>JACDJE010000052.1:1343764-1698031 GCA_016647715.1 Pavo muticus
CCCCCCCCCCCCCGGTTCTTTGTGATGAAAGTGCGACAGGTTGATCGGTAGAGAATAGATTCCTTGTGGGTTCCCACCTTCAGAAGCACCGGGCAGTCACGCCTCTGGCACTAACAGCCCGGTTGTTGTGTCGCCTATACGTACGTGCAGGTCTCAAGAGCTTCCATGATGACTCAATGCCCCACAGTGGGAATCTCAAATTCTCAGCAGAACAGGGTGAAAGTGTTTTGTGTGCAAATACACGTAAACAGAGGAAGTAAACATAACAAGAGCGAATGCCTTTTCTCCCCTAGATTAAGTCAGAGAGGTTTACGGGTCGGACTTTTTAGCAGCAACTCAAAAAAGAAACTACAGGCTTCTCCAAAGCCGACAAAGCTAGTAACAAAGCCCACAAGGCCCGGCTAAACACACCTCACCTTTCAAGGCTTCCACGAACGCACCAAACACTTCCCATGCCTGCATTACCTCCCGCAGGAAGTGGGCAGCCCCTGCAGACCGCGCCGCTCTGCCCGCAGCCCGCTACAGCCCCTCCGCACGCTGCACGCTGACATACGGCCGAGCTTACCGCGGCCCACACCACCCAAGCATCAAAAGCCACGGCGAACCCACAGATACGCTACCGCCCCCGGCCAGCCTAAGCCTCCCGGAGCCGGTCCTCCCATACCTGTCCATGGTCTGCGGCAGCGCCAGGCCCGTCTGCTCCGACATGGCTCCGGCAGCAGAAGGCACGGGCCTAGCCGAGGGCCCGCGGCCTGACAAAGGGGCCCAGCGCGGGGGGAACCGCGCGTCACGCCGGGAGAAAGCGGAGCCGTGCAGCGAGGCCGCCCCCCGCCACGCGCCTCCCTCGGCGGGCGGGACGCGGCGCGCGGAGGGCGCTATGCACGCACGGCGCGGCCCGAGCCGCCGCGGCGCCGAGATGAAAGGCGGAGGTGCCTCTGTGAGGTAAAGGCCGAGCGCAACCGCGACGCCCGTCCCCGCCCTCTTCCCTGCGCGCCTGCGCCCAGGAGGCAGTCGAGACGGCCAGGCACGCCGGGAAGTGTAGTCCTGCAGCCTCTGGGGACTCAAAGGTCCCACGGGGCACCACTCTCCCCCGCCCGTTTCCCTCTCTATGCTGCTTCTCGCTGCCGCTGCCTAACTGCTGCCCGGCACCGCGCGCGGGGCAGGTAGGGGCCGCGCTCGCGTAGAGGGCTCCGACGGGGGACAGTCAGCGCCGTGCCCGGCCCCGCGCCCTCCGCAACGGCCGCTCCGGTGTAGGGTCACTGAGCGGAGAGCGGCGGGAAGGGTCCTCGCGCCTCCACTCTTCCTCATGTGGAGCAGCCGTTGCGCTCCGCAGCCCCTCCCTCACGGCGGCGGCTGAGGGAACGGCGGAGCGCCGCCGCTGCGGACGAGAAGCTGGGAGGGAGCTGCCGCCGCCCGGCCGGCAGGTGCAGCCTCTGCCCCTGGAGGAGAGGGGCCCCGCGCGGTGCTGGGGAGGGGCTGTGGTCGCGTTGTGTGCTTGTGGCGGCCGCGGCGAGGGAAGTGCCCGGCACCTCTGGAAGCGGCCCTTCTCTCTCGGGAAGGCCTGGCGGCCGCTGGCACCCTGAGCAAACTGTGGGACGGCTGGTGGTAGTGCAGTGTTTCCACTGCTGCTCGTAAGCATGGAGAGTAAGTCCTTAAGGGCTTTGAAAATCCATTGTATGTTCTGAAATCAATACACGGTAGCACAGCATAAGAAGCTGGAACTTTAGAGTCTGAAAAGCCTTTATGGAATACAGGGCAGACAGCACCTGAGAGTTGCTGGTGTTTGTCCCCCCAGGGCCCTCTCCCACTCTTCCATCAGCCCAAATGTGCACGTATTGGCACACATGGAGAAGTTCTGCATCGTGTTGTGTTCCCCACGCAAAGGGCAGTGTCGTTCTTTGCAGAGATGCTTACTACATTTCCAGTTCCTAGGAAGGTTGGTTGGTAAAGATCAGCTTTAGGTCTTCCTTCTCAAGTTTTGATGTATGTATATATATATCTAATGACTGCAGCTCTGCTGCATGTAACCTGTCCTCAAAATCTTGTGTAAGTTGTATCTTGCTCTGTTATACTTCGTTTGCTGTGCAAGGTGGTAGCTTTCTGGGCCAGCTCCACACCTACGCACCCTCTCCAACGCACATCAGTTCTTGCTTGAGATGAGCAGAATTTGCCTAGTGGCTCTGTACAGCTGCAGAAATCAGGTAGGACAGGAAGGAGACTGCACAGAATGTACTTCATCCTTTGACCCTGCTGTCATAGCTAAGGGAAAACCAGTCTGGTTTTGAGTCTTTGGTGGGAGAAAAATATTGTAAAATGTGTGTTTAAAAAAAAAAAAAAAAAAAAAATGTGGAGTACTACACCGTTGTCAGATTACAGAACAAACCTATAAGTTGGTAATGCAGTTGGACCCAGTTTTATGTACGTTATTCTGTTTTTGCTATTGCTTTGTGCCCGACGTTATTTTTCTCAGATCTTATTTTCCATTTATCTTTTATTATCTGGACTTAGACTTGCAAGCTGTATTCTATATACAGAATAAGGACAGTGTTGTCTGTTTTCTGATTGCCAAAACTATCATCATCAGGAGTGCTAAAGCAGTTACATTTTGGTAAATTTTTCCTATAGGAAGTATCTACAGAATCAAGTAGGAAGAAAGCAGCGTGCTGACATCCTGTCTGAAAAAATTGATTTTGAACTTTGTCTTACGACAGTAAAATTCAATTTTGCTTGCAGTACTGAGAAGTCTTGTGCGTACAGTAGGCTGAGTAAACCATGTGGGCATGGCTTCCTGGAAGAAAACCTAATGCCCGCTTTCCCAATTACAGCTGCTTGTGAAATATTAGAGCAGTACTGGTTACCAGAGTCCGTGGTTCCTAGACTTCATCTGGAATAAATGCATTGTCTATTGGCCAAAGTAGTGATCAGATAGACCAGCCAAATGCTTGGGTTTTATGTATTTATGCTGAAACCTTACAAGCAGAAGTAAGTAAGTCTATTTTATTCCTAGGATTCTGGGATTTGTACAGTTTGTGTTTTTGTTTTGGGGTTGGGAGGATAAGCTAGTTGCCTACCATTTAGGATAAGGCTATGAGGTTATGATCAGCAGTAATGACTATGGGCAATAGTTACCCAAAGAAATGTGACTGGAATCCATCATCACCTGGCTACTATATGAGGCTTGAGAACAGTCTCTCGCAAAGAAGGCTGCTTTGCCCCCTGCCAGGGAGGGAGGGATGACAAGAGGGGTTGAAACTTGTGTATTGGACCACGTGGTAAACACTTGGCAGGTATGTACATCGTATTTCCTTGGAAATGTGCAATATATAAAAACACGACAGACCTCCTAACATCCTTCAAGACTTTGTTAGGCAGCTTAGGGTATGGAATCTCAACTTGTCCGCTCAGAAAGAAAATGTGCTATTAAAATACATAAATAACCAACAGTTTCTAAATTTGAGAGAACTCTCCTAATTCCCTGACAGAGCAAAAGTTGTCATTCCACCCTCATCTCTTCCCTCTAACAGGACTGGATATGCAGCTGCTCCATTCAAATGCTTTCTTTATTCTCCCCAACAATCTCCTTCAATTCATCTCCCTATCCACTTTTACTGTTCCTTTTCTTTCTACTTTTTATTTTTATTACATTGGCAGTTTCTGCTATAAACCTCAGGCTGGCTCTTGTAGCTATTGCATTCTTTTTTAATTATTGTTTTCCACACCATCCCTTAATGGAGTCCTCTTTGTTCCGTCTCCCTGACGGTTGCGCTGACTCATTTGGTCCTCTCTTGCCTTCACCTGATGGGAGCTGCATTGAGCCTGGAGGGGACTCCCTGAGGAGGACTCCCTTTTGCCAATGCGAAGTGTAGGATGAGGACTGCTACCACTTGGGGTTTGACAGAACTCAGCCTCGCTGGTGCCAGCTGGAGGTGGCAGCCATTTTGAATTAAATAAAACCACACACTTGAAGGCAAATAAGGAATTAAATGAAAACTACCAAAAATAATATAAGCTGTTTAGAGCCATCAGATTTATGCCAGAAAGTCACATTGTAAAATATCAGATTGTTTAATAACAAACTTGCACAGATTTCGTTAAGCTTGTTAAAGAAACTGATAAACAATTAACATTAGAATAACATGGAGGTATATTAAATATTTACCTGTCCATTTCAGCAGCGCTGCTTTAACACAGTGCTTTTCATCTGACAACACTGAAGCTGTTGGAATTATTCACTATTTTTAACAAGGCTAGGCAATCAGGCAATATGAAAGTATTCTCTTTTGTCAGTACTGCATTTTAACTGCTACAATACCTGCGTATAAAATTAAATGGCAAGATCACTTCCTATTTTATATTTGCTTGATTCTATCTTTCTAAATACAAGGAGCCCCCCATTAAGCTCAAATGAGACAAATGCAAACTGAGAAAAATGTTTCTACAATAAAACTCAGTATTTCAGTAACGTACTTTAACCTTCAAGTTAGTTGAGATATTCACTTTGTGACGGAAAGACTGGCGTGGGTTTTTAGCTATAGAAGGCTTAAATTACTTCATAATGAATTTCATCAAACAAAAAAGCACTCAGTACAATCCTAGCTGAGTTAGCTAGGCTTACTTGAGCTTTTCTTACATTTGTTTCTTTGGAGCTGGCCCAGGTCAAGAAATTCAGGTATCAAATTGAATGAAGCTTTTGTGTTCTGATACAGCTGTTGTTACTATCGTTTAACGTCCAATTACAAAACAGTTGGCTGGTAGGAAAAAAAAGCTTTCCTTCTAGTAGCTAATGGATCAAAAGCTTCCATTAAAGCTTGAATTTCTTTGGCTATGTAGAGCTTCTCTGTTTGTGACTGTCATGATTGCTTTCCTTATCATCTTAATATTTGATCTGCAAAGTGAAGCTGCCTCCTGTCTCCTTCCAAACCAGTCTTCACAGCATCTGCAGAGCAGTCAGTGACCCAGGGAGCAAGAAGGGACATAAAGGAGGGCTGCGCAGCGATCAGAGCCAACCCCGTACTAGCTGAGGTTTCAACAAATTAGGCATTTTCAGCTGCTGTCAGAAAGCGATTTTCCTGGCCTTTAATGATTCAGAGTAGTACAAACAGGTTAGAGCAAGTGTTCAGAGACTCTTAATTACAGCATTAATTCAAGGCAAGTGGACCACACAGTCCAACATAAATAGACAGCAGAAAGCAAATACGAGGGTGGTTTAACAAGCTGTTTTCAACTGCCCTAATTTATCTTTCTCAGAGTTCGGCCATAAAGCTATGCATATTTCATTCTTTGAAAAGACAGCCTGAAACTTTATAAGACACTGATACTTTCACACTTTAGATTTCTGCTATGTGATTTTCATACAAGCATTAGCATTCCTTTTCCAGAATTATCAATATCATTGATTATCCAGAACAAATATCCAGAATAATTCATGGATCAGCATAAGATGGAATACAAATGCCTGCAGACTAAGCTCTGAAAACTCTATCTGACCTATAACATCAAGATGAGATTCGTTCCTTTCAGGCTGAGTATTGAAGTAGGAGATATGTGGATGGTGGCTGTGGAAGGAAGGTAGCTAAAATGAGGGGCTGCAGTATGGAGTGGACGTGATGATAAATAGTAAAATATTTACCTTGGGGTTTTTTTGAGTAGGGTTATTGTTATTTTCTTTCTCTCTTTAAAGGATTTTAAGTTACGACAGTAATGAACAGTAATGAAGAAACAATAATTAGCATTTTAAAAGTTATTCATATCATACAGCCCATGTGCTGATTTTTATTTGTTTTGAAGTTTCATGCTTGCCCTGTTTGTGTTTGAGTTGGAATGCTTTTAGAGATGGTGTTGTGACAAGTGGCTCCCTAATGTTTTCTACAGCTAAGCAACATGGCACCATCTCCTTTGTAATAGCTGTGATTTTTTTTTAATAGATGGTACAACCTTGTAAATAATTCCTTGTACATAGATTTGGAGATTTGAAGGAAGTTTGGGAATA
Organism: Pavo muticus; assembly: GCA_016647715.1. Lineage (NCBI taxonomy): Eukaryota > Metazoa > Chordata > Aves > Galliformes > Phasianidae > Pavo > Pavo muticus. The sequence goes on from JACDJE010000052.1 coordinate 1,349,754, forward strand.
CTGGAAGCACTCCTCTGGCTAGCGATTGCTGCACGTAGCTGTATGCTCCGGGTTTAAGAACGCTGCGTGCAGCTCAGCTGCCGTTGCGCGCTGTCAGCTCGGCGCGGCGGGCGCTGCTTCTGTCCGAGCTCCCCTGGGCAGCGGAGCGCAGCAGCCCGAGCTGAGCTCCCCGCCCGGCGCTGCAGGCCCTGCTCGGCCGGCCAACGCCGCCCCCATCGGACTGCAAAACCCAGAATGCCGCGGCAGAGCATGCGCTGACGGCTCCCAGTTGTCAAAGTGCTCTTGCCAGAGAGGCCGACTGTCACACACCAAACCCGAAAGAAGAAAATAAACACAGTTTTGTTGAGCTTTAGATACAGAAAATCCAAAGGTAAATGTTCCTTAAGAATTTCTGCATCGACTGCATGGGTTACTGCATGCAAGCAGAGGTGGTATTGCTGTGGGGATATAGATTTCCTGTTCTGGATTGTGTATTTGCTCAAATACTTACAGCACCTCTTGATTATTTGCTGGTGTATGGTAGTCCAGTGTTGGACTTGGGTGGCCTCTCAGCCTTTCTTTTTATCCAGTGTTTTTCCATTCGGACTGGCTTTGCTGTTAAAGGTAGGTCTTGACCTTGACAAGAGAGCTGAATTGTGGTGATTTTACCTTTAAGAAATGGTATGAAAATGAATGTGGATTACAGTCTTGAGGATAAAGTTCAAAAACAAATGGCCAAGTCAAGGTACATGTGTGAAACAACTGCTGTGCTAGTCACTATAGATAACCCGGTGACTAACTGATTTAAATATACTTTACTGATGACAGAACTGTAACATTTCAGCTGCCGTATTTTTCTCTCAATGTACTTTTATACAAGGAAGGGATAAGCAATTTTGCTTTTTCTCTCTGCTATAGAACTGTCAATAATTTTCTGCAGTCTTGGAGTAATGGTGATGTTGCTACAAATGCAGTTGATGGAAAGCTACACGGAGCTTGGTGTGTTCTGGTTTTTCTGCAGCACTGCTTTAAACTGCCTCCAGGTTTCCCCTGCCCCATTGGCAGCAGCAGGCTGCTGGCTGGATGCGATAGTTTGCTCTGTTCTTGGGAACTTGCCCTGATGTTGTCTCACAGCATAGCCTTTGCATGAACCCTTGCTGTTCGTTTCATATGGAGAGGGGAAATACTAGGGAGCAAGCCAAGTAACTTAACTTATAGCAGAAACATATCCTTGCATTCGTTTGAGGTACAAAGTCTGTGAATGACTATGTAGGAATTAAAAAGTAATAAACTAAAGGTGTGCATAGGCCATCTCAAAACTGTTGTCAGGAGTCACTGACTTTGCTCTTGGACACCTTTCTTAACCAGATAACTGGTTTGGCTAAACTTTACCGTGTTACACTGAAACAGCAATTCCTAAAAAGAATGTGGCCAAGCTGTTGTGATTAGCTCAGTAGGAATGCAATTAGACATTCGGTGATGACTGTCTTTGACATACTTTAACTGAGAAACTGGTTTTGGCTCATTCAAAACGTTTTTGAGATTTATAATAATCGCTTCAATTGACGAGAAGTCTGTGAAATGTGGAGGATCCAGTTCTAGTTCCATGTAATGATGTCTACGTCTGCATTAGTATTATTGTGTTTTGAAATATCGATCAAATTCCAGTACCTGCCCTCCTTTTTATGAATCCCCTCTACTATCAGGTATAAGACTCAGTCATGCTATGTACATTCGCTTCTAAAAGTTTAAGCTTATGTATCGATGTAGCAAATAAATTCCATCGCTAGTCTTTGTCTTGCGCATCTAAAGTGGCCATGTCTCTACTTAAAACATTCGAATTAACCTCATTTTAATTTTTCACTGTGAAAGCATCAGGAGCGTTACAGCCGAATAGCACCTCCCCGATTTGCTCCTTTTGGCCTTATATTTCCCTACGAACAGATGACCGACGGTTTTCTGGAGAAGGCAATAGAGCGGGACGCCTTTGCGGCGAAGCAGCGCTGCGCCCCGCACTGCCGTCGGCCCGGCCCCGCCGCGGGGTCGCTCCCCGTCCCCCCGGCCCCAGCACGGCGGTGCCGGCCGGGGAGCCTGGCTGCTTGCTGGGGAAATGGGTACCGGCTCCTTTAAAGGTGCCCTCGTCGGAAAGGGGGTGGAGAAGAGCGGAGACTGGTGTCTCTTTAACCTTGCTGAAGGACGCAGCAGTATTTATTGACGTATGCAAATAGCCAGGGGGAGGAGGTGGAGGAGGAGGAGGGTGCTTGGAAAAACAGGAACCAGAATCAGTTTCTCATTGCAGGGTGAGAGCTCTGAGTTCCGGTGTAAGAGAAAAGAGACGTGGCGAAATTGCTGTATATCTCTGCCCTATAAGCACATCTCTCATTTAGACTGAAGGGAAACAAGGCATCAAAAAGGGTGAAGCATCTTAAAAAATATTTTCAAGGCAATCTAGCATGATCAAAGCTTACATGTTCCTAAATGGGGGAGGGGGAAGATTACGGGTTTGCCTTGCAACTTGCTGTAGCATATAGCACTACTAATAGGAGGAGATTTTTGACCGGCAAATGATTAAAGCAGCCTCGTTTGTGCTATGAATGACAATGCTAATAATCTGTCTTTGTGGTTTTTTCCCCTACTGTTTCAGCTGCGCAAACCATGCAGGATGATTTACTGATGGACAAAAGCAAAGCCCAACCCCAGCAGCAGCAGCGGCAGCAGCAGCAGCAGCAAGATCCAAACTCAGCAGAAGCCCCCTCTACGCCCATCTCGTCAGAGACGCCCAAGCCAGAAGACAACAGCTCAGTGACTAGTATCGGCACATCGGCTCCTTCCCAAAATAGCAAGGAGAAGATGCAGATGGAGTCTCCCATTTTGCCTGGCTTGAGCTTTCACCAGCCTCAACAAGAACCTGCAGCCGGCACCTCCTTGTCTCCCTCCTTCGGCAGCACCTGGTCGACGGGGACCACAAACACGGTGGATGATAGCTTTTTCCAAGGGATTACTCCGGTCAATGGAACAATGCTTTTCCAGAATTTTCCACACCATGTCAACCCAGTATTTGGTGGCACTTTCTCTCCTCAAATTGGCCTAGCTCAGACTCAACACCACCAACATCAGCAACAGCAGCAGCAAGCTCAGCAGCAGCAGCAGCGGAGGTCACCTGTGAGCCCTAATCAGGCACCTTTTGCCCAGAGAAATGCTGCTTACAGCCATCAGCCCATCATGACCAGCAAACCGTCTTCCTCCTCTGCGTCCTCTTCTTCTTCCTCCAGCTGGAATAACCATCAAAACGCAGCTTGGAGTACACCTTCCAACCCTTGGGGTGGGCTGCAGGCTGGTAGGGACCCTCGAAGGGCAGTTGGAGTGGGGGTTGGCGTGGGAGTGGGGGTCGGCGTACCCTCCCCCCTCAATCCCATTTCACCCCTTAAAAAACCATTCTCCAGCAATGTCATTGCCCCTCCGAAGTTCCCACGGGCTGCACCCTTAACCCCTAAATCCTGGATGGAAGACAACGCGTTCAGGACGGACAATGGCAACAATCTGTTGCCTTTTCAGGTAAATGTACATTCTACGTGGTGACAGCTATCACACAGTTGTATTTTATTGCAGAGGTGTATTTCACGTTACTTTTCAACCTCAGAGGCATCTCCATACTTCATGTCTGCAGTAGCCTTCCTACATGAAAGGCAGGTTTGGCAGACTGTGTTCTATTGGTGCTCTCTATTTTTTTTTTCATGTTCTCCCATATGAGAAAAACAGGAGACATTAAAATTGCTTGCTTCAGTATTCTAACTGACATGTTAATTTTAACCAAAGGTGCTCTGGGACTTGAAATCCAGTCGATTATTTTATCACCGTTGAAATAACTACTTGTCTTTATGCTGGGGCATTTAACAGGGGGATCTGTTCAAATAAGGTATATATAGGAAAAGCTGTGTGTGTCTGATATAGACCCCTGTGCTGTTATATTCACGGTGGACGTTTTGAATACATCTAGAAGCAGCGTGGGTGTGTATGGAAAGAGTGACAGATATGTCCTTTCCAGTAAGGAAATAACCAATACAATTGGCGTGATTTAGAAATGGCAGGGAGGTATTGTATAAAATAAACTAATTTATGCTGTTCAAAAATATTTGCAGAGAAAAGAGACAATAGGACACGACCTTCAGAGCCATATTGCAATGGAGTCTATTTACTAGCTACATAGCTCTGAAATATTTAAAGCTGCAGTGCCCTTCAGTGTTTTTTTTATCTGTGACGACAAAGCAGATCAATTGCAGCTGAAACTGGGCCACACAGAAGATTTGCAATTTTAATGCAGAACGAAACCTGTCATGGTGTGAAATCCATTTTAAGTTGAAAGATGCAGGGCATGCACTTGCAGTTTTATCTATACAAGGTGAAGTGAATCGCTCTTTTCTGCCAGGCTAGCTTTTTTAGTCTCGGATATATCAAAATTTCCTGTTTTGGAATGCAGTGAAATCATCTGTGTATGCTTTATTTTAAGGAACGAGCTTTCTCAGGAAGCTGTGAACTCCCAAACACTTGTAACAGATCAGTTGTGTATGAATAGTGTTTAGCTTGACACTTAGTGTTGGAAACAAAGCAAACAAACAAGCAGGCAAACACCACTCATTACTTTAAGAGATTGTTGAGGTAAGATATATGCATTCCTGTGCACTTTCTAGTCCCATTCAAAGAGAGTATCTTATAGTCAGCCCTGATATTTCATTTTGCTGCTTCATTCTATTTAAAGGGAGAGTTGCTAATTTTTTATTGGCTACCCTAAATTAAGGCGGAGTGTCTGGTGGTAAACTGCTGGGCAAGGTCTCTAGCTCTGAAGTGGGGAGAAAGGTTATACTTCAGATGCAGTATGCCTGGTGAAGCTATTATGTTGCACAGAATGCTCTAGTGCAAAAGTTAGTGGATATAGCACTCCGTGGTTTCTTTAGGAGTGTCAAATGTTTCAGTTTACAAGTACTCTTTTATTTATCACCTTTTAAGACGTTACAAACTTGGGTAAATTTAATAGGACGAGCAACAGTATATGATCTTATTTCTGTGCTTTGGTCAACATGGTACATAAGGTTGTACATTACGGAGGTATTTATTATTGTGACTAGAAATTGTCACAGATTAATCTGTCTGGTATTTAGTTATCGTGGTGGGAAGAAAGGAGATAAAAGCTTTAAAAGAAAGTTCATTTGATTTTAAAATTAAGGTTTTGAAAATGTAAGGTATTAGTATATAAATTTGGAAATGTGTTTTCTTCTCTTTGAACATAATCTTGTGTTTTCCTGTTCAACTGAGAGCAAATACTTAGACTAATTTCAGCACCAGCTGGAATACCAGTCTGATTTCAGGCACTCAGAGAGCTGGTGGTTTTTTTTTTTTTTTTTGTTATTTATATTGTTGTACTGTAGGAAACAAACATTCTTCTTAGTACAAACTGCTGAACTTTGCATGCAAGGCTGTGATCTGCATTACTGCCAATCGCTTTTATACTTCACAAATTGCCCAAGAAATCTTGAAACTGTACTTCTGGTAGGAAGCAACTGTTTAGTTCAAATTTACATTGATAAAATGAGTTTCATATGAGCATAATGTTTGCTGCCTGGGTTGTGGTTGCATTTGTTTGTTTTTCCTCATAGAAATTGGGCAATATGTTGACACAGTAAGTACTGCTTGTCAGCACTATCAAGTAATTCTGGCAGGTTTGTCCATGTACATCTGCCACCCTTCAGAACTGAAGTTTTTGTTGTTGTTTTTAATTTGCTTCAGAGATACCTTTCAGTAAACTTCTCGTGCAAGTAAAAATGAGTAAGTTCTTTATATTAACCCTTTATTTTACCTTTCATTGACATTATATAGTCTTTTTACATTTTTAGTTAATCTTGAATTAATTAATAATTAATGTGAAGCCCAAGGTGTTCTGAGTCAAAAGGAAATGAATGTGCTCACTGTTGGAATTAACGGTGATAGTTTTTTTTCAGTTCAGATTTTAATGATCAAAAATTTGGTGTAGAGAACTTCTGTAGTCAAGATTTGTATTCTGAATTTGTAATATTTGAAGATAGCTGGTATCAACTTCTGGTTTATTTAGTTCTGTAGAAGAAATGGAATTGCTTCTCTAATGAACACGTGTACAGAGAAATAAGCGAGGTGTCTTTGTCCCTGAATTTAGCAATAGATTAGTGTGCCTTGTACGTAAGAGCCTATGAGGTGGCTGCCTGGAGAACCTGTGCTGAATTATGAGAGCACGTAAAGTATCAATTGAGAGGAATGTTGTTGGAATCTGAATCATGACCAGTGCTGAAAGGCGACTAAAAATGCTTTGAAGGAGGCTGTTCTGATACGCATACTGAGGAAAATGGATTGCCTTGTATTAAAAAAAACTAAAGATACAAAGCTGATAGCTGTAAAGAAGAACAAAAAAAGGCAGCTGGTGTGGAATGAAATGTACTGTAGCAAATAAGAGTTGGAGTTAAGACTGTGGGAATAGGTGTGGAACAAGGCCAGATCTGAAACACAGAAATGCAGACGATCAGTTCTGAATGTTCTTCGGCTTATGGGTGGTTTAGGCCAAATTCGCCTGTTGTGTTTGTCATGTGATGAGCAGCAGTGTTTGCCAGTATGCCGGGTTATCCTCATTTCTGGTGTTTGAGGTTGGCATTAACTGATTGTCCCTGGGACCAGGGCTGCGGCTCGGTTCCTTTTTACAGTAAAGCAGTGGAGCTTGAAGAGAGCTATTGTCATCTCATGCTTCTGAGCTGCTCCCAGAGCTCTCTTTTCCTTCAGTTCTCTCAGGTAAATAGTGTATTTCTTTGGGCTTTTTCCTTACAAATATATTGTGACACAGCTTGTGGGGTTAGGAGGATTGATAGTGCCTGAAATAGATCCTTGGAAGCATGGATAAGAAATTATCTTTACTGTGGAGAAGATAGAGAAGGAATTAAATGTTTGGAGGCCAGTATGTTAATTAAAGAAGTCTACCATGTGGGATTTTAATAGAACAATAACACTATAGCAAATAAAGATTGCTCAGAATTTATACAAGTTTTGTTAGATCTGCTTCTTTCCCAGTAATGTTCTTTAGAAAGCACCAAAAATGCATAATAGCAAACTGTAGGTTTAAAAACTGCATAGCAATTTAGTGCTCTGAAGATTCTGGCATGTACTGAGTCATTCTTGACAGCTTTACTGATAAATACATCCCTAATAAAAATAAATAATGGGGCGTTTACTGTGGATAAAGATAATTTTAACACGCCTTCTTTCACAGAGCCTGTTAGTAGCCAGGGATCAGAGATGATAGTGACAAAACTTTCTTGGCCTACTTGTTTTCTAGTTTTGAAAGAGGAATTAAAAAATTGAAATAGGAATTAGAATAGGAATTAGCTTTCATACACCTGAAATAAGCAGGTAAATTGTAAAAGATACATGTTGTACTCAAAATAAAATTCCAAACATGAAGCTGGTTGGAGTATAAATATGTGTATAGATGCAGAAATATGTGTTAGTATGTGTATTTATCTATTTAGATATAGGTACACTAACTAGGTTCAAATACCTTATTGTGTGTAGTAGTAAGCACGCTGGAGCTGTTTAGTGAGTGAAATGAAGACCAAGGAAATGGCCACAGTAAAATGCTGATAATTCTGATGTCACTTTCCACTGGTGGTTAATAGACAGCTCCATAAGAGGCTATTTTCTTTAAATATTTGAAGTTCTTTGGGCCTGTCATGTTATCCATCCATAGCTTTATCTACTCCACTGCAAGCTCGTATTCTAAATAAACTATGTATATGCACACACACGTATATAAATGTACATACAGTAGACTCATGCACAGAATAGTTGTCTTCTCCTTCTGGGAAAAATATTTAATACCTTATTAATTTCAATGCTGAAAATCTAAAGGCTTCAAGTCTAGATTTTTTTTCATTAAAAATTGCATATCAGGTAATAAATTTATCTGAGGACTTTTTGAAATGCTATTTCCCTGTTCTAAATTTGACACTCTGGGCGCTGGCTTCTTGGCAGTATAGTAGGTAACTCTTCTGGTAACAGTAGCACCATCGCTGTCTTAAAGTATTTCTTAAAGTTAGTCTGATGTTAATTTTTCTTATCTGAAGATACACAAGCACTGACAGCCTGCAACTGTGAAACAAGCAAACAAAAATGGCACAGAAGACATAGTTGTTGTTGTGGAAATAACTTAGTTGGATTTTCTGCTCTCCTCCTGCCTCCCCTGCCTTCTGGCTCGCTTCTGATGTTACTGTTTCACTGAACATAAATAACACCTAAAGTAGCCTGATTCTGAGTATTGAAGAGTGAGAATACGTGCTATGCTACCTCAGCAATCTATCAGCATCGAAGTTACAACTGATACATGACATTCTAGCTTTAGTATTATGAATTATATTACATTTTTGTTAAATATTTGATTGAATTTTTGTGTTTTCAAATAAGTTAAGCAATAACACAGCACAGAATAACAAATGCACTGCTGTTTAATATTTAAAGTGTGATGATTTGAGCACTAATTATCGATTGCCTTTGATTTTAAGTAAACAATTGAGTCACATTTAAGCCCTCACTCAAAATTAATGAGGGTAAAGTGAAGGTGTGAGTTCAATATGCAGGTGAAGGTCTCAGCAAGTCTGTAGATAGACAGAACTTCCTCAAAGATGTTGAAGGTCTTAATATAGTGCAATGGATCAATGATTTTGTTGTAAAGATTTGCTAAAGGAATTATCTGCCCTTGGGAGGTAAGCTAGAAGGTGAAGAGCATGCAGTTTATTTTGCTGTTTCCTGTCTTGGATTGCGTTCCCTGGGTTTATTTATTTATTGACTAAAGGCAGCTTTTGTGAATTGAATGTCAGACAGAGAGAGATGGAAAACCAATGTTTTCCTGGCCTACGTGATTTTTAAGGAGAAAGTTTCAAGGAGTTTGCTGCGTGGATGGTGAACACTCCATTTCTTCAAATTTGGTAAAGTAGTTCTCCGTTCCTTAAGATTCTTTGAATGCTTCCTGGATGAAGCGCATCAAAGGGGAAGCTAAAAGGTAGCTCTGCTTAATTTGAAGTTACTTAGTGATTTTAAACTGTACAGCTCAGATATTCACCTAGGCTGGGCAGACTAATGTGCTTTCCAAAACTTTCAAATTAATCTGAAGAGAAAAGCATTGCACCAAAGCTAGCCAGTGATGACCTGTGAGAGAGATTCAAAGCTACTCTGACCTGTTTGTTTTTCCTACCGATCATTTGAGATACTGTTATGAATGTGGAAATACTATTTATATACAAAAGATCATTGTAAAAGCCTTTACAAACTTAAACATTTTCTTCCCCCAGTAAGCATGCAGTTTTGCTTCTGTAACCTGTAATATGTTATTTAAGAAGGATCTGCTCAAGTCTGCTAGTGTAGTGGCAGTTACCAGACTTCACGTGCAAAATGTATTCTTTTCTATTTCCCCTGCTCTCTCTCGGCTCTCTCTCGACAGAAAGCAATATAAAAAGCTTTTTGTGTATAACTGTTGTTTGCAATTACCTGCTGAAAATTGAAGGTAGCAGAATCTGCGTAAAGAAATTCTGTACGATCTTCAAGTGGAATAGAAGTGGAAGTAGGTAGAAGGTTCTGCCTGTGCTCAGGGACGATCAGTTTTCTAGTCTGTTGCAAGCCCAATTAAGTGCTCAGTTTCACAATGTGCTACCCAAAGTAGGTTTTTTCCACTTCTTATCTCAGCCTACTTGTTCAGTAAGGTGTGATGGAAATGGAATTTCAGAAAGGGCAGGAAGCAGAATTTTCTAATTCCTGTTGACTCAGCATAAAGTTAGCTGAATTTCCTTTTGGACTCCTGCTGCTATGTGGACTTAGAACTTCCCTTCTCCAAGGAAGCTTCCTAAACGTCTACTTATATTTAGAGGTTTTTTTCCTCTAGCCAGTGATCAGAGTAAGTGAAATGTGTAGTCCGGGAGAAGTAAACAATGCACACTGCAAAGCTTTAGGCTAATTTTTCATTCCTAGCAATGTTAGCATTTTGTGTATAAATACACATAAAATACATGTGTGTAAGTATCTGTATGTGTTTGTATGTATAAACAATTCACTTTCTTCAGAAAACAAGCTCTGATAATATTCAATGACACCTGCCTGAGCACTGCATTGATAAAGTAGGTTTAGCTGTTATTAACATAATTTGCTTCTTTTCATACTGTAAAAATAGTTTTGTGCAGGTGGAAGTGCAGTTGTTCAACATTCTCACCGTCTGGCAAGTGCATCAGGGCAACGTCTGCATTCTTTGGGTTTTAGGCTATTGTGACATATTTTACACTCGGTAACTCAATTTGAGGTCCCCCATTTTTTCATTATTCCTTCTTTATTTAGTTTTACTGTTCCTTTTAGTAGAAATTCAAGTGCAGAAGCATTGCTTTTAAGCAATTGTTATTAGAATGCTACACGTATATATACTACTAATAAGCAGGTGTTTGAAGATGGATGAATGTATTATTTTTGTTTATAGAAATAGGTCTTCATTTGCGTCATCCTCTGATTATTGCTTGTAAACTTAGGAATTTACAAAAGGCAAGTGGTGAAATGCTGCAGAAAACATGCCTGTGTATCTTAAAACTTGGCCAGTGTTTCTGTCTTCATAAACTCTAATTATAAGATTCCATCTTTTCTGTTAACAGTATTATTTGTAAAACACAGCTAATTGATACCTTCCTTTTCCTCATGATTCAACATGACTTTGTCTTTTCATTGCATGCCTTTCAAAATAATCTCAGGTTAAAAAAAGCCAGTTATTCTTAGATTTGATAGAAGAGAAGCACCGTGCACTGTCTGTACAAAGACAGATGCTGATCTCCTCTGTTCCATTAGTGCAGGGAGAAGAAGAGGTGGTGTAATTTCTGTTCTAAAGATGTAAATAAAAGGCACTGCTTGGAGAAATCGTTTTATATTCAATCTGAGAACACTAAAAAGCTTTTATTCTGAAATACTTAGCATACTTCGCTTTTTATTCAGAGCAGAACATCCATTGACTGCCTTTGTTCGCTGCTTGTGTTAATCTCAAACTTCAGAAAGTGAAGAAAATAAATTGTCACATATGAACAGTTCTAGTCGAAGTGAAGGAGTGATTATTCAGGAGTTATGAACTCTTCATGAGAGAAAAGAAGAAAAATAGTTTATCTCTTTGAACAAGATCCACTTTTCCTTCAGCTGTCTGTGGTGTTCTCTACACATCTTCCAAATTGTGCATGTGACAACTTAGAGCTTCTAAGACAAACTTTAACCATTTTGAAGGTCCGTTCTGGGCACTGGCTGAAGTAAGTTGTGTTGGAAAAAATATTTTTACCATATTCTTAATTATTAATGCAGAATGGTGCAATTTAAATTGCCCAAGCAGTCTTACTTCTGTGCTATCTTTTTGTATGGCTTTACAAAATTCAGAGTTCTCTTAAATGTTCTAGAGCAGTGTAAAATGTATAAGCAAAGCCAAAGATAGTCTTCCATTTTATGATGATATTCATATGATTCATCAACCAAGTTGTAGTCTTTTGATCAACACCACAGATTGTCCTTGGATTAACAGGGTTAATGAAAAAAACGTGCATGGAGTACATACTTGCCAGTGGGCTTCAGAGGCATTCGATGTTCGGGGTGAAGTGTGATTTTTGTGGACGTAACTCCTTGTTCTTGTTTCATCCCATCTTGAACAGTTCAACTCCATTCCTTTCAAACTTCCCTTCTTCTAGTTCTTTCTGTTCCTGCTTTCTGTTTCCCTTTTTCTTACTGAAGCTTCCCATTTGAGTTGGCCTTCCTTGTTCTGCTTAATCTGTCAAAACTTAAAGCTACAGTGCAAGGCCCAGAAATCTTCAGTAGTCACAGGCTGAATCATCTTCACTCGTTCTATGAGAGCTTAATATAGCCTGGAACGATTATGCATTTTCTACCTCATAAGAATTAAGAGGGACAACCTAGTGAGTCTGACTTGGTTGTGAGGATTAAAGTTGAAACTGTAACTGAAGAATTGGTACTCTTCCTCATCACTACTGTCTAGTTTATTTACACTGCATATGTAGATGAACTAAATTTAGGAACAGGAATTGGAACAGAATTGCTCTGTTAAATTACTATATCTAAATGCAACGCATTGCATGTTAGATCATCTGCCTTCCATCGTCACGACTGCCATCATCCAATCATTCCTTTTCTCTTTTCTGTTGGCCTTTTCTGTTTCTAGCTTTCATTTTTTTTCCATGTTAGTGTAGGAAAAAAGAATAAATTTCCAGACTATCCCATGAAGTATTAAAATGGCAGTTTTAGGTTCAGAAAAAATAACTGGGAAATGTAACGCTTATTTTTCTAAGCAAATGTTTGTGCTTTAGTTCAAGGAACATTTGTCATATGTTCAGTAATGTGCTTGTACATATAACATGACAATAAGTTCTTTCTGAATCACTGAGCAGTTCTTTTTTGTATGTTATCATTGTGCATCCACTAGGGCCCAGGTGACCTTGTATCTGCTTAGTTTATTAGACAGACACCTAGAATTAGAAGGCAGAAATCTAAAGTGTATCGTGTGTTAAGCAGTTGGAAATGTGGTAGAAAATTAGCAGCATGGCATCTCATGACTAACTATGTCTTTCCAGCAGCCAACATTCATCCTTCAGAAACATTACGTTTAGTGTATTCTACTGTGTTCGCTGTAGTCTCACAAGGAAGTGTTCTCCACGGAGAACAGAGCTTATTTTAGGTGGGTCCTGTAACGCAGTGTTTTACTTCGTGAAGGAGATTTGTTAAATGCATTAAAGAATGAACCAGAGGGCGGCTATTTTTATTTCAGTTTCCTACATGACCTTTACAGCAACTGCACATTTGTAAAAAGTTAATAAATGATTAATGTATTATCTGATTATTAGGGTCCAGCACATTGACAGATGGCTTGTAAACAAATTTCATATCATCTTTTGATGTGCTTAGTAACCACTAAGTTCTATAATAACCAAATCTATCAAATGTTTATAGTATGCTTTGTTTTGCTGACATTTTCTTTTCTTTAAGCTATTTATAAAGATACCTTTTAGTTTTAAATTAATGATCACAGTAATAGTCTGATGTATTTTTTTAGCTTTAAGAGAGTCTCATTTGTATGCTCTTTCTAGGCTCATTTGTTTCTTCCTATGTCATTTAAAAAAAATACATAATTCAAAACAATGAAACATCTCACAGTAACAGGAAGGGCTTTTCTTAAAGCTCACGAGGCCTTTAGTAGTAGGTAACTGCAGTAGGGAGACTAAAGCACAATGAGAGGGTGGAGGAAAACTTCAGGGGTGAGAAGTAGGATTTTAATAATGCAAAATGAAAGCGAAGTTGTGGTGTGTTCATATATGGCTATCCAGGATGGCAGTGTAACTCATCACTTTCTGTAGATGAGTATTTCAACTAATGAAATATTGCAAACATAAGGTTGGATTTCACATAGCTTTAGGAAAGGTCCTCAGCTTGGTGATCCCTGCTGCCTTCGTCTGCTAATAAATGAAACTATGCCTTTAGTACCTGAGAAACTGAATCAACCAAAGTTGTCAGCAGAGCTTAAAACTGATGTTTTATTCTAAGCTTCTGTAGAGAGTCTCTCAGCCCTTGTCTAAACAGGATCACATTCTTCTGACATGGTTTCACAAAGTAGAAATAGAAGATTACTTATATAGCATTTTTTTTCTTGTTAAGCAAGGCAGGAGTAAGTGACTTCCTGCATTCCATTTGCAACTACTTTAAAATGGATTGCAATAAATTTTACAGTTTGTTTGAAAATGTTCATTTTCTTTTTTTTTTTAAAGAAACTGGAAAGTTCTCTTTCTATTTCACCTTGTTTGAATACAAACTTAAACTGGTATAGGTTTCAAAACATAGGTCATTCCTTAGCTCAGTCGAACATGGAGATGAATGGGAGTAATGGACAGTATACAATGATAATACCTTTATATATATATTACATATAAAATGTGAATGCAGATGTAGACCGATGCAAACATACCAGAAGTACCGTTTTTCATGCAGCCTGGATTTTTATTTTTACCTTTTCACAGCTGCATTTCTATTTGTGGTTTGTAGTTATCCTGAAATGTGCTGATTAACTCTTTCTGCTTTGTGTCCTTCTTTCTCGTTGCTTTTTTAAACGGTCTCAGGTTATACTGATAACTGAGTCCTTGATCTTATGACCTTATAGTTAGTCATATTAAATATCATCCTGCTTTGCTGCAGTTCTTCAGGTTCATTTAGTTGGTTCTGTATGATGAGCTGATCTCCTGTATACTGGTGAGATCTTGCAGATATCGCTAGCGTGCTCCTACTTGAATACTGGCATTGTCAATACATTTGGTCTTAAGCTTTGTTTTTTTAGGGAAATTCATTAGTAACTCTTCTTTAGATGATACGTGTTCAGCACTATCATTTTTTCCTTTTCTGGCATTTTTTTCATACCCCAAATGCAGCATTTCCTGCTTTTTTCATTTATGTTGTTACTTCTGCTTGTAACACTGTATGAAGTGCTACATTGTAATCCTTGTCCTATCAACTCCATCCTACTCTTTCAAAGGTGTATCATACTATTTCAAGAACCAGAAATCATGCTCCAGAGTATTGCATAGTTACTGTATGATACTCTTAGCTCTACGTTTTCTTTCTTAAAGACATCTGTGAATTTCAATTGTAAAAACTAGAAAGAGCATTTGTCTTCTATGGTTTCACAGCCTACTTCAGTCATTGCATTTTATTAGCCGATCAGATATATACGTTATTGCATTCCCATAATACTTCTTTAATTATTTTGTCCACGTGCCTGGGCTTTCCAAGGCATTTGTTGTTTGAGTTATTAACGCTGAACTTGCTACAGTTTCCCTGAGTGTGGCTCAGTGGCTGAACATCCTGGTTCTTTCCTTAGAACAAAATCTGCTGAGGTGCTTGTCATCCTTATTGAAATAGGAGAGTTGCAAACTGGATGGCTTTTTCCTCAAAATCTTCTCACTATCTGGAGCAATGTTAACTAAATTTCCCCTGTGCTGAATTGTTTCAGCTCAAAAATAAATAAGTAAATTACGTGTCTCTTGCCATCCTTAGGTAAATTGGTTTATTTTAGTGCAATTATTCTGAATTATTTAAAGTCATTTAATCCAAATGTCTAGCAGTTATTTGAATACATTTCTCATCTGCTTGGTTGCATATACACAGCCTTCTATAACTTTGAAGTTCATTACAGAGTTGACACTGAATGCTTTTAAATGAATTTTTTTTATAGCATAATAGCACTGTTGTGAAACGATTGCCTCATTTTTCAGTGACTATACAGGAGTCCTCAACTCATGGTTAGAAATAAGTGCACAGCTGGAGAGAGCCTGTGGTCCTCTTTCCCTTAAGAGAAGATGGCTGTGACAGCTTTGGCTTCTACAATAGGTTATATCCTGGATGAAGGCCCAGGATGGAGAACATTTGCTGCCTAAACTATTTTCAGTCTCCATTAGGAAGAGCGTGACTGGCTGGACTTCTGTGTTGTACCTCTTCGTAAGCAGGTTTTTAATTCTTGTGCCACAATTTGTCATGCATATTAATCATGCTGTAATAACATAATGTTAGGATACGACCACTTACACAAGTGAATTCAGTGAAATGGCAGCTAATAGGTTAAACATCTTGTTTAAGTCCTGCTGAATGCGAAGTGACATCACACTGAAAAGGTCACAGTCTTGTCTTCTTTGGTGCTGGTTTTCATTGAGAGTGTTTGTGTCCTGTTTTAGGCCTGTCAGTAAGTGACCTCACTTTTCTTTTCTTAGTGAACAAGTATTCCCACTGTGCTTTCCCTTTTTTTCTTTTACTTTTTTTCCTTTTAAAAGTAAGGGACTACATTGGCATTGAAATGGAAAAATTCTTCTCTTCTTTAAGAGCAGTTCTCCAAATCTGCAGGTGAAGGTATTGTCCTATAGGAGCAGATGAAATATCTTCTTCATTTTTGGTGGAAATATCTAGCCAGAATTCTGGCACTTAGAAGTTGTTTTGCTCATGAGCTGCTGTCTCCTGAACATAGCAGACATGGAACAGGAGCCTGGCTTGAAATATGCCAATTAGATATGATTTTATTCACATTGTTTTTTAAAAGCACGATGAGTGTGAGGTATGAGACAGTATTTCAGTATTTCTTGTGTTTGCCATAAGGCTTGAACATCATAAACATTTCAGTAAAGTGCTCCTTTTTTTTTTTCATTTTATTTTTTGATCTTGGCAATATATATCCCATGTCAGTGATTATGGAAAAATAAAGTCTCTTTCTGTTTCAGAGAAATCCTTGAGATTCCTTTACTGTGCAAAGGTGATCAGACATCTAACAGTTACTGCTTGCGTGCTTTTCTATCCCCTCTTTTGTCTCATTATCCTATAACAAAATGGGATAGACTGCTCATTTGGTAAATATTTTTGAGAGCTTCCTTATACTTTGTCTCTACTCTCATTTGCATTAAGCAGTCCAGACTGTGAAGCATGGTCGTTTGGATCCTTTTATGCTGAAGTATCCCCAGTACTCCATTCTCCATTTGCAGTCTGCATTTTTGCAGTGCTTTGATTTTGTGATTTTAGGTTTGCACTTCAGTTGTGCTCATTTTTAATGAGTAAGGGAAGTTCTTAGGTCAAAGTTTACCTTTCCTTACTGTGTGTGGAATACAGGGATAATTCTACTGAACAGGATGGTAGAAAACCAAAGGTGACTTATCAGGGTTGAAGTTCTGTACAGTATGCCACTGAACCACTTAAATGATGTCTCTTGGATAATTTAAGGTTATAACGAATAGCCTTGTAAATCCTACTGCTGACACCCTTTTTCATTTGCTTGTTTTCCTGAATTGATGGTTGTCTTGGGTGTAACTATTTTAATCATGTATTTTGGAGTGGTTACAACCGTTTGTTGCTGGAATCAGTAACTATAATGGAAAGTGGATCCATCAGCTTTTTGAGAAGCATTCCTAAACTGGACTGATGAGCAGATTTTTATCTAAAACATCACATGGAACAAAATATGGCTGAACATGAATGCTGTCTGTGAGTGCTCAGACAGTTGTGTGCAGATCACTCCTTACAGTAGCACAATGAGGTATTAGAATAATGGCTGATCTGTGGATTCTTTTTTTTTTTTTTTTTTTTTTAACACATTGTCTACTTGCCATTATTTAATGGAGAAAGGAATATGTTTGGAAAATTTAAGTGCATTATATTGAGGTTTGCTGGTAATAAACAGTTTCCTAGTTGAAGCACTAGGTTACACGGTTAAGTATTTGACTGAATGATGTATTGCCTTTGAATCTGAGGTAGAGGAGTAACATTAGTGACGATGTAAGTAGAGTGCTTAGCATATCATCAAAGTATGTGTTGGAAGAACAGCAAAGGATCATTCAAACAGTGCAGTAAGTAGGTTATTGCTTAATAAGGCTCTGCTGAGTAGCTAAAAGAAATGAGCAGTATAGTATAGAACAAGGGATAAAAATATTTCATTTGTATCCAGCAGAGCCATATTTTGGTCTGTTCTCTCTAGTTCCAAAGTATAAATTGCTCAGACCTTATAGCCACCACCTCTGAGAAGGGATTGGGTAGATTCCATTACAATCTTCCTCAGAGTTTGCAAGCAAATATTGAATATTTAGTAGCATGTCAGAATATTTTGTTTTTGACATTGCCAAGTCTTATGGCTGTAAAGACTGAATATTTTTCTATGTAGTTTGAGTGCATACAAAAAGAGAATCTCATCTGTACTGCAACGCAAAATAAGTTTAAAAATGAAGAATGTAACTAGGATTCGTTTTTCTAATTCAGTGTAAAGCCTATTCTGTCTCTTCCTAATTCTGTGCTTTTTGGAAATGCAAATTGCAAACGTTCCAGTGAAAGATTTTTAGTTTCCTTGTGACATTTTAGGGCTCACAGCCTATGAGAGGGGTACATTTGTAGATGTCATTTACCTTTCTCTGAAAAGCTGCTCGAGTTGGTTGAGTTCTCGAGGCTTTTGGATTTCATCTGAATTCTTGCATGTTAACTGTGGAAGTTGTATAGTACAACTATATAGTGGAGATGGTTAAATGCTCTTAACTAGAGGTCCAAAGTGTCATTGCTCAAATGGCATTAAAGTGTTTCCCTAATCTGTATATGATTAGATGTTGTTTTATATTGTTTTCTTTTAAGCTTCCTCGTTTTTCTTAAAGTCCTTTTGAATAAGCTAGGGGAAAAAAAAAGGGCAAAAAATTCACCTTTTGCCCAGTGAGCTTCTGAACATGTAGGAAAGTAAAAATGTGCTATAGTTGGTGATGAGAAGAGAGAAAGAGATGAGAAGTTGATGCGTTTCTCCTGTGGGCATTCTAAGAACAATGATAACATAAGAAAACGTTCCACTATTATTATTTTTTTTTTTTTTCCAGAGAAAGAAAGTTCAAAAAAGAATGTAGAATTAAAATAAAATTCCATTAAGACTTAGCACTGTTAGCTCTGCTGTACTGTTCTTTGCCATGGACATGTACAAATTTACCCCGTTTTCCCCTGCTGCCTACATTTTATCCCTCCTTATTTGTTTGCTTTTACTTAATATTTTTGTGAAATCCGGTACAAGGAAAAAATTGCTGAAATTTCTGGTTGTGCTGGTTCTGCCCACATCTGTGTTGTCAGTCATGTTGCTATTGGCAACATTCCAGTGCCAAGCTGCAAAGGAAGTAACACTTGCTATTTACAGGTTTTTTATCCTTTTGCAAAGTGATCGTTTTACTTTGCCACATGGCCGTATTCCTCGGATTTCACTTCTGTGGAAGCACGTATCTACATCTGTATGTTAAATCTATGGAGGGTGCAGGTGGGATTGCATCAGAGGAAGCTGCTAGGAGCCCGCGATTGCTCAGCAAGTGTTCAGAGCTTGCTAGCTGCTGTCATTCATGTGCACCATCACAGCAGACTGAGCATGTCCCAAGCCAAACTTCCATAGTGCTTGCTTTTATTTGCTTTTTTTTTTCTTTTTGGATTGGGATGCTGGAGTGAGACAAACTTGTTTTCCTTGTGTTCTTAGCAATAACCCCTCCTGCAGGTGCTAGAATAGAGTGAGCGAGCCCAGTTTGAGACAGTGCTGGCATTTTACACTGTATTTATTCAAAGCTGTGCTTCCATTGACTTCAGCTTTAGTTGGCAATGCTTAGCAGCGTTGTGCAGCCAAATCCAAACTTGGCTGAGCACAGGCACAGAAGGGTAAAACATAGCAGTGATGATGGTGAAGGCATTTGCATTAATAGGAAAGTTTTTTAAACCGTAAGAATTTTAGCCATTCTCCAGTATCTCATCTCTTTCTTCTAATCTACATGCTGCATGTAATGTCCTAGAATCTGTAAGGAAACTGCTTGGGCTTCTCTGAGCCTGAACTGCTTGGTATTCCCTTAGAAACAGTGAACAGCTCAATGAGCGGAGGCCATCTTGCTGCTCGGCAGTCGGGCTGTGCTGTGCCATGCCATGTGCTGGTGCGGGCAGCCTAAATCTAGGGCAGCAGGAAAATATAGAACACTGAAATGAATTGCTGAAACTGAGCTACTGTTCAGAATATAGAGAACTTAGCAGGAAGTCAGTGAGTAGGTGATCTGAAATATATTAACACAAGGAAACGTCACTGGAAGATTATAGGTACCTGAGGTTTTGCTGCTTGCGAGCTACAAAATAGGCACACTGCTTGTATCTCACAGCTCAGTGCTCATTTTGTGTTACAAGTGCAGATGACCATGCTGATGTGAATTCAACACATAAGTGTTTAAAGATTTTGACTATGAATGGTAGCTAGGCTTGGACAACATGTGTCAGATTCCTGACATGACTTCTCAGGGTAAAACTTCACTCTTTTCTGACTGTAGTTCAGTCAGTTCAATGTCAAGTTTCTTCTCTGCTGCAACCCACTGCAGAGACAATGGAAAAAGATGCAACTTCAGTTTCTGGAGCAAAAGTGTGCGTCTTCTCCGTTTCTGCCATGGGGTATATTGACCATTTCCTTTATTAGTTCATTAGATCTGGTTACTTCGAACTATCTGCTGAGGTTGAAAGGAAGCCAAGCTGTATGAGAGTCCATTTAAAACCACTTAGGGCACTACCTGTAGATCTGGTCTTGACTTTGTCATCCATAATTGTCAGAGTTTCAAAGGGTTAGTTAAAATACACATTTTTTGTTAAGGAGTCCAAAATAGACTTTAAAGTAGGGTTGCACATTCTTATTGATTTTCTTTTTGAGCCCATTTGCTCCTTTCCCCTTACCTGAAAGTGATCTTAAAAAAAAAAAAAAAAAAAAAAAAAAAGAATTTCTTCTCCAAGTGTCTTGGTTTTACTTTCATCAAGAGACGAACTTGCCATGTTAGCTCATGCTTCCAAGATTGAACCTGTTACTAATTTATCTTTGAGACTTGTAAGATGGAATCTTCCACTGTTATCAAAATGCAGCTTGTTGCAGTGCAAGCAACTGCAGCGCTGCTGTGAGAAATGCCTAGTGAAACAATGATATTGATTATTGTTTACATGAAGAATTCCAAGTCTGTCTTGGATAAATTTGGACAAGGAAAATTCTTTGAAAGCATCTGTGTTGTAAGATATGCATGTGCTCTGTCATTCAAAGTGTGTTTGCAACTGTCATGCAGGTACTCACTGTCCATGTGGTGATGTGCTCTTTTCCCATCCTTAGCCTTTCCCTCTTCATCAGTAAAGTGCTCTGTTGAGGGGACTGAAGTAGTGCTGGGTATGTTATGCCCTTGCACGCTTTTGCTCTGAGTCGAAAGGCAACAAGACAAAGCACGCTATATTACAGGGTATGACAAAGGGGAAAATTTATTTTGATTTCAAATGATAGGATATACGTGCATGTCTATTACATCTTTCAGAGAACTTCAGGTACTGCTAAGTAATCTTTGCTTCATAATTGAAGTATCCTTCAAGAACGTGTTTTCCCATCCTGGACCTTGTTGACAAACAGATTATGCCTCAGCCATCTCCTGTAATAAGCAACAGAAGCATCAGTCCTAGAGATGAGCAGACTCCTTCAGAGGCGGTTCTGATTCATTCCTCGATGAGGTTCATGCCGGATGGTGTCTGGAGACCTCTGAAAAATTACTATGGCTGTGTAGTTAAAGACAAGTGTAATACATATGCAGAAGAGTGTAAGATGCAAATTATTGCATTTTCTCATTTTATTTTAGTGTTGTAACACTGCAAGTATATTTTGGCAGTTACTGTTTGTGTTTCAATTAACAGAGACAATTTGTAGATGCTGTATTTTGTGACATTTTCAATGAATTGTAAGGTATTTGAAGGTAGAAAGCTGAGGCTCAACTTCAGCTGAAGGTCCGGTTTTGCTTTGTGATCTTTCAAGAGTTTGATCCTGCCTATGCATTTGTATTTTTTACTTTGCTTAATGTAGACACTTTGAGGAAGCCTATTCAATGGATGAACCTAAAGATAGCAGACAAACTGAGAGTTGAAGTTCTGGGACCCATATTTTCTTCAGTTGTTATTATTAAGCTGTTCTTCTTTCAAGATGAGAGCATTGTAAGAACTGAAATACGCTACCATATATACTAGCAACTATCAGGGAAGGAGCTGTTGTCTGTACAAAGCAAAAGTGCAATCTAATTTTGGCAGGCTGGACTTAATTTTCTCCTAGCTTTTGGTGATTGCTTTTTAGCTAAATGCAATGCCTTGTAGCTGAAGATCTCTTTTATCCACGATTTAGGTCTTTATGTCTTTAGATCTTTGTCTCATTTAGGCCTCAGCAGATTTTGCAGACTTGCAGGATTATCAAACTGCTTTTCCAAATTTTTTTAGTATGCTTTATCATTCTGTAGCATATATTTTGATTTCTGGTCATGGTCCTCGTCCCAGAATCTCTTTGCAGCATTTTCATGTGCTGCTGGGGGCCTTTGTGGATAGTTTCCATTGCTGGGATTGTTTGGCAGCACAAGGGCAGTCTGATGAAACCATGTGAAAGGCAAAGCTGTGAGACAGAACAGTATCAATTCACAAAACCAAGAGAAACTTTTCCTGCTGAGAAATAAGGAAACATCACCCTTTCTGCGTGTGCAGGAACACAAGACTTCTTGGAAGACATTACTGAATATATGAAACTATATGTGCTGAGTACCAATGAGTTTCTAGTGAAATTAAAGGTTCTAAGAAAAAAAGTAGCAGCCCTTAGGAGCTAGATTGTTAGCTCTGGTTTGTTTATCACCCACTCTAGTACAATGCATGCTCACTACAGATTTTGTGAAGTGCACAACATACTTGTAAAAATTGGTTAAGTCTAAATTTCCTTCACTTGATTTAGTTTGATGTACAGTGGGAAGTGTCTAGGTAAGAGTTTTGATGAAACTGGTCTTCCTCTGTCCAATGTAGGTGCGATTTCACCTTGAAAATTTGGCAGCTTTGTGCTCCCCTTTAAGGCCAGAAGGGTTCTGCATTCTAACAAATCTGCCCTGTACCAAAGCCTTGCCTTTCGTTCCGGGATCTCTTTCCCCCTTCCTTCTCATGTGTGTCCATTTGCACAGCTCCCTGGGAAGTTCTACAACAGGACCTTCCTTAGATTTGCAGCTGCGTACTTAAAATATAACATTCATGTTAATACAGTCCAATTAAAGTCAATTTGTAGGCTTGGTCCTCTTCTGAACTCATTCCTCCTGACTTCCAAGGCTGTAATCTCAGAAATGTTTAGAGTTGGAATAAACTGTCATTGTGCCAATAACATCAGTTCTGCCTTTGTGCTCTCCTGCCACTGTTGGGTTTTGCCTGCTAAGCTCTCTGTGTAGTAAGCTAGATAAGGGGACTGATCTGACTGAAAAATGCTTCCTTTACCATATTTAGGACTTAAGCTACATGTTTGCTTCTGTATTTTCTCTTCTAGAAAACACTATAGTTAAGGACTGCAACACTTGAGCTCCTCACAGTACAGGATTATTAAATACTTAAAAGAAACAATTAGTGGTGACTAAAATTCTTCCTATTTTTACTTTGAGAGGAGCGATGTAGATCCTATTTAAGTCCTTAATATATCACAAGAATGTGGGTGGTTTTTGTTTTATTTTTTTAACATCCCAGAAACAATTTTCAATCTGGCCTCATATTTTACAAATATGATAAAATTCTTCTAATCCGCTTCATATTGCAGAATGTTGGATTGCCTTCTACCAAAGTGAAGCACTTTGTTAGATACATCAGGAAAAAAAGAACACTTTTTTTTCCTCCCCCAAGCCCTCTTTTAGACTTCCTGGGCATAAATTTTCTTTCATATGCTATGTGTTCAGACGCATGTATTGATCTTTCTGGGAAGGTGAATAAGTTCATTTTTAAATAGCATACAAACATTGGTTTTCTAAGCAGCAGTCAAAGGCCTTTGGATACTGCTGCCTCCGGTCTAAGGGTTTTAATTTTTATTCTCCCAAACAAGAGTATTATCTTGTTTCAACCAGCATGCGGAAAACACTGTTCTGGGAATTCTGAGAACATAAACATGATACTGAAGGTTTTAGTCTGCACAACAGACTCTAGTAATTTTAGCATATTATTGTGAACTGAAAACCCTGTAAACTATCTGTGATCTCTTACGTACTTTTGGTTTGCCTTTCTAATGGTAGTGGTGAAATTAAGAAAATTGTTTTCTCAAACCTGTCTGGCTACAGCGGGAAGATGGGCCGTCTTGTTGTGCTGTCCCGCTGCATTCAGCACTCTGGATATCAGTGAACCAGAGATCAGTAGATCTCCATAACATTTTTAACAAACTTTGAACGTGGTTATTTTTACAGACCCATTGTACTTTTTAAATTCTTTTTTTAATTACATGAAAACAGAAGATGAACTGCAGCAAAACAACAGAAATGGGATATTCAAACAATACAAACCCCTTACTCAGGTTTTTAAGTACCCTATTCCGAAAGTGTGTCATCTCCTATCTTGTATTTTGTTTTGACTTGCTTCTAGTGTATTCTTTTTAAACCAGTGAGATTTGTGTTAGATATTTTTCAAACATCTTAGTGCTTTCTGGGACGGATATGCCTGCTGGTTTGTTGAGCATTGCTTGCTTCTGCTTTGTGTTGTGGAGGCACCGTGACAGAGAGCAGATGACGAAGCTGTAAAACAAATATATCTGAACTCTGAAGTAATGCCACTTCTCCAGTAGATACATTAATATTTCTGTATTTCCAACTTACTTAAATATTAATATTTGCAATTAACTATTTTTCATATGTGTATTTTCAGAAATACTGCAAAACTTCTGTCTGTGCTGTTGAGAGCAGTGGTTAAAAATAAGGAGTATAATTTTAACAGCTGTAGAGGCTTATCTTTATAAATTTCTTTTGTAGTGTAAAAAGAATGTATCAAAAAGAAAAGTAGAACTGCATTTTGGAGTTCTCTGAAATGAGAAATGAGCCTGTGTTAGAAAATGATGAGTCTGTAACAGTCTCTTTCCTTTTTTTTTTATTTCTTTCTAGGACCGGAATAGGCCCTATGACACTTTTAACTTGCACTCTTTGGAAAATTCCTTAATGGATATGATAAGGACTGATCATGAGCCTCTGAAAGGTAAACACTACCCTCCCAGTGGCCCACCAATGAGTTTCGCTGATATAATGTGGAGGAATCATTTTACAGGTTAGGAATATTCATATGTCCATGCTTGCTTGGTTTTTAAACAAAAATCAGCTTTTCAGTATTGCTATAAACTTTTTGCTAATTAATGAGTTGTCAGCTATATAATTCTTCTGTTTCCCATCTTAGGGTAATCATCTCTACTGTAGGAAGATAAGGTGAAATGTGTACTCACTTGCGCGCAATCATGATATTATCAGTAACTGTCATTTCTGAAACTTTGTGCATCACCGATTTGCACTGCTCAGCTCACAAAATGAGTAGTGCAACTGGAGCCCAATTATGTTGAAAAATCTTGTACAGCATTAATATTACTGTCGTTTATAGATCATCAGCTAATATACAGGGATCCGAAAGTGCCACTGTGTCAAGCTTACTCTCTATGATTGTTTAAGGATGGATTTTAAAAATGTATCTTGATTTGGATTTCAGAACATTAGGAGGCACCAACAAGAATTAGGTGGTGTTAAGCATTAAGAAAGTTTGATTATTTCTGCTACTGAACTGTATTTGTTCTACCAGACGCAGCAGTGGAGATGAAATTATTTCTAGTGTTTAGCTGATATAGAATAGTGAAAAGTTGCAGAAGCATTTCAAAGAATTCTAATTGTCTGTCACATTTCTGTCTTCATCTTTCATTGGTTATGTTTCAAAACAGGTATACATTCTTGCTCACACGCTGCTAATTTTCTTCCTTTGAAGACTGAAGCTAATAGTAAGCTATGTGCTAGGGGACATTGAGCTGGAAACAATTCCCAAACTTTAAGGTGCTGGAACTGATAGGGAAGAAATTGTTTTGTATAATTCTTCCTATGCATATACGTGCTCTTCTGATGCAAGTTACCTCAACCATTCCAAACTCAGGTTAAAAGAGCTGACCTATGTAGCTGTGCTTTCCTCAATTATTCCGTGCTGTAGCCTTCGTACTTCTGTCTTTATTATTCAGCTGTCTAAAATGGCAAGAAATATTCACCTCTCTATTCTGATCATATTCCTCCAACATAAATGTTAATTTGAAACTTCTTTTAAAAAAAATTGATTTCTGCTGTATACACATTCCACGACTGGTATTTTCCACGTACATTTTAAGATGAAGTAAAATCATAATCAACAACAAAATTACTATGAAGCAGACTTAATTGTGACCTATTAATTTGATTATACTCTAGCTCAACACTGTGTTTTTAAATTAAGAATATATTTAAATGTATGAATTGAAACTCACTTTTTTAAAGGCTGAATTTTCATGTCATCCTGAGAATGAAAAAAAATGAGGAAGACTATTAGAAATTGTGTTACTCTAGAAAAACACTTTAAAATCATTGAAAGCAATCTGGCATATACTCTATTATTGTCCCTTAACGACCGTTTTAAAAACATTCTTAGATAAGAATATTAGCCGGTAAAATAACAATGGGTGCAAATACTTAAGTATTCTGTCTTGTTGACTCATTCTATCACAAAGCTGAGATGGTCCCTGTAAGTGTTGGTGCTTTGTTGTTGCCTCAGTGCATGAGATAACATGACATTCTTGGCTTTATTAGGCATCTTCTTGCTTTTCAAGCAAAGTATCTTTTTAAAAGTAAGTAAATAAATCATTTTCACCTCTGGGAGGTTGTTGACTTGTTTAGGAAGCTGTACAGTTTAACTTGAAAGCAGTAGGAACAGTTTTCCCTGTACTCAAAGCAGAAAACAAAGGAGTTGAGTATTAATTGTAAAACTTAGTTTATCTGTTCCATTTGCCAATAGGATTGTTACCTTTACTCTAAGAAGAGTTTCTGTTGCTTACTGAATGTGCTCTTCCTGACATATTTTCTGAGAGCTGCTCACCTGTTTCAGCCTTCCTGCCTTGTTAGTTAGTGCACTTCCAGGCCAGTAACTTCTGGAGAATTCTTGTTTACTATTAAATCTGATTCCATCTCTGCCCAGCTGTTGTTTTCCCATTAGTAGATGTAGTTAATTCTTACCCTTGCTTTCATTTTCTCCTCCCTCCAAGTACAGGAATGACTTTGCTAACCTCCAGCCTTTGCTTGACCTTGTGTGCACTTCCCTCTGCTCCAGTTCTCACACTGTGCAGCACAACTGGCAATATTTGTAAGTGTGGCTGTTTCAGGACATGGTCATTCTACCCTCCTAGAAGTGCTTTCTTCCCTGGTGTTAAATAGCTCTGCACTACTATTTTAACTGATTCCTTTTTGTTCAGAAACAAAAAGCAAGAACAAACAAACCTGCAAAATCATTCTCCTATTGTATTTTCTTTTCAGTGAAAATTGGTCTTGGCTCTTCCCCTGTATCTCCAACTTTCTCCTTTTCCACAGACAATGTTTTCAACTGCCCTTTTCTGCAGCTCCCTCAGATTTTACTTCACTTTGGCTTTATTCTTATCTATCCCACTCTCCTCTGACTCTTTCACTTACACTATCAGCACATTATTGTTTGAGAACGTAAGTGATCAACTTTGCTTGCATTTGCTTGTTTCACCAGCCATTGCCCCATTTTTATTTGTTTTCATCTCTTAGATTTTTGAATATTCTGTTTTGAATATTCTGTTTGAATTTTCAGTTCCTCATAGGCATGCCTTTGTGAATGCTTCTTTACTGAATTAAAGCTGCTACTTCTGGAATCTTTGTAATTGGCTCTTAGAGCTACTTCCTCTTTGCTTTATCTTTTGTCTTTCGTAGTACATTGTGTGTTTTTTCCCTTTAAAATCTTCCCTTCCTCTAAGATCTGTGACTGTCTTTTCTTAGGTTTTGCGCAGTGTTTTCATGTGTATGTAGAATGTAAAACACCACTAAATAAATAAACAAATAAAAAAGCTACCCGGGGAAAAACCAAACAGAACCACAAACAGTGTTCATCTTTCGCTTTGTTTTCTCAAGCAATTTTAGCTAACAGTGCTTACAAGTCAGTTGACCTTATTAGTTTTAATATTTACTTCTGAAGTTTTTAAATGGAAGAGATGAGGTGACAAGTGGCAAAAGCCTCTGCCTTGGAAAGCATGGGAAAGTTTCATTCTAGCAAAAGCTAAACAGTCTTAGAACCTTCAGTGCGTGTTACAAAGTCAGTGCAGCTATTTCAGGATCATTCCAGCTTGCTGCTTTCAACAAATATCTGTTTATAAAAGTATTCTGTATACTATTTATTAATTAGTGGAATATTGCCTGTGATTTATCTGAAGTTTGAAACGTTGCTTAGATCATAGCCACTCTTGGCATATGTGCCCCTACCCTTCCCACCCAACATCTTAACAGACACTTAAACCAAAAAATAATTGTTACATAAGGGGTTCTTGATTAGAATGTGGATAGGAGAGTTGACAGGGAAAGATTCTGATACAAAGAGCAGACAGAGATGGTTCTGGTCTCTTGTTATTTCTGGGTAGGTCAGTTCTGTGTGCTCTGCTTTGTTCAGTGCGGGTAAGGGAGAAGTTCAGGGGTGTGAAAGAAGTCTGTCCTCCTATTTATAGTAGTGGAAGCTTCATTGGATTTAGAGGTGTATATGATCAGATTTTGTACTGCAGGCCATGAAAGTCAACAGTTTATTTCAAGGTTGTTGAAGCAGGTCACTTTTCTCAAGGCAAGATCCACTTGGCTTTGAGAGGGCATGTGATTTGGAAGCTTTTTTAGTGTTGTTGCAACTATGGAATAAGAGAAATACTGAAGGATTTTAGTGCAGCAGAAATGAAGCGATCCTTAGTCTCACAATATTGAATTACTTGACAGAGTACAAATTCAATCTGATTGGCAGGCTTGCTTGGTCCTCTCCAGCTAGGGTCACTTAGGGTATTTCATGCTGAAGGAGAGATCTGATATCTAACTTAGAGGTTCCTGGACTTAGATAAATTAACAGCTTATCCTTCTATGTTGTAATTTGTCTTGAGCCCAGCCTTGGCAGTTTTCCAGCGTCAGCTCTTGCTGTTTTTCTGTCTGGAAACGGATTCCTCTCCCCTCACCCCCTAGCTTTTCCTGCCAGATACAAATACCCTGCTTGTAGGGTCCTCTCATAATCTGGGAGCTGTGTAAAGGCTGTAAACTCTCTAAAAAGAAGTTTCATTCTCTTCCTCATCCCAGACACTCAGTGGACTTCCTTACCTGCTTTCTCTGCTGTCAAAAAAATTTTCAACCTTTTTTTTCCCTCTTTCCATCTATACTCAAATGATGTTTCTCTTTTTGCAAAAATGAGGGGAAAATGAGGCAAAAAGTACAGCAAAAGGACTGATAAGGTTCCTCTGGTTAAAGGTAAATTACTACATATGACCAAGGACATCTGGCTTTGTGTCAGTCATGACCCAGCCTATGTGGCTGTATTGATGCGTGCTGTATCTTGAGATGTTTTTTCTGAGCTGCCTGTCTTATTTATTTTTCTGAGCTACCAATAAAATTTATCATACACTACAGAAACACAGAGGAGAGATCTTCATTTTTTACAGAGGAAAAACATATTTGCAATAGTTCATAACCTGTTGGTACACATGTTCTGCTTCTACCTAATTCAGTTTTGCCCTACAGTATAATCAGAATATGAGTAGTTGCTACTTACTAGTGGCTAAAACATTTCTTTCTTACATCAGAATGTCTCCTATGGTGTAATATGTCACTGTTGCAATATGTTTATCTGTGTCAAATTATTGTGTTGCAACACAGAGACATTCTGATCTATTAAATGTATTTTTACTGGATATCAAACTGCAGAAGGATGCACAACAAAATACACGCTAGTTACATGATGCTGTTTAAATAGAATGAACAGCTTCCTGGCTATTGTAGCATTTGTTCTTCTGAGATTGTTTGATGTTGTATATGCAAATATGCAAATATACACTAGTTCTGAGGTAGAGGTAGCATCTATGTTGGAACACTTCATCTTGTTTGCCAGCACTTAATGCTACCTGTACATTTGCACAGTAGAAATCTGAAGTTGCTACCCATTTATCGTCCTAAAAAGTATACCAGGTCATATGAAAACAAAATAAGATTTGAGATTTCTGCTTACGTTTGACTTAGTGATACTATTGTTAATGAATTTGACAACAGTATTTGAAGAGTATGTGTGAGTTTT
This sequence comes from Pavo muticus, assembly GCA_016647715.1. Taxonomy (NCBI): domain Eukaryota; kingdom Metazoa; phylum Chordata; class Aves; order Galliformes; family Phasianidae; genus Pavo; species Pavo muticus. Next base: position 1,379,469 of record JACDJE010000052.1, read on the forward strand.
GTAATACGTACAGAATGGGCATTTACTTTTCCATCTCAATCTTCAGTTAACTTGAGTGCGTGCCAACGGATTTTGTTCTGCTCTAATTGTTTATAAGCTTTTTGTAAGCAAAGCAGTAAGTTTGCCACATGACCTGAGAAAAGAGAAGGTGAATGATCATATCTGTGTTTTCAGTCAGCAGCTCAACACAAAGGTCATGCAAATAGAACAGATGTTGTCATCTCAGTCCAAGAAATGGTGCCACTCAGAGCTTTTTGCAACACTTTTATATAGAAAAAGTGCACTGTAACAGCCTTTCTTAAATTCTCAATGCTCACTGAGCACCCTTCTGTCAATGCACATGAAAACCAGAGTGAGCAGACAGATGTGTTGGCACATCTATTTATGTGTAAAATTAGGCCACCCAAGCTAATCCTTTTAAAGGAAACATACTGTGTTTCCTTTGGCTTTTAATCACTGCTTATTCAAGAAAATCCTCTTTAATCTTTGTTTCAGGACAGAATATGACTATTAAAGGCTACATATTTCTTAGTGCTTACTTCAATGATTCTATGATCTAACCACACGTCTTTATTTGCTGCTGGAATCCAGCATGTCCTTGTCATTGACCTGCTGAATTTGTTTTGGGCAGGACTGAGGATGTTGATCCCTTTAGTTTGTTAATAGAACTGATGATATAGATAAACATTTTTTTTTTCCTTCCCTTTATTTCCATTTTTATATTGTACTGTTGAGAACTGGCCCCATAAAGCTTTTCCTCTTTCATTTTTTTCTTCACTTCTCTACTTCTTTGAGTATTTTGTATGTTTTAATATAGACTGCTGATGGAAAGGTCTGCTTTCATAGTGGTCGATTTTATTACTGCAAGGCTGCCCAATAAGAATACCAATTTTTGAGTGCATTTCTAGAGCTATAGGTAGAATAGGTGTATATATGTATATGTCCTTGTCTGCTCCTCATAGGTAAAGTCAAGTTTCTTTTTGTGTTCAATAGCTGTTTTTTGAAGCTAAAGATATGTTTGCACCACTAACCTTGGTGTTTTATTGGAGCAATACATTTCACTTAAGAAGAATGCATTGTCATGTATATTCTGTTTTATTTTATAGATATCTTTCTCTTCTGATGTCATATGGTTGTTTAGTCAGTGGTAAGAAGCTAGTTTTACTACTGATAGCTGCATAGCAAGCTTTGTTCCTGATTTTTAGCTGTTAATTAGACACTTCTGTTTGCTTTGCTACACTGTATTTGTACAGGAAAATGATACATTGTGTGAACGCAGTAATCTCAGTTTTTTTGTTCTGGCAAGCAGTAGTATTCTTGTTCTGCTGCATATGCTAATGTTTAAAGGATACCTGATTCTCAAGTAGGTGTTTAAATTATAGATGTGAACAAATTGTAAGTAGACTTTAAAAAGCAAAAACAAAACCAACGACCAAACCCCTGAAACTTCTTCATGGAGTTACCCTTTATAACCCTCTATACAGACCCTTGCTTACATAGTTAATGCTTTTAAAATTGTTCTGGTCACGTTTATTGAGTTAGTGTAGCATTGTTTTTAGATGTCTATAATTTGGGGTGGAGAAGGAGAGAGAACAGTCTGAAGACTACTCAGATTTACATTCTAACATACACACACACAATATTTCACGCACCTCGGCCTTCTGTGATTCATGGTTAAGCCAGTTGTGCTTGTGCATACTGCATATTATTTTGACCCATATGCATTCAGTGGTCTAATCTTGTTTCAGGTGTCTGAGGAGGAATATTGTCTTGCTTTGATTTTTGAACTTCTGTGTCTAAACTTTGCTCTGCCCTGCTTGCTATCCGTCTTTCCAAATAACTATTGCGGTTTTGTAATGCCTTATCTTGGCACCAACTTTGAAATCATATGATAGAAGAGAGAAGAACAATAAAAGAGGTATTATTATTAAGGAAGTATAGCTGACCTTGTCCTGTTGACAGTTTCATTTGACATTGCTGCTGGAGTCTGTAGTGAAAACTTGTGACTGATGTCAACAATGATCTTAAGAACTGAGAAGTTTTTGATCTCAGTGAGTTCAGGACCAGTTAAAAGCAGGCTGCCTTTGTTATTTGGTAACAAATCTCATGCCAAATACCAACTGCTGAATTTTGTGTAAGGGCTGATCTTGGCAAAAACCATGAGGTGTAACAGTGCAAGAAGCCTCACTCAATGTATAACTAACTGTAAACATCGCTTCCTGGAATGTTGTCTGTAATATCAAAATGATGAAAATAGATAACTGTAATCTTAATTCTTCACCAAGTGAACATGCACATCCAGGAGATGATTAGGATTTCAAAATTCCAAAAAACATAACACATTTAGGAAGAGAAAAAGAAGTGAAGTACTTACAGATCTGGAATTTCTTAATCACTGGTGTTTATTTCAGACACAGGAAAACAATATAATGATGAAATCGAAGATCAGATTTACACAGTTGTAAAGTTCATGCTCGTGAGCTTGACTGTCTGCTGAGAGTAGCGTTTTAGAGTTGAGAATAAGGAAACCTCTATAGGCAAACTTGGCTCTGGACACTGGAAAAAAAAAAAAAAGTAATGGTGGTAAAAACCGTGGCTGATATACATACTTATTACTTCTGGAGCAACATTCTTTCTCAAAACTGTTAATGTAATTCCGACCTATCTAGGTAATAAATAAAAATAAAAATTCGATGACATGTTTGTCATCCAATTTCTTCAAATTATTGGAAAGATTTTGGAACTGCTTCAAAATCATTATGCTGTTATGTAGAGAATGGGATGAAGTTAAACAGCAGGGAAGACATTATATACAAAAATGTACAAAAAAATACAAATATTATTGAAGTTGTGAGTAGAGACAGTCTCTTCTATTTGTAACTGCTAACAGTGTTTTCCAAGAGAGAACAAAACTTGCGTATCAGAAGTATTTCAGGATTTAATAAGTTAGATCTAAATTATTTTGGTGACACAGCATTATTTCAACCCCTATAGAAGCAATTATCAAGATATTGCATATAGTAGGGTAGTGGAAGAAGAAATTAACTAAGCAATCTGAAACTACTAGCTCAAGTACTTAAGTCTGGGTAGATGAAGGCAAACAAAACATGTCTTTGGCACTTTTGCAATGAAATTAATTTGGTGCATGTAAAAAGAAATTATTCGTATAAATTGGAAGGCAACAGTTGTACTCATGAGCTTAAACATATTTCCTTACTTATAATTCTAAATTCGTCTTCAAGGAAAGCATTTCCACCAGTTTAAAGTGATCATTGTAAATGACTGAAAGTATAGACAGAGTTCTGAAATGCCTTTGAAAATTAATGCATTAAAATAATAAGATATTGAATTTAAATGTTTATTATAAAGTAATTTTGTCTATCAAAGACAGCACCTTCTTATTTCCTGCATAATACAGAAAAGATACCGCATATTGTTGAGATGTGCTCTGAGAAAGGAATTGGGCTCTCTGCCACAATAAGCATATTGGACATGCAGCAGAGAACTTAAGAAGTGCAGCCAGAAAAGTCTCTCCAAATGCTGCTAGGAACAAGAATTTAAGGAATTTATTGACATAAAAAGACACGCAAAAAATACTCGTCTGCCATGTAGGAATGGTTAAAACCATTATGCTCTGAAATGTTAGAAAAGCAAGAAGTCACCAGCTGCTGTACTACTACTACAACTGGATTCGATTATTATTAATGTTTTTTTTATATAAGTATTTTTAAATTGGAAGGACTTATACATGAGAGTGATTGTTATGGACATCTAACTACAGTAATAGAAAGTACGGTTGTAAAAGTATGCAATTGAATATATATTAAGCAGATAGCAATGAAACCAAGACAAGCAAATTGAAAATGGCAGGTGCGCACTGAGTACAAGTAGTAGGGTAGCTGTTACGGAAAGGGCTCTTATTTATGACTTCAGTGAACTGCTGGAGTACCAAACTTCTGTGCTCTGTCTTCTCTGCATTTCTGCTTATTTTGCTTTAGATTCTTGAAAAGTAGAAATTTTATCCGAGTGCTTAATGTGAAAAGTAAAATTGGAAATACGTGCTTATATAGACTTAGTAAAAGTCCAGATAGCGTACAAGTACTTTCCTAAAATTGTTTCCTGATAGTGATTTCTATGTTCAACCCAAATATGTTTTTGAAAGTATATGTTTCTAATTACATGCCCGTTCTGTTGCACCTTTTATGCTCTCTTCTTGTTCTTTGGATAATTATGCAGTTCTGTAATCTGCACATGACTTCTTTGCTTCAGACAGTAAAATTGTCAAAAATACATAATTAATATAGGAATATATCATTAACATATGGAAGGCCATATATCAGTTACGGTTTCTCTTATGATTGGTGTACTACCAGTCCATTTTGAATGGTTTTAATACAAGTGTGTTTGGATGGTGTTCCATTAATATGTCTCTGTAGATTTGCACTAGGGGTCCTTTGAAGATGCATAGAATTATCCCCGCTACTGCTTAGCTCAGTATGTGAACATGCCCTTCTGCTTGTGCTGCTCTGTATTTTCTGCTCCTCTTAAAAGATAGCTGACAAGAACAGTTTAAAAATAGCAGGCCAAGGGCAGGTGACAAAATGTCACGCAAGCAGCACCTGGTCCAGTGACTGCCTGGAGGGAAGAAAAAACCAAACCCAGATGTCACAGATACGATCCTATTTCTGAAGCTGGGAAAACAGCAGAATTTCAGCTTCAGCAAAGGAGGATTGAGAGCCTGTCCAAGCATTATGCATTTGAATTCTACTCCCTTTTTTTCATAGCAGTCCTATTTATTCCATTACAAGACTTAATTTAAAAGTGTGGGTTATTATGTACGCTTTTTCTCTTAATAATAATAATAATAATAATAAAAATATACTTGTAACCTCATACTTATTCAATATGCTGTTAAGCAAAAGGAATTACTCTGGCAAGATTTCTGAAATATTTTAGCACAGGCTTGTACTAACTGAACTAACAGCAGCTTTAATGTTTCTGCAGTGCCAGGTTAATGCGAACATATATTGTGAACTATAGAAGATTAGGTCTGTAATGAGAAAATCTGAAGTAGTTAATGAAGATCTCTCTAAGAAGCTTTGCTCAAGGAGCTGGAAAGTAAAATGGCAATTTTATTTGCCTCCCTTTTCTCCCACTCCCTTCTGCAGGTGCCATTTCCTTCACTATACTCTTATTGTGGGGGACTTTTTCGTAGAAGAATGAGAAAAGGATAACATGAAGATTTATTTGTTTTTCTTAAACTGCTTGTGACTCTAGTTTCAGAATTGAACTGAAACTTTGTGTTACATCAGTTCAGGAAGGGTATTAATTACAATACAGCAGTCTCTGTGACCTGAAATAGAAAGCTTTAACATACTAATAGGAGCTAAAAATGTAGAAGATCTGCTTTAGCTCTATTTTGTCAAGGAGTTTTGTTAGAACTTGGTTTTGGAGTAGTAGAGAAAAGAGTTTGCACTAGAGGAACTTCCTGGTTTGTATTGCTGCTTTAGTTAGCAGGTCTTAAGCTCCTGTATTTGAGTACCAACTTAGTGAATAAATGTAAGCCTTCTACTTCCTTAGCTCCTAAACTTAACCACAAATCTAAAGATATACAGTGTACGTAAAAAGGATTACAGTGCTTGTAGGTAACTGATGTCTGTAATGGAAATATTTTTCTACACGACTGTAACAACCTTTTAAATCCTTTTCCAACCAATGACTAAATCAATTATATTTTTCTAATTGTGGTGATGGTGGGGGGGGGCTAATGTGGTAATTCTTGTCACAAAGTTTCTTCAGAGTATGTTTTTAATGCTTCAGCTCAGTTAAGATTAGTCTTAGTTTCTTGTACTACTTAACATTAACCAAATTAGCTTGTTTATTACTTTGACAGTAAGAATAGATTTTTGTGATCTCATTCTCCTCTAAAACAAGATAAATATCTGAATTGTTTCCCATCCCCAGTTCCTATAGTCAGTGAAAATCTTCTTAAGCCAATCTTTAAATTGTTAAAGTTAGTACTGTTTTGCCTCTCTCTGTCTTCTGGTACTCTTGTCACCAGCAGAGTACATCTGAATTTCTTGATGAGCCTGCTGTATGTCATGGCTCCACGTTACAGGTCAAAAATGTTTTTCAAAGTACAGGTGAGTTTCTGTACTCCACCAGAACAAAGCTTTGTCCAACACAGTATCTTATCTCAAACAGTGAGCAATAGCAGATTGCAGCATAAGCACTCCCAGCCACCAGTGATCTGTTCCTGGTGTCACAGGTAGTATGGAAAATTGTGATTTATTTTTACCAAGTAAGGAGTGTTTATGTAATGCTCTTCTCATCTGAAGCCTATAATAAACTGCAGCAAGTAGAAGGCTGAGCATTGAGACCTCATTTTGAAAGAGTAAATATAATACTTATCCAGTACAAAGTAAAGGAGTGTGTTAAATAAATACTTATCTCACTGTTCTGTGACTTTTCGGTATTTTAAGAACATAATATTGGAGGTACTACAGTGTTAAATATCCTAAAAGTGTGTTCTTGAGGGGTTATCTGCAGTCGATGGAGGCTTTGGCTACCCTGACTGTTCACCACCTTCAGCAATTTTTCATGTTAATAAATTATATTCGGTTTTGAAATAAAAACATTAAAAATAGCTTCTATTTGTATTACAGGGCGTATGGGAATAAACTTCCATCATCCAGGAACTGATAATATTATGGCCCTTAACAGTAAGTACCTAATACATAAAATCTAATATTGCTATGTTGAATATTGTCTTATATTTATTGTGTACAATAACTGTGATAGCTAAATAGCTGTAATCTGAATGCAACATAGACTGTAATGGAAATTTTTGTCATATATGGAAATCTGCGACAAACATGTCCACAGAAACATCCATTTAACTACATGGAAATTTACATTTTTGCTTAGGATGCTGTATTAGTCACAGGCATTAGGATCAATTTACTAACTTCTCTTTTTTTTTTGCTTTTTTACTGTCTGTATAAATCATATGGTGTATTATTGATAGCTGCAGATTTTTGGCCTTCACATATATTAAAAAAATAATTGTTATATGTGAAGAATGGAGAATTTGTAACAGAAAAGGTGTAAGTGTTTTAAGATTTTGACTTCTAGTGCCAGGCTTTGGAATCTCTAAGGCTACTTGTGCTCTCATTCAGTTTTACACATTTAATGATGAGATGTTTTTACAGGGTTTCTGTAGTCACGGTTAGAATATATGCCTTGTTTTGATATGGGCACATGTTATAGGAAATCAAGTAATTAACTGGGAGAAATGCTCCGTATAATTAAGGACATGACTGAAGGGGAAAGCTGGCTGTGTGTGGGTGCAAGTCCTACACATCCCAGTGCTGTTGTTTGACAGCAATTGTGGCCTCAGAATGCCTTTGTTCTAATGTGGGTATTTCAGTTGCCAGTTGTAATAGTAAAACTAATTGTGAAGATGGGAGGCTATGATTGAATTTTGAGTTATTTTTATTTGAAAACCAAAACCAAATGCTTTTGCTATGTAACACATAGAAGCATTTCTTGTAGAGCTGGGATTTTTGAAAAACAGGAATGGAAAATGCCATGCAAAGCACTGTTTTTGGCCGTACTAAGAATGCAGAAGCTATATTAATTGTTCTGTGAAACCTGTTTATTTTTGTTCTTAAATCTTTGGAGAGTTGAATAAAATCAGATTTTGAGGTATATAAGCCTAAAAAATTATCTTCTATTCGTAATTTTAATCTTTTGTATGCTGCTAAAGCTGAGAATTTTAGAACTACTTAACCATGTGATCCACTGACTTTGCCACGGGGAAATGAGCTAAGAAAACTTAGTCCAAGAAGAAATTTTCCTTCCTCTGTTGGAATGATTGTGATCTGGATTAAAAAAAATCTCAAAGTGATTTCATTCCAGTAAATTTTGGCACTCACATAACTTCTTTAAATCATAGTACTTACAATGTCTGTATGCCTGCAATATTTCTGAAGCTGGATGACAACTTAGACTCATGCCAACATCAGCAGAAAACTTCCCCCTCTCCCCTACGGTGCATTAAGTATTTCGGGGGATGGTTGCCTCTTGAGCTTCTTCCCATCCTTTATAGCAGTTCTTAGTTATTGGTTACACTACTATCTGTCATTGTTGAAGGAGGCTGTTTGGTTTGAGGCAGTGTGCAACCTGCTGCTTAAAGGACCTTAAAATCTCAGCCCCTTAGTTGTCAGGGCTTAGTACAGAGCATATTGCCACCAAGTTGCTCATCCCCATGCAAAAACATTGTCATCTTGAAGCATCTTGTTTGGAAATAATAAAATTAGTGAGATAGTTACGTATTTACAAGAAATCTTTCTATTGTGAATTTATTGACATTAATGGCATTGTGCTTGTATGCAGACAAGTTGTATGTGGGTACAAGGCGGAGGTGCTCAATGTTCGTCATGAAAACTAGACTTTCATTGAGGAATGTGCTGTTCAAATATTTGGACAGATCTGAGCATAATCCTAAAGACTGTTTAGGAAAAGTGAGACAAAAATATTTGGATTTGGAAGCATTATACAAAGGGGAAAAGCTGCTGTTTGTCTATATGCTAGGTCCTCAGATGATTTGGTGATTACAAATCAAATCGTCTTTGCAAATATTACATTACCGTATCCCCTACTACTACTTAGACAAACAGTGCTTTTACTAGTGTATGATTAGTTTCAAAACTTAAAAGTTATACTGTTGAATTGAAATTCTTTCTTTAATCAAGAAGTGACATCTGTTTGTTGATTTTCTAATAATGTCATTGATATTGATCTAAACAGTCAGTAGAACAACTTTTATGAACTTTCATCTACAGTACTTTATTAAATACAATTGATAGTGTAATTTCTAGGGAAAATGGGGCATAAATGAAATTACTGATCTTATTTGCATAAATACATGTCTGAAGTTATAGAAACCAACTACTGACCTTGATACTTCTTATTAGATATTTGCAATCCTAATTAAAAGTTATATTTACAGTACTAAGAATTGAATGTAAATTAATCTGCTTGGCCAAAATGAACTGAAAGGTGTCCTCTGTCCCTTCATCTTGGTGGTATTCATTCCCGTTTTCAGTCATACCTTTCTGCAGCCATTGCTCTAATGGAAACACTAGGCTCGGGTGTTCTTTTGAATTAACATATGCTCCTTTTGAATTTAGCTATACTAGGACTAAACAGTCAGCATGGGGACACAGCTACCTGTCAGCTGGGTGGTGAGTTGTCCTTAGAGCTTCTTGTGAACTCTGGAAAGCCAGCAAGAAAGTTTAGTGGAAGGGTTAAAGTTAAAGGGAAAGTTAAGCAGACAAGGTGAGAAAGAGAGTGGTGTGCATTCTTTTACTCCTTGTCTTCATTGAAGGAAACACAGTGTTGCTGGGATACAAAGCTACCTTTTGTAAAACTAATTTAGACTAAAGGTAATTGAAAAACAAACAAACAAAACCCATCAACCAAAAAACAGCCAACACCCTCCCACTCATTCCCTCAAATAAATAAACTCACCTCTGAAGTGCAGGGGTTTTGTTTTTCCTGAAGCTCCTATGCACAGTGACTTTGCAGTGCTGCTGGGCTTCACATGTTCCATCTGGTACCAATGTTCGTTCTTATCTAAAAATATATCAGCTGTGAGGTCTGGTACTGTTCGCTCATGATCTGACTTTTTCTTTTCATTACTTCCATTTAGTTCTATTTGTCCCTAATAAAATAGTTTTAAAAATAGATTAAGGTGGTGTTTTAGGGCACATTTTTAGGTGTATGTATAAAGTTTGTTTTCATTTATTATGATGAATAATAATTATGGGGGGAAATCTTCAAGCCATGACAGAAAATGGAAGCAAAACAATTTATTTTCGTGCTCCTAGCATCTTTTTACAATTGTCTTGTTTCCTTAAGAGCTATTGTGCTTTTCTTTTTGTGTGTTCTGATGTAATGCATTCAAACACGTCATGTTTAGACGTAACAAACTTGCTGAAATATCATTGTATAATTAAATCTTCTGCCAGTGACATACGTATACCTTGAAATGAACTCTTCTGAATAGAAAGCTTATTGAATTATTTTTCTCTTGCAAAATCTTTAGTTGACAGTTTACTATGTTTATATATAAAAAAAAAAAGAGAGAGTTTTTTTGGTAATGATAATATTCTCAGAAAATATGCAGCTAACTTCTAAGAGGTGTCAGGCTGTCCTGATAATTTGATATCTATCTATTGGAATTCTCTGACCTCAAGCCCAATTGCCACGTCAAGCTGCAATTACTTACTGATTCATTAGCATATGAGGAATAATAGAAAGGAATAAAAGACACTGAGAGAGCTACACTAGGTCTGTTTTTACAAACATGTTTAATCTAAGAGATCAGAATTGATTTAATGGGAGGGGAAAATGAATGATGGAAAGTGTGACACAGCAAAGGCAGCAGTGCTGTAAGAGTCCCAGAGTGTGTGAATGTCGCTTTATACATAACCTTGTTACATTTTTCAGAATCGGCTGTACAAACAGTTAGGTTTGATGCTGCCCTGGGGACTGTAAGATAGGCTAGTTATAAATATTAAAGTTCCTTCTGTACTTGTTTAATTAAAAAAGAAAAAAAGCAGGGAGAGAAAAGGTATTTTTTTCTTCTCTTCCCTTCAGTTTTTTTCTATATATCTGCATTTTCTGGGATCTGATTTGGCTGTTGCTAAGAGCGCTATTGCTCATCAGTGATTGCCAGAATATCTTTGTAACAGAGGAAGATTACTTTACTCTTCTTTTAGTTCCACTTGCTAGCTCTGTACTACCTTATTTTTTCTCGCTACTTTTCCTGCATCTAAACCTCAGCAGTGTGAGGTTTTCTTTCATCTGTGTGATCCTCTCTATTCTGGGCGAGTGCCATCTGTTTCTGCAGCATTTCATGATCAAGATTTGCCAAGCTTTTTCATAAACATTATATATGGTGCTAGAAGAGATGGGACTGCAGTCCAGAACTGTGTGTGGTAGATTGAAAGCAATATGAAGGAAGTTTCCATCAGCTTGGTGTTAGAAATGTGAGCTTTATTGTTAATCTACTTTTGAAACAAAAGCTAAGAAATGAAAATAGAAAAGTCTTCTCTCCTGCACGGATGCCTGCCTACTAACTGAGTCTGAAGAAGAAAGACCTAAGCTGTTTGAACAGTAGTTTTTTCTGCCACCACAAGTTTTTAGTATCGAATGCTTTACCTGAATACAGCTTGCATATGGATTGTATTATTCTGAAGGTGGTATTCATTGGCATATGTATGCTAACATACTTTACAGAGAGATTTGTTGTAGCAATCGTTTGCAGTGTGTCATTGGAAAGAAGTGAACCAGAAGGGACTGTCATACCACTACATTATCACAACACCAGTCTGCACACCCAGCTCTCAATCAGTGGAAACTAAGAGCTATCTTTTGAACCACTCTCAAATAAAAAGTTCATCTCAATTCCAAAATCTTAATTACCTGCATTGTATTTTTTTCTTTCAAACACCTCCTTAAAAGGAGTGGCAGATGGAGATCTTGCTCTTTATGAGCAGCTTTTTCAGCCAAAGAAAGTGGAAGAAAGAATTGTTTTCTTAAACAAGCTCGTCATCATTCAGCTCTTCAGCAATGAAACATGCAGAAGTAAAAATAATTTTAACTACTACCCCTGACAAAATGAGGAGAATAGTCCGAGAATGACAGCTTAACATATAGAAAACTTTCTTTGTAAGCAAATAGATTTCTGCACATGTAAAGATCAGTAGAAACATATGGTGAGGAAGCCAACAGTTAATACAGTGAACCAAGTTGAATACTTTGCTCTCAAATATAATTCTTAGTTTTCCCTACTTCTGTGCACATGCTTACTGAGTTTTGTCAGATAGCGTTTCTTTGTCAGCTTGCTGCTTATGTAGTTAAACTCCAGAAATGTAGTCAGTGAATAGTATTTTATATTCTTTAAATAAATGCTGTTTTTATTAAACATTGGCCTCATCTTATAGGCTAGCTGTTCTTGTCAACCTTGACTCCTATTTTAGGTTGTAAAAATGTTAAAGTAATTCTAAACTGCATTTATGTGTGTATAATATTATTGCTTTGATTGCTATGAGTTAAGTTACTCACTGTTTCACCTTTAGCTACTGCCTCTCATAGGCTTCCATTTGTACAGAAGCCCAGTTTTTAAATAGAACCTACCTTGCCTACCTCTTACTCAGAGATTTTTTTCACGTGTTAACAGCAGTTTATTGAATAACCTTCAGACAGAACAGGGTGGACTGACAAAGTGAACAATGGAAACTTTTGGCTTGTCTTGCTGGAATTGTAATGATGATTTTTTCACAGGGGTAATTTGAGACAGGTTGCTGAATGGTAGGCACTTTTTAAAGATCAGAAGCATGTAAATAAATGTTATGTACATTACAGCAAACAAATTGACTTAAAGAAATTTTTTCAAAGGAATCCAGAATACGTGGTCAGCCTCTGAAATCTGTGAAGATCTTTCACAGCTTGTCAGTTTTATATTGTTGTTAGAACCGGAGTTAACCGACAAGCTGACAAATTGATTTGGCAAGATTGTCTCCTCTATGAGCCTACTGGAAGTGCTTTATCTTGCCTGCAGACTTAAGTTACCAGTTTTTTTAGTAAGGTTTGGTACATTTGAAAAGGTTCTGCAGGAGTCTCTTTCTCACCAGTTGTTAATATGGCCATAATGGAGCTGTTGAAAGCTTTTAATCTGCTCAATATAGGTGAACAGCTACTTGAGTTTTTATAGGGACAATTTTTGATGATAGTGATAGTAACGTAAGCATGTTACTATTAAATATCAGTTTCTAAGCCATAGAAATTGGACTTGCAACTGAATATCCACTCCAGCATTTGAAGCTCATGATTTCATGTTGTCTGGAAATAATAGATGTTAGTCAAGTAAGGTGTTCTGGTTTTGCCAGTGTTTAACTTTAAAAGGCTTGGTTCATAGGGATTTTGATATATGTTAGTGTTTTGCCTTCATGCACTGATGTATTACATCAACGTTTAATTGAATCACTTCAAACGATATGCATTTCTAGGTTGAACTTCCACATGGTCATCTCTTAAGTTTATTTTCACCGGGTGCTGCTGATTGCTTTTTTCTGGTAACTTATAGCTGAATTGTGCTGTGACTCGTGCCTTGTGCCATCTTCATAAGAGTACAGCAGGACCAGTTAGCCGTGTGATTTGAGACCAGAAAGGTCAACAGTTAAGAACCCAAAAGCATGAGTATTTTTATCATGTAAATGAAAAAATGTTCTTATGGCATCTCTCATCCATGGGAACAAATTAAGCCAGTGAGAGCACGTAACTTTGGGTTTGGGGAACTTTCTCTGTAGTCTAGGAGAAAGCTAATGAGCCTAATAGTGACCATCAGTTTCACTGCTGTTTCTGTTTTTTTTATTCCTTTCAAAAGTTTAGATTTTAATTTATTTGTTTTTTGTTAACTATGCTCCTTCCTTATTTCATATTAACTCAATCACTAACTATTAGAATATAATTTTCTTTGCATCTTAGAACTATTCTTTCTTATAGTCTATCTCTGCTGTGACTGTACTGAATTACCAAGAGACTGAAGAAGCTGAAACACTTCAGTTTGGTTGGGAGAATGTTGAGGGTGAATGTAATGGAGCCTTACGAAAATCACAAAGGTGGCAGATAAGGGGGATGTGGAACTGCCGTTCTTCATATTCTACAAGGCTAGGACTAGAGGAACACTTGGTAAAACCTCTACTAGATCCATTTAAAACCCTCAAGAAGTGCCTCTGTAGTTCATTTCTGGAGCTTCCTGCCGCAGAAACTATGGAAAGTAGATATAATATCAACAGGTTCAAAAAGGCATTAGAGAAGTGGTAAACAAAATACTTCTAAGAGGTATTAGAAGCAGGCAGGAGTGTGCCTCCTAACATTTTAACCGTGTTTACTTTAAATGCCAGTGGAGCAAGAGAAAAACATACAGTGGCTAGTCTAATGCACTCTTTCTAGTGTCACTGGGGAAAACAGAACATTCATCTGGGTGGATCGATGATCTTGGCCAGTAGAGCATTGCATGTCAGCTCTCGCAGGTATTCTAACTGAGCTGTATGATTTCTGTTGATGTTCTAATATGCACTAGGTAATGAGTAGTTGATGAGAATGTTTTAGTCAATCCTTTATTTTCTATAGCTTTTTCACTTGGTTTCATCTCACAAATGAATTGCAGAGCACCTGCCTTACTAAAAATAATTCTCAGAAACCATTTGTGCAATTCTGATGTTTGTTTACATGGTTTGCTTTTATCACACAAATTACACAATGTCCTTTTTTGTGTTGGAACTTTCCAAGATAAGCAACAGTACAAACCCAAACTTATTCCCAGCATAAGAAGTGAGCGGAAGAGTGAATGTGGTTTTCTTGTTGTTATATGGTATGAAATGTTCTGTTGCTTGGTTGTGGTGTTCTTGGTTTTCAGAATGAATGTTAAATGAGCAAGACTGACTTTTAACAGGGTAACTCCCCTCATCCTTATCCCTTTTCTTCTCTTGCTGGTATTACTGTGCTGTGGATGTCTGATCCACTGCCTTCCCAGGACCGTAGGCAGGGGCTTTTTGCTCAAACCTTGAGGGCTGTCTTCTGTGGATGTGCTTCAGTGTGTCATGCATCATATAAACTACGTTATCTTCAGAGTTTTGTAGCTCTTCATCTTATTTTGCAAAGGCATTCTTATGCCAACGGTAGATTTTCTCTCCCTTGACTGCTGGATAAACATAAGAAAAATGCAAGCCTTCTAGCTCTTTTTCATCCATTTCATATAGCTTTTCTTGAGATGCAGTTAAAATTTCCACATTTCAATTCGTTGCAACAGTGATATCCTTAGCTGCAGACTTCCAAAACTCCCGACAGCACTACATTTACTTAATTGCATTGCATTAAATGGTATTTGGGGAGTTTGTTTTGCTTGTTTGTAAAAAGCTTAGAGTTCCATTCCTTAATATACAATTTCATGTTTGTGAAGTGCACTTAACTCATGGGATGGAGATGGGCTAACAGTTTCAGGAAACAAAAAAAAAGACTGTGTTCTTCCTTTGTGCTTTAGTAGATGCACCCGGGGATGTGGTGGCTCTGCAACTTGCTACCTGTCAGAGCTGAAGAAAGTTGCAAAGGGTGAGAGAAATGGTGACCAGCAGTGGTCATGCAAGGGAGGTGCACAACTGGCCAGGGCCTGCTTGCAGATGTCTCATGGTGCATATGGTAAAATGCGTTCAGTGCTTCTTAGAGTAGCCCCATTTTATTTAGTGCTGTAACATTCTATGAGGCACCTAGGAAATAGACACTTCTGTGTTCAATTTTGGGACAGTTCAAGGAGTTGGTTTTCTGCGCAAAAAGATGTTTGTGTTTGGTATAAGAAGCAGAGTAGGGAAGAGGCTTCATCTCTGCTGGGAGCTCCCCATCTTTTTTACTCTTTTCTTGGAGTTGACAGAGAGATAAATTAACCTTATGTATATAACACTAATAATTTCATTGTCTGTAATAGTGCAATTGTTTTCTTGTCGGTTCCCAAATATCTTAATTCAAGATTAACTTCTAAATTTTATTTTCCAAAATAATTACTCAAACCAGAGGTGTTACAAGATTTACCCTATGAACCATTACTTCTGTTAATTCTGTTGTGCTCTGAACTGAGATATAACCAAAATGGATATTTTTAAATTGTCTCCAATTACGCATCCCTATTTTTCATCCTGTGTAAATGAAAAATGAAAGGGCATGTTGACATCCCTTAGTTGCCTTGCTGAGTAACTCTTGGCTTTTTTTGGAAAAAGTAATTTTGAAACGATTCTTCATCATAGGCCCTGAATTATTATTCTTGTTATTATATAATTCCTCTAATGAAACAGTCAGGTAATTGCTTTTTTGTTGCCTGACTGCTGGGATGGTGAGGAGAGATGGCACAGTTGTGTGTTTGCCAAGGCTGCATTTCTCTGGGACTTGAGGAAGAAACTGCTTGTGCAGGAATTTACTGGCAGGACCCTCGGCTGCCAGGGTGGCAGTCATGGGCTCGCTCAGCAGAAGGGGAGCCAAGAAGGAGGTAGGGAAAACTACGTGCATGGTTGGACATCTCAGGACATGCATTTGTGGATGGAAACACAAATATGGGAAGAACAGGAAGGTAAGGGATGCTTGGAATATAGAAGGAGGGAGAGGAAGCTAGATATGAAGTGGGTTAAGGGGGTCTTGGAAGAGCTAAAAGAATCACACCTAAAACTTGGACATGTAGGGCAGGACCCGAAGGCACTGTGTTAAACATGGAAGCAGGAGATGGAGTAGGGAGACATGAGGAGGGCAGGCAGTATTGCACTGAAAAGAGAGACAGAACAACTTTTCTACCTATTATCTAAGCTCACTTGCTGTTAAAAAGCTCTTACGTGACCCCTGGCCTTCATGTTCGATTTCCTTTGAAAACCATATATATATTTTGTTACATTGAATCCCGTACATGGAAGACGCTGTTTTCCAGGTTGTTTTCTGGTATTCTAAAAGTTCAAATGAAAAAATGGTGCTTTTTCCATTTCCATTTGTATGGTGAATTTTTTGTATAGCTCTGTGGCTTCTGCGCTTGTACAACGCTGTAGATTTGCCATTGATGCATATCTCATTGGAATGCTGTATTCATTTTGGTTCTTATGAAGATGTTTTGCCAATCTGTTTTTATTAGTCTGAACATTCTGGCTATTGAGTTCATATGGTTTTGGTAGGATTTTAGTATTTGCAGATGGCTAATTATTTAACTTGAAACATAATTGGAAAACGTTGTCCACAAGCTAATTAATGAAATGCTAAATGAATTATTTTAATTAGGATTACTGTTGATGATGTTTATTACTTCTTAAAAACATAATCCTAAATTAATCATCTGTAGTGCTGTAAGTCTTATGTGCCTGATTTTTTTTATTAATCTTGACATGTAGAAAACTTGCACAGCAGGTATGGGGGTTTTTTGTTTTTCCTTTTTTTTCCCTGGCTGTGTCATCTTCAAACTTTTTTCTCTTGTCTTGGGTTGTTTGAATTTCATTTTGCACACTTTTCAATGCCTTTTCCTTCTTTGTGGTGGGAGGGGAAAAGAAGACTTAGAAGCTACGTTTTCTTTGCTTTTGGAGCTAAATCTCATGACAGCTGTACCGACAATTTTCTTCTGTGTTTACATGCAGCCAGGAGCTATGGGCGGAGAAGAGGTAAAAGTATTTACTAACTGTTTTGTTTGCTGAATAGTGGGAGATATAAATATTTAGTTCTCTTATGATAAGATAATGTTACCAGTTTTAACAGTACTTGGTTGATCAGTTGCTTCTTATAAATCAATTTTATATTCTTCATTTGCAAAACATCTCCCTTTTTATATCAACTGAAAGCAGCGATGATTTGAGCAGGTAACTCAGTATATTGCTGTTACTACTGAACTGGAGAATGGGTAAATGTTAAGATTCTCTTTCATGACACATATTTATGATTTTGAATGTGTGGTGTTCCAGAAATGAAGATTGTTTTCAGATGTTTTTTGTAGAAGTGTAACGTTTAGCAAACTTACTGAATTACCTCAGGCATACTTTTTTTCTTGGATGAAACTTCTTTTGCTGAAGACTGCCCTTGAGAACTGCATCAGGTTACCTTATGTAGAACATTGTGAATACCAGTACTAATAGCTGTCCTCAGTGGTGAATACTGATAATCAAGAGAGGGGAAAAAAAAAAAAGCAGGACATTTGAGGATGTTTTAACTGTATTTCATCCTTTAAGCAACTCTTACAAAAGTGCAAAGCAGGCTGAAAGCATTATACAGATGTTGTACAGTGCTGTGTTTAAGTTTATTCTGAGAGATTAATGAATGTGGACAAGAGCAAACATGCTGGTTACCCAGAAAAATACTAATGTGCCTCATTTTTCTAATGTACTGTTCTGTAGTTGACACTGACTTTTTAACTGAGAAAATAATGGTGAAGATTGTGGCATTTAACAGCTAGAACTGGACAGTGCCATCTGTTTGGGGTGCTTTGGCATTACATTTCATTTTATCTCTCTTTTTATGTATGTTCTGTGGCAGCTATGCGTGTGATGTTGCTTGGAAGGCTTTCTCCTTTTCATAGTGTAGAATTTGCAACAAATTTGGAGACAAACCTAGTCGTACAAGCTACCCGATAGCCTCTAAGTAACTTGTAGTTTGCACTTATGTGTGGGTTAAAATAGTAGGCTGTACTGATACTGTCTCTAACATAAGATTTGAGCTGATTTGATTCAAAGCTGATGATGTTTAGCTTTTAATTTATAGGTAAAGGTAAACAGAGAATTGTATTTTTAAAACTTAGATTTTCCCCACAAACTTACCTTGTTATTTTTCCCTGCTTCCAGAGAACAGTCGATTGTTAACAGATGTCTAAAGCATGCTAATGCTTCTCTTTGGTGCTCTCGTGGTACTTGAAACATAAAATATCAAAAGCTCTGTATGCATGTGAACATAGGATGGTGCCAAAGTGTCTCTGGATTGATTACATGGCAGCAAAGTAGGAAGGGAGGTGGGAATCATCTGGGCACTATTAACTTCCAGTAACTTGTGCTGACTTGTAGAAGCAAAATGTAAGTGATGTGGCAATTGTAATCGTGATACATACAAGGTAGGCTGTAAAATTCAATGTAGGCTTCTTTGTAGAAGTTGTGGTGATGACAAAACAAGGCAAACAGGTTCTGGATGTGCTGGACTTTCAGGATTGTTTTACTCAACTAAAATGCATGCTTCCCTCCATAATAATTGTTACCTATGTGAATTTGTCTTTTCTGTGGTAACTAGTTGGTGTGTGTGTGTGTGCGCGTCTCTTGTCATCAGCATTAAGGATTTTGTGACATGCCCTACTCATACAATATTAACCTCTGTGATATCCCTGCTTTTTCAGTATATTGAATTGCATAATGTTGTTTTGAGCTTTCTTAATCTGAAGATCCATGCAATTCTACAGTTGTCTGCTTAAAAAAGATGTGTTGTTTATCAAATGTTCTCATATTTATTGTTTTTACCATTTGCATTGCAGTAATAATATGCAGAGAACTCAGAGGCAAGTCTGTGCAGGGACGCATTTCATGTTTATTACTGGAGTCTTTTAATTAGTCTTTCACTCTGTCACTGTGACTAAGCATCTTCAGTGGGAAGGGTGTTGTTAGAAATACACCGGGGGTTGGTGTAACCTATCAGCTTTCTACTTGATCCTCTGTTTCCTTTGTGAATTAAGCTAAGTATTTTTTCTTTTGTAGAAATCACACTTCAGATGGTTGAGTTGTGTATCCTGAAAACAACAGCTTTATCTGGTCTTCAAATTTTATTTTTTCCAGATATGGGTGTAAGAGTAGCTATAGGAAGTCTTTCCTCCTGCCTTGACAGCTCAGAGGTGCCAGGGAAGGGCTGCAGGCGTATAAAAACAGGGCACTTAATAATGCTTTCCCGTGATACTCTACAGAGATTTGCCCTGGGTGTTTTCTGATGTGATGTTTCAATAGCTAATGCTCCAAGATGGGTTTTTCTACTGTTCTTGCTCATTCCCTCTTTCAGAAATGATGTGAACTTTGTAGCATCCTAAAAAGCCCGTGGTAAGGGGTTCCATAGTTTGGCTTTCTATGAGTCTTGCCATGTACTGATTGTGTTTAACATACGTTGTTTCCCCTCACTTGGAAGAGGCAGTGAACAATTGTTCCCTACTCCATTTTCTCTGTGCCTTTTGTTATATTAAACATTTACTTTATACATTTAACTGTATACTTCACCATAAAGCTTTAGATCATCATCTCTTGTATTCACTTAAGCTGAGTATAGTGTCTGTGAACTGTCAAGCATCTGACCATCAGAGGAGGCATCTTGCTTTTTAAGCACCTATGCATTTTGTTGGATTTCCACCAGAAATCAGCTCTCCTTCAGCCTCCTCAATGGACCTGCATTTCAGTTGAACAGCTAAATATTGATTCATTTGATGTGTAAACTTCCATCTTTTTTAAGAAAGTATGTTTGTGGGGGGAAATAAAATACTATTTAGCCTGTAAATAATTGGATATTCTTACACATTTTTATTCCCTCTACCTATTATTACCCTCATTCATGTACTCTCTCTTCTGCTAAAATGCATCTATTCATATATGTGCATGACCTCTCCATGCATTACCAGAATATTTATCAAGTCCTTTCTTGCTTATGCTCTAAAGCTGCCATTTCTGACAGCCAGCTGTGCTAGACTTTAAGAGTAGCATCTCTAAATCCTTCTCTGATTGTGGCATTTGCCCTGTTTCTATATTGGTGCTTAAAAGCACAGTAGGATTTTTTACCTCTGTGGATTTTTGCATTTGTGGTGTTTGCCAATGTTCTGCTTTCAATGTATTCTTCCTACATAAAAATTGAAGCTCATGTTTTGTGTCAGACAAGAACATCTTTCCTATTGGTTATTTATCCTGTTCCCTATATGTAGGTTTGCTGCTTCTTTTTGTAATGTAGCCTTTACTGTTCAAGGTTCTATTACTGATCATTTCAGTATATACATTTTTTCTGACCAGTGTCAATCTGTATGTCTTTGTTTTGCTCCTTGCCCCTTTGTTTTCTTCCCTTTACTTCCCTGTGCTATTAACCCGAAATATAGCTTCCTCTTCTTTGGGTCTTGCTGGAAGTGAATTTCATGTGATCAATTATCTTGTAATTTAATTATTTTTCCTGCTCTTTATATTTATAGTTAACCCCTCTATAAACTGTTTGTATCAATTAATTTTAATTCTGTCCCTGGGAGCAATCCTACTTGATATGAGGGGACAAGTAGTTCCTTCAGAGTTGAGATGAGGTTCCCATTTATACATCTTTTCACTTCACAGGATTTATTTTTCAACTCAAGAATAGGAAATGAAATTCTAAAGCTACCATGTTCTGCTGTGCTGCTTATGTACAGCTTTTATGTATTTTGAATATCTTCTTCTATTTTCTGGGTTCATAAATCTGCTCTTAAGATAAGGTGTGCGTACTTTGGTAATGATAGCAACAAGTTATTTGAATCAGGTGATTGCAATAATTTACTTTTCATCAAATAACTGATTAGCAGTCATTTATGTTGCTTGCTGTTCATTCATTTACTGAAAGTGCGTTTTAACACTGAGTAACAATTTGACGCTGTCGTAGCTAACAACTTTTTTTTGGAGTACGTTTGTGTTTTATTTAATAAGTCTTTTAAAGATTGTATCTTGTTAGCTAAGCTGTTTACTTCGCCTACGCGCTTAATATCCACTACTCAGAGCTTTTCTGTGTTTATTTTGCTGTTTGCCCCCTGCTCAGATTGTGCCTCCACTCACTCAAGGAGGAAGCAATGCGGCCCTTGAGGTTAGGATACCGTAAAGCATTCTGAAGGAGGCCATCCTGCCCCACAGTGCCATGGCTTGAGTGATCTGCATTTTTAAATCATTTCTTTGAGATCTGCTATGAAAGTTTTTGAAATCTATAAGGATTGGTTTGAAGTGTCCAGAAGTTCTGTCTATGGCTATGACAGTTTCCGCAGGCAACTTGTTGGTTTCCATTTGCTTAGCTGTTCACAAGAGTTTCTGCTTTAAACTACATTAAGTTTATTTTCTTCTCAGAGTAACATAGATTTGAAAAAATAGAAGTGATACCAATGAACATCATCTGAATAACTGATAGCTTAGCTAGTCTTCTTAAAAGAAATTCTCGTAAAAGCAAAACAGTGCTTTAGAAAAGTAAGTTGTAAGTTTGTACTGAAGTATGTAATTGTCCAGGAAATAGCTTTAACTATAGATACTACAAAATCTGTTACAGGTCGGTCCTCACTCTTTCCTTTTGAAGATGGCTTCCTAGACGACAGTCACGGTGATCAGTCTTTATCATCGGGTCTCAGCTCTCCAACGCGCTGTCAGAATGGTGAAAGAGTGGAACGCTATTCTAGAAAGGTTTTTGTTGGAGGTCTTCCTCCTGACATTGATGAAGGTACTGTGAATAAGCTACATTGGTGAGATTTGGGAATTGGCTTTCATATAGTTACTTAGAAAAAGACATTTTGTCATGGAAACAAATGTATTTTTCCAGGTATATCACTTGTAGCACTTGTGGCATTATTTAAAACAACCTCCTCGCTTTGCCCCACAACACCTGAGAATTTCCATGATGTTCTTTTGTACTGCAGATTAGAGGAGATGAAGACAGAAATGCCTGCATAGCAGGTCTTTTAATCTGCACTAGCAGCATGTGTTCCCACGCATGTAAAAGAGGAGAGCTGGAAAAAGGAAAAACAGTGGGTACTGTCAATCCTCTGCAGAATTTCCCTTGTTAATAGAAGTGGTTGAATTATGGACTTCGTTAGTGCAGTACTTATCAAAATAAATTGGGTTCCTATCCAGCATATATGTACTGTTCAATTCACGAAAGTAGAGCATTTAACACGGTTGCAACAGTAACCAGCTTAGTAGGGATGGTCAGTTTTTTTTTCTCAGTCCATATTAGCTCTGTGTGCATGTGCACACGCACATTTGGACTCAAACCAAAACGTTACAATTTGGGGTGCATTTTTCATATTGCAGCAGGAATCCATCACTATGTAGCTTCAGTTGGCATACACAGGACATTCAAGGATCACCTACTAAATCTAAAGAATAAAGTATATGCAATTTCAGTTAAAAGAAATAAAAATAGGCTGGGTTGCCAGTGAATGGTTCACAAACAGCTCAAATGCAGTTCCCACATCACCAGTTACAGAGTTGTTGGTACAGGGACAGCTGGATCATCCGAGTCCCCAGATGCAAGCAGCAGCAGGCCAGCAGGTACAACTCATGTGACCACTGCTGGGACACTTAAAGAGCTGAACAACATTCCCAGCCTGTCCTGTGAGGAAGTAAGAAACATGGCTGCTTGGGAGCTATTACCCTCATACATGAGAGATTGACTACAGTAACATCATCTTCCTTCCTCCTGCTTTGTGTGTTCTGTGTTTTGTGGCTCTCGTTGCTTGAAAAACTTAACATGCAGCTCATGAGGATCAGGTAAACTGGATGCATCTCAAACAGCAACCAAAAATTTGGAAAACCACTGTTTTTTTTTTTTTTTTCTTCAAGCTTTCTTTCTGATGAGTTGTTGCTCTGATCTATTTAGCATTGCATTGGATATAACTCTAAATTACTACTTTCTTTAAAATGCATACGTGCATTGAAAAGATGTATATATTTTAAAAACTTAAACAAATTTGAGAAAAAAAAAGAATTTTCTTTAAATAAGATTGTTCTGTAGGATAATTTCAGGGATAGGTTCAGATGTTTGCTCTATGCTGTATTTAAACTTATACTTTAAAAAAAAAATAACGTGGTGATTCAGGGCAGATTTTCCAGGGGGACTGTGGAGGTGAGGTCCCCACAGTCACATGGCCTGATGCAGCCTGCTTTCTAGATCATGCTACAAGGAGTGGCCATGCAGACACGTAGCTTCTCCATCAGTCCCCATGTGGCTGCATCTGACCCTGCATTGTGGCTATAATTAGATGTAGACCACAGCTGAAGCATATTCACTTTTGATAGATCATGTTTGCAGCAGGATTAAATGCAGACTTGTATTAGTGGAATGCAAAGTTCCTTTTTTAAGCAGCCACATATATCGCAGAACTGAAAGAACATTTAGGCATTATCAATGCACAATATTGCTGTTTTTGTTGTTCTTGATAGGTACAGAAAATAGACTTTTAAAATAGAAATGCTTATCTTGCCATTGTCAGTCTTCAGACTTTCTCTAAGGTGCCTCATTTGTTTCTTGTAGATGAGATCACTGCCAGCTTTCGTAGGTTTGGACCTCTTGTGGTGGACTGGCCTCACAAAGCTGAAAGCAAGTCATATTTTCCACCTAAAGGTAATTAGCTTAAAATATATTTATGCAGGCTGTTCTGGGAAAAGGAAATTATGTCTACAATATGGCAATCTATTAAAAAGAAAGGATTTGATTATCAGTGATGAATTTACTCTTTCAACACGTGTATTTTCAGCAGTTATCGTGATGGAAAAAACAACAATTCAGTGCATGGAATGTAGCCTCATTGTACTTCAGCAGGCCCGGAGTCCTTAATTCAGTGTTCAATTTATACTAGGCTTAGTTTAGAAGGAGAGTTTTTGAAATTTCCTATTCCTAATGCTGTTGTGGTTTGCGTATTGTTGAAACTACAGGAATAATAGTGTAAGATTTCTCATGGCCAGAAGTCGCTGGTGAACTGTGTGCGCAGGATTTTGCAGAGATGCATGAGCCTGCTTTGTGTGTGTGCTGACCCAGGAAGCTGTGATCCTGCTCAGAACCAAAAGGTTTGCAGCAGGGTTTGTTGCTGCTGAGCTACAGCAGTGAATTCTGCTCAGAGATGGAGTCTTCAGCTTGGACAGGTGTCATGCACCATGATCACAGAGCTTCTGGGCCAGAACTGATTCATTTCAGAGTGGCTTAGAGTTAAGCAGGTGGGGCAATTTCACACCCATCAGCAAAATCCTATGCCGACTTATTTGGGGTTTATGGGAAAACTGGCTGGGAGAGTTGCTTGGTTAAACTCAATTGCTCTGATTGGACTGTATCTTCTGCTGTGATTTTATTTTATACCATATAGTCTGTGCTCAGTCACACTTGCCTCTTGCATATAGTTTGGGAGTGCATGCATGATCTAAAACTGTAGCATAAAATTAGGCACAAAATTTCTGATCTATACATTAAGATTTTCTGCTCTCACTGGATCTCGAAGTTCTTAATTGCTCATTAAGGCCACTGATTATTTTGGCAGAAGAGCGGGCTACTCAGTAGCTGAACAGCTAATCCTGCAAGATTTTCATAGGTGTATTTTTGACTGTAACAGACAAGTAACAGTTTCCGTGGAAGCTTGAGTGCTGGAGGCAAGATAGCTCTGTGACAAATGCTTGTTCTGTAAACAGCATTTGGGGCACTTGCTTTAAAACAGAACAACGAGATATACATGCTCTGTCTCTCCTGTCCCATTCTCACAACTCAGCCTTGCTGTCAGGAGTTTTTATGCAACGTCTGTTCCTGAATTAATAAATACATAAATAAAGCACATATTCTTAAAGACAGTTAGTAAAATACGCAATTTTTTTTTTTGCACTTTCACTGAAAAATTTAAAGAACAGTAACAAAACAAGTTTCTCCTTGTCCCTAATATCTCTTGGTCCTCTCCGCTATAGTTTTAGTTCTCATTAATTCAGTAACTATTTAAGGCAGATCAACATGGGACTTCCGATTATTGTTGGGTTTGTTCTGTAGCAGACAGTGGACTAGTTATGCCTCAACAAACCTGTGAAAATGTTTTTGAGTAAGATCTATTTCAGCAGAAGACAAGGGAATGCAGGCTCGCTTCTATTTTTGTCACGATTCTAATATAGGAAACGGCTTTCAAAGCCCCTGCCAGTTGCCCTGAATGTCTGTCTGAAAGTGCTAAACAACAGTCAATTCCAACTGTTCCAGATTTATTTATAACTAACTTCTTAGTTATCAATCAGGACTGCGGCATTATGCATCCTGCATTCCTGTCTTTGAGATTCTGTTAAGAGTAGTACTAAGCTTGGTTGGTCAAATGTACGTGGCTTACTGCCGTGCTGTACTGGCGGTATCTGCAGAAAAGGCCAGGAGCCAGAAGGCCAAGTCTGAACGCATGCTGTATTTTTTCAAATCTTTTGGACCTATTTTGAACATAAAGAATACTCCCCTTGCAAGGTTATTGTGGAGTAATTGAAAGAAGGACCACAATAAAATGCTCTATTTCTGTTTCTCCATACAAGCTCCTTTAGGATTAAAACACAGTATTTATTTGTTTTAACTAGTTTTACTTTAGGCTGTTCTCTTTTATTATCCAGCACTTTTTTCATTGCATTGCATTTTTTTTAAACGAGATGCTTGAAGTTATGCTTTTGCACAACATTCAGTGACATTCAGCTGTAAACACTCGTGATTTCAGATGTTTTCTCCCTTTTTTTCTACTTCTCTTCTTCCATGTCACATCACTCATCTGTAGAACTTCTGACAATTTCAGTATGATTATTTCAGATGGAAAATCTGTCCAAAATAAAAACAAGAAAGAACAGACAGACAGAAGATGTCTGTTTTGTGCTGGCAGTCTCAAAGGAGAACAGCAACACTGGACTGTGGGAATGCAGTGGGATGATGTGGAGGCTAATCTTTGTTCACACGTTAAGACTGATCTCTGAGGCTTCTCCCACCTACTTGAACGTGCCTGACTGGCAGTAATATTGAACCCTGCTCTTTCTGAAAATAGGCTGTCGCCTCCAGATGGACTTTAGTGGCCTTTTAATGGATAGGCTTTTTTATTACCCCTTTATTTCTGTAGGTCAGGCCAAAGGACTATGCCTAGACTTAGAACAAAAGTTGTTTTTTGTTTGTTTTGATAAGCATTCAGTTACAGGCTTGGAGCAGATAGAATCATACCATTGGGTCAGCATAGTCAGCTGAGTTTCACACTGGGGCAGTTTCATCAGGGATTTCTGCCTTCATAGCTACATGCAGGTGATGTCACCCCTTACATTTCTGAGCATACTGATACAGACTTTCAGCATCTATGTTAATTGTTCAGGAAAAATGCCGTGCCTTATTCATAACTGAATGAATTTGTGGAATGTGTACAACACTGATGCAGTAGATGAATTCCATATAGCTGCTTTATGTTAGGAGGACGATCTTGATATCCTTAGGACTAGGAACAAAAGGCTGCAGGAGCTATTAGCCATGACTGAGCTGATCAGGCATGAAATCTGAAAGATTAAAGTAAAACTACAGTCTAATGACTTTTTTCCCCTCCTCCCTTTATCTGGTGCTTTATCTGGTTAGTTTGGTGCGTAAGTCAGACCGTAGATATGCAGTCAGTCTTGATCTGGCAAGCCATATTAGCTAATTTATTAGCTGGTGTGGTTGATTAGCTTAGGTGCAGTGTCACATAAGCTGCTTTCAGGGCTAACTGAGGTCCAGAAACATTCCCACAGTGCTGAGCTTGAACAAAGAATGTTTTCCTGGATTTTGGCATCCTGAGAATGGTGATGCCGCTGGCCCTGGACAGCCACTGTCTTTGCTTAAACACATCAGTTAAGTGCTGGGCCTGGTGGACATAGACCAGTTTTGTGTGACATACACTGAACTGCAGTCTCCAGCATGGTGAGTTACACAAGGCTTATTACAATCTGATTTTGGACCTGGGAGGACTACAGATCAACAAGGATGTGCCTGCATTGTACTACTGGGGCATTCTGCGTACTGTGTCATGCGGGTTTTCCTGTTTTTGCAGGTATTCCAGGTCTTTATTACCCATACTGAATCTTACCTGACGTGATGACACCGAGCATGTGTTTGAGAAAGAAATCTGGCTTGATCAGTGGTTAAACTTTGGTTATTACCACAACAAAACCAAAATTATCTGGCAGATCAAACAGCCCTTACAGGAAGCACCAGTGAGTTCAGTATTCAGATTGCTGAGAGAACACTGGTGGTACCCAGCTGTTTTGTTACTGAAAGCATAGATTATTGCACTTGGGCAAGAGAAGCTGATAACAGCTGACAATGTAGATAAGAGGCTGCTATTTCTAGTTGTGAGCATCTGCATTATTGCCTCAACATTTCTTTTTACCTCTCCTATGCATTGTAAAGCTTAGCACCGTGTTTTTATGTTGGTGTCATCCATGAGGTGAATTTAATGCTTTGCTTCTGAATAAGCCAATTCATTACCACTGCCTGAAAAGTCTTTGGATTATTTCCTCTGGCATCTGTTCGGGTGCGTTAGTAACAGAACTGGCAAAATGTATAAATGCCATGTGTTGGTCTCGGTAAGCAGATGCCCAGCTCGTAATGTGGGTACTTGGCTTTCACCGCAGAGTTTTGGGAACTGAATGTGGCTTGTGATTGAGCATTTTCTGAGTACCTGTGAGATGCTGAGAAATAATTAAATATGCACGTAAGTAAGTTATCAAATGTCGTTGCACATTTCCATGACGGTTTATCTCACTGGCAAAATCCAGGTAATTCAGTTTGTATTTGATTAAAGTATGAAGGCTTTCCAATTTATTTACCGGTCTGCTGAGTTAAGCAATGTTTATGCTAACTACAGTTGATTTTTTCCTGCTTCTTTTATTAAGCAGATGGTGTCAACTGTTTCAAAAACATTCTCCTTTTAGTTTTTTTAACACATTGCTAGCTTTAAAACAACTTCTTTACAAAAAGGAAGCTTTTACTGATTTATTTTTCTTTGTGGTAACTATGATTTTTCTAGCACTCGCTGAAACACGTATGACATTTCACAAGGAAAAAACTGTACTGATTTTTTTCTGTTTCTTTCCTTTTAAGAGGAAAGATGCTATAGAGCAAGAAAATGAGGTGGGACAGAGCTTGAAGACAGGATGCATTTGGAATGGAGGAATGCGCTGATGTGGTTGATTGAGATGTGGTACAACAGTCCCATCCTCTCGCATTTTCCCTGTTTTTCAGTTATTTATTCGATTAAAAGTAGATGCACAGTACCTACTGCTGACAGGGCACACAGAGATGAGCAAGATCTCAGGAAGAAAAGAATACTATATAGAAAGCTGCATAAAGCAACACTGGGAAGTAATTGCTTTCATTTAAAACTGCTGGTATGACAGACTTGTTTGAGCATTCCTGATGGTCTCTAAGGTAAACTAGTTGGGAACGCTGTCATTGGCAGTTGTCTGACCTTTGTTGTGTGACTGAGATCCCTTTGCATGGTTAATTCCATGGCCAGTGCAGTAGAGATGGAGTTTCCACAAGAGCAGCCGCAGTGAACAGTTACAAGGATAAAGTATGGTGCCATAATTCTAACTTCATCAACTAGATTCAGAAATGGGCATCTGGTTTGTCTGAGTACAGTGATCTGTTGCACAGAAACTAGTTCCACTATTTCAGAGAAGCTGCAGATGCCCCATCCCTGGAGGTGCTCACGGCCGGGTTGGATTGGGGCCCCAGGCCCTGATCTGGTGGGTGGCACCCAGCCAACAGCAGGGGGCTGGAACTGTGGATGGCTTCCAACCCAATCATTCTGGGATTTTTTTTTAGTTATTTTGGTCTAGCTGCTCTGATATCATACTACTGAAGTACAGCACAGAGCATCTGGCCTGTTTTCATATCTTACAAGCTGAAGCTGGAGATTGTAGCATTTTCTAGAATGGGAACTTAAGTTCCTTATTCAGAAATGTGTTGTATGGCAAATAGCAATGAAAGTTCTTTTTAAAACTTTATTTGTGTATGTTCCCACACAGAAGCGCACCAGATCAGTCCTTTAACCACTGATCTCTCAGGCTGTGTACATAATTTGGAGGCCCTGTGCCTTCCCACAGCAGGAAAGCATGATCCCAAAGCAACGCGATTCACGCAGTGTGTGGTAGCAACATGCAGTACATGCTAATTTGCTATTTAAGATTGGTTTTAGTTTAGAAGTTGCTTTTAGATTTTCCATTAATTTTGTTTAAGCCTTCCTTTGTGAAGATGTTGATGCATTTCCTATCCAGTGCGTGATGAGTCTTGTTGGTGAAGTGATAATGATTTTAAAATATCTGTCTGATAACCGGCACAGCAGTTCCAAAGAGCATTCAAGAAGCTGCTTCATGTGAGAGAATGTCTGTCCCTAGAGCAGTGCCACTTGCTGTTTCTGTTTCTAAGAGTAAACAAGAATCTGATGAGGCAAAATATAGTTATTTTTGTGCAATCAAACCTAGGCAGGGCAAATCTCATTCTGAGGTGGCTTTGCAGGATTAGTGTCTCCCAGCTTTCATGTTGCCTTCAACAACAAATGCTATTTCTTTTAGAATTGCAGCCTAATTCAGCTTAGTATCTTATGTACCTTTAGGCTTTTCAAGGGTATATCTTGGGTGTTCTCTTTTCTGGTGGTATAGAGGTAACTGACTGACTTCAATTTTTGAATATATTGGGCATCTAATGTTAATAGAGCCATACTTGTGATCATGGGCTTTAAATCTTAGTGTCCATAAGGATGATATTAAAGAGAAAGGAGGTACTCTACTTACCTTCTTAATAGTTGAAGATGAATCATTAGTTTTCCAATTGAGGGACAGGGCAAAGGTGGAGAGGAGATGCACATCCTCTAAAGGAGAAAGCTTTGTGTTTTGTGAAACAAGCACATCGAGCTTGATGACTGACCTCACCATTTCCTAAGTAAGAGCACTGAGTTGTACGCCCTAAGAAGCGTGCTCCTCTTTGTCATTGTTGTGGATGGTATATATTACTGTGATATATGGTATAGTAATTAAGCATCTAAGTATATTACACTGCTTATATCAAACTGAGTCGCTGAGCAGCTTACACATCACATGGCTCACTCGGGAGGGCTGGCATACATTTTCACTACATGTAGTGACTACAAAGTGTCGGCATGGGGAAGAAAATATGAGTTCTGATTGTAATTCTCTTACAGATATACATATTTTATGTGTACGTATACATATATTTTAAAATTAAATGGATATTTAAAATTAAGTTATACTAAGTAATTTTAAGTAGCTATACTGAAATTTTGCATTGGATAATGGCTAAAAGATTCCTAAGCAGACTGAAAAATGAGTTCCTAGTGTCACCTCACAGTCCACCTAGGAAGGAAAATGCTAGTGATCCTATTTGAATGACTGCCTGGTCACAGCATCTAGCCAAATCTTTCACAGGAATTTCTTCATTTCTGATTGGTCTGCAGCAGGTTCTGGTTGCAGCCGTAGTCAAATAGCTCTGTTCTCCAACCTAAAACCACCAGGATGGACTCTACCAGGAAACCAATTACAAAATATCTCAGTGTGGAACTTGGAAAAAAAAAAATGCAGGAGAGAGTGAAGGAGTCTGAAATTCCCTTGAGAGGAAATGGCATAATTGAGATTAAGTTTTTTTTATCCTTAGTCACCCTAAACACTACATTTTTCATGTTGCATTTATTTAACAAACTCAAAAGGCCCAATAATATTTAAAAAAAAAAAAAAAAAGTGCTACTTGCAGTGTATTTTCTCCTTCAAACTCCTAGAATGCATCAGGGTAATTTAGTTACGTTGTGCAGCTTCTCTAGATGCACGCTGCTTGCAGAGGACAGTGACAGTACTGAAGTGTCCACACTAAATATTCAGTACGCAATTGTAATCACTTTCTATGTCACCTCCATGAATCGTAGAAAACAGGTTATGGAAAATACCAGAAAGAGAGTGGAATAAATATTTTTGCTAGTAATGTACCGCCTATTCTTTCATACACACTTATAATGAAGGGTCACTCACCATTAAGTCACATTAGAAAAGAGCTGATCATTAAAAACTGCCTATATGGATTCAGTCTGAAGTTTGTATACTTGTTAAACGTCTGTTCTCTCCTGAAATAGCTCTCAAGGTAGCATTTCCCTTTCTTACTCTGAATAGTTTTCAAAGCAGAAAGCATGTACATTTGTAAAACTTAATGCGTGACGTTGCTGTTTTATCCAAATACTTTCTTGTGTAAATGTTACTGTTGTGTCAACTGCATGTCACAGTGTGTGCAGAACACCAGTTCTCAACCTTTCCCAGCACATTAATGATGTAATGAGGGAGGAGAGACATTTGACATTGACACACAATCTTTATTTTTATCTAAAGCAAAGGTCAGTAAAGCCCTTCTTAATTGAAGTCTCCCAGAAATAACCATTGATCCTACTTTAGAACATACAGACTTGTCAAAAATAGATTTTGGATCCAACAAAATTTTAGATCACTAAGGCACATTAAATGTGGGCTTTCAGGGGGTTTTCTAGCCAGTACTTGAAAGCCTTCAGTGATTAAGGAACTAAAAAATTTAAGGCAGCAATAACAGAACGAAGAAGTTGAAAGTATTACTTGCTATGTGAACATACTGAAGTACAGAAAAAGGGTTTTTTTCTATACTTCTATACTTTCTAGTTAACCCTAAGAAAGAAGCAGCCTGCTTTTGTCAAATGAAAGCAGGTAAATATTTGTCTGGTTCTCGTAAACCGCGTCTACAACCACGTCAATTTCACTGATGGTCTGCTTTTTTTCTTCATAAAGTTTTTCTCCCATAAAATCTAAAGTCGATTTTTCTGCCTTTTCTGTTGTTTTATAAATGGGAACATATGGGTTAATCTGTGCTATGGGCTCCAGGATAAAATCAGGGTTTTGAATGGTGAGATTGAGGTCTCGATAATACCAGTTTGTGCTTTGCTAATGGCTTGAGCAGCATCTTCTGCTAATAATACAGGAATCATCAAATTCTTTCACGTTGATGAGAAAAGTTGAAGGGGATCAGTGGGGAGGACCAGCACTGCAGTGGGTTCACTTGTTCTGAAAGCAATAATCTAAAAATAATTTTTACTCCTCCTGCACTGCCTGGTAAGTTGTGATCATTTCATAAGTTACCAATCTGTGCTGCCTTAGAAATTCCTGTAAGCAATGTACGTATACTGTCCTGCTCCTACAATCACTGTAGTGATGTCCACCATTCTACCCCTACACTAATTGTGCAGTAATTTAAAATCAGTGCTGTATCATCTGAGAACACACATCAACAATTTTTCAAAGGCAGTGACCCCTAATTTTATTCTCCCAAATCAGAGGTTAAGACCGGAAATAGGAATTCACCACGTGCTGGAAGATGGTGCTTAGGAGTGGATCTGCTTCCCATTGGTTTCAAAAGCTAGGAGCAGCAGAGGGCTGTTCTCTCAGATGTCCCACTGCTGTGTTTGGCAGCCAAATCGCCCTAGTTTGGGGATCTATGATGTATGTGGATAACACTAGCTCAGTGTAATCACTGCTCTGTTACATCACAATGGAGACTGCGCAGTTTTCATTTAATAAAGTGGAAATCATAGTGGTTTAGAGGATTTGGTAAATCCTGTGATATTTTTTGTAAAATGTACCATTCTGATCTCCCAGAAAAGTGCATGCAAGTAGAAACTTGGAGAGAGAAATTTGTTCAGCCAAAATGACTTAGATGAGTCTTGGAAAAGCTTTCTGTCATTGAGGCCTTCAAGGTGCATCTCTTCTATACAGCCAACAGAGACAAGAGACTTGAGCAACCGGAGCTTAAAAACAATCACGTGCAGTGAACATTCAAACCAGTTATTATCAACCTGCAGCTCACTGAAGCAGAAATTGACAAAATGACTTCTTATGATTAAACCTAGTGCTGAAGCAGTGTTGTCAGCAATGGAAACCTTTTTGCTAAGGGAAGCTGCTGACAGCATATCTTCTTTGGAAAGAACTAAAATACCAAGTAATTGCAATTTAGATGTTTTTAAATTATTTTAGCTAAGCTGTAAAAATGAAACAAAAAGAACCTTCTAGAAACTCTTACTACAAAATTATTTCACAAAACGTGTAAGATTAGATTAGTTAGAATGCCTTAAAATGCCAACATACAAAATATGTTCTGAATGCTACAAGGAAGAGATCTTTCTTACTCTAAGCTGAGATGCTTGATTCTTTACGCTGATCTGTCCAAAAGGAAACAACAACATTTTTCTTTCAGTAGTTTTTTGGTGAAGTGCTGAATTAACCTGCGTGGTATCCTCAAATAATGCTAATTAAGTTTAAGTTATAAACTGGAGAGATGTGGAATTTAAAATGATCTAAAATATCCTCTGAATTTAAACTGTCACGACCTTTTCCTTTTTTTCTGCAGATTAGCTGCTCTGGCTGCTTGGTATACTACGCATACACAGCCCTCTTTATGTTGTCCATTTACACCACTCCCCTGGATCTGTAGCTTTGGTGTTTTCAAACTATTTGCAGATACCACAGCTGACACCATCTGGATAGCAGATCGGGGGAAAACGCTAGCAGTAAATTCCGCATGGAGCCCTTAAACTATCAAATGCTCCAGTACCGTAGTAGGATTTTTCAAGGTATTTTTTTTTTCCTAGTTCATCCCCATGGATAAATGATGGTGCCAGTTCCGTGTGTGTGCAGAAAAACAGAAGCAGAAGGGATGGTTTTCAGATATGGATGATCAGTGGTTTCAATTGCAAGAAACTTGTTAGGAAAATTCTTAAACAGTAATGATGTTTTTTTCCTTTTGGATGGACGCTGACTAGCTGTTCTGGCTGGATTAGAGCCAGTAGTGTGGAGCGACTCTGTAAGACAACGGAAGCTCTCCTCTAAGATTTTGACTTCTTAAGCAGCATTCCTATTGGAGTGAAAGGTGTTGGTCTTAGGGTAGATTCCTTAAGGTAAAGGACGGAGAACATAGCCTGTCTGAACAGTCGCCTTTCCTGGTTTTCCCCCACCTCAGAACTATCAAGCCCAGCATCTGCACTCTGTCTTAAAAAGGGTCTTGCAATTTCAGGTCCTCTACAGACAGAGTTACAAAATCATGGTGAAGTGCAAGCTGTGTGTCTGTACATTGGACTGTTGGAATCACACACGTGGGGGGATGTCTTGCTGGCTTCTTGGTCTGTGTAAATGGTGTCAGGTGCTACACTGTCTTGTTTGAAGACCTTTGAGAGAAGCTCTTTATATCAGTTCTGAGTGTTTTGTGCACTATAGCTATAGGAGGTTTCCTTTCATTAAAAATAAAACTTAAGAACATATAATTTAAAAGGTACTATGTTGTAAGATCCAACATCAAAATTTTTTTAACTAAAAATAACTGACTTCAGCTAAAAAGCAGTCTGGATGTTTGGGTCTCTGTCTTCTGCCATGAAAACTGTATGTCATCAATTTATTTTACCTCCTACTGAGGTGAGGAATGGAGGGTGAAATCAAGCAGACTGCTGACATATTTATCTAGAATTTTTCTATATTAATATTGCAGAGCAGAATCTGAAATTGGCTTATTGACGAACAAGAATAACTGGGCTTTCCCTCAGACTTGAAGACTGGTTTCTTTTCAGCCATCTGCTCAGAGTTAAAGCAGCAGACTTCAGCCCTGTGGAAGATGAAAAAGAGCTGCTTTCCCCAGAGCAGCAGTGGTTTAATACTGCCCTTGCAAACTGAAATTGACAAATTCACTTCTGAATTTAGTTGTGCTTTTTTTGTGTCGATGAATGCAAATGCCTGCTATTCCATGCTGCTGGCCCAGTAAACTTCACAGAGATAGCTCTTGCCTCATCAAAAATTTAGTCTTTGCCATATAATTAATTCATGTGACTACTATCATAACTATAATAGAGCGAATTGTATGCTATAGCCTTTTTTTCTACCCTTTGATTCTGATTTAGAGCTGCTATGCTTTCTGAAGTCTGAAGCTTTAAAATGGTGGTGACCTTTGAAAGAGGAGACAACCGTACAAATTTGCTCTTGCAATGTTTTACAGAGCGTAGAAGTAAAAGGCCACAAAAGGAGGGGCTTCAGTT
The DNA here is from genome assembly GCA_016647715.1 of Pavo muticus. NCBI lineage: Eukaryota > Metazoa > Chordata > Aves > Galliformes > Phasianidae > Pavo > Pavo muticus. Next base: position 1,414,879 of record JACDJE010000052.1, read on the forward strand.
CCCTTTCAGAATGTTCACCATGAGTTTAAGTGCTTTTTTTTTTTAAAGGAGGGGATGCATTTCAAAATTTCTTTTCTTCAGAAAATGTGGGGAGAAGCATCTTTACTACAGCAAAAATGGAGATGGAATCTGGATATTAATGTTTTTCCATAAGCTGTAAAGAAACTGTAGGTAGCGATGGCCAGCAAATCCTTTCTGCTTCCTGACATGTTTTAGAGGTGAAAGAACTCTGTAATACAGTCTCTACCTGTGTTATTCACTGCGTCATTATTGAAATACTGCCCTCTCCATTAAGCAGTGAAGAGGAAACTCTGGGGCTCCTTTCCCTTGTCCTCATGGAGCAAGTGAACATGCTGCGGGTTTTTTGGGTTTTTTTTCCATTTGCACTGAAGTTGTGGAGAAGATACGGGGAAAAACTTTCCATAATACTTATGAGAGTGCAGGAAATCACTAACTTTTCTCTTTAGGGTATGTTAAGATCACTAGCAGTGAAGGTGAAAGGTTTACCTTTCCACTCTGTCGGTAATCTCTCTGATATGGGCTATTTAATAGTAAAACTGGGCTTATGAAGACATGCAGTTCATTTCACAGAGGCTACTGATCCCGAATCTGTTCTCATTAAACCCTTCCATATGATCTGCTTGATACACATCTTGTCTTCCATTTAGCTACGTAACCTTCATTTAATTACTATGCAGATTCAGGGTTCAGTTTTTTTCACAGCTGTGGAACAGAGGATATGGAGAACATACCTTTAATTAAAAGCAAACAAGAAGTACTCCAAACCGTGACTTTAATGTGGCATATGGAGAATTTCTTGTTTACCAGATTACTCAACTCAGTCTAGTACTCGTGGAAAAAAACCAACCACCATAAACCAAACAGGAGCCTGGCTGTAAGATGCTAAACTGTTCACATTTCTTACCTTATGCTTTTTTAGAGAAAAGAATCAGCTGACAGCGTCATACACTTCTATTTAAAATTAGACTGCCTAAAAGAAATCTTTGCAGCCCTGACTAATACATAATTTCACTCTTCTGCAGTAGCTAAGTGAGATTACAGTCATTTCTATTTTAAGGTTTCTTAAGTATTTAAAGCCTTTGATGTCGTCTTGAAAATCCAGTCATGTCACTGCAACGTTTAAAAGAAAGTCTGTGGGTTTTTTAACACCCTGCATTTTTATTTTTCAAAAATGAGTTTCATTTTTAATAGTCCTTTCATCTTTGGACTTAGCAATGTGTTTTATTCACGGTCAGAGCATCCTCTGGTAAGATTACTGGTGGTGACTTTCAGCAACGACCCTCTGTCATCACATTAACTGATTTAGTAATTTAGTTCGTACTGATCCTAAATATTCCTTTACTGTGGGCTTTTAAAACAAGTCTATTCAAAAGTTGTAGTACATACAACTGCAATGCAATTTAAATACAATTTTTTAAATCCAGAAAGAAAAAGGAAAAAGTGCTATTTATCTTCCATGGAAAAATTACGTCCATGTAAAGCTACTTTCTGAGGCAGCCATCTCAGCCATATAAAAGTAAAGTCACAGATGTTAAATTAGAATATTAATTTTCTTTGCAAGTTTAAGTCCATTTTTTCCTTAATGATATTAGATATTGAAATATGTTATGTAAGAGAACAGAGGTGGATGATAGATTTTTATTGTCATGTTGGATTCTATAAAACATCAGAAAAGACACTGTCTGCACCTCCAAAAGATGGAATGAAAGAAAATGTGCCTCACAAGTAGTTCAACTTTTTTCAAATGTTTTTTTCATTGTGCATATGAGATAAATACATGTGAATATGCAAATACTGTTCTGACTTCCTATACAGTACACAAAGAGAGAGTCCTCCTCTTTATATCCTCCTCACTGCCCAACGTCAGTGTTATAAAACTGAGAACATGTGCCCCTTTGAATACAAATATCTGATTTTTCCAAGTGGGCTGAATGTGGGCAATCAGGTGCTTGATCTCAGGTACAGAGAAATCAGTTGATTAAATGTAGACCTCTGCCATAGATATATGTTCAAATACTCTTTGATCTTGTATATAGCTCTTCATTATATATTTTTTTCTTTATTTGCAAAGCAGCTATGATTCTAATAGCCAGAAATAAGTTGATCTTGCCAGCTTTGCATTGGAAAATGGAGCTCATGGTTTATGCAACTGATATACTGCTGTTCTTAAGTACAAGAACTTAAAACGTTTATGAATTATTTCCTGTAGATACAAGTTGAGCATAAAGTGGTAAACTTGTGTTAATATGAAGAGATGAAATGAACTCACAACTAGTTGAAATCTCTGAGAAAAACTTCTGACTGCATTCAATCCCCTCTAGAGCTCGTGAGTGAGACATCTGCACAGCTACTCTGTTAGCGCCTTTCTGAAATATTCCTGTACCATGAAGTAAAAAGGCTGCTCAGACAGCCTTAGTGAAACCAAACAAGAAAAATCCCTACCGTGTTGTAAGAAATGTGATTACGATGCACAGAGGAATGTGCTGAAGCACACAGTGCTGAGGCATCTGAAGCAGCTTTCAGCATTTGCTAAATAATTCACGTTTTTGGATTAATATATTTTTGTTTTGGAAACTAATGTTCTTATTAATTCTACCTCACCACTGTCTTTGTAGAATAAGCTCCCTTTAAACCTTGAAGTCACTACAATTGCTAATTCTAAATGTTAGAAGGTAACTGGCCAAGAAGTAGAGTTTCTGGGGGGGATGAGGCTCATCTCTCATGGTAGTAGAAATAGGGGTGAAAATATTCAGTAAAACAGAATACAGTATCTGAAGTAGGTGTCTTGAGTTTTATCAAGTTATAGCCAAACTTTGCAGTTAAACACCGCTGACAGGAAAAGATTAATAAAAACTAAGAATAAGTTACAGTTTAGATTGCTCTCTTCTTTAAATAATGACTGAAGTTACTGAGAATGCTGTTTTCTTCCTATGCAGAAAACTCCAACATTATTAAATTCTATCAAGTGTGAAGTAATTTTTTTTGCAATGTCAGTTTTAGCAGGTGCATTTTTCCAGTTTCATTGTTTTTATAATGCAGCCTGAGGTCAGAGTCCATCTTCTGTCACAGAGTTCACTTCAAATGTTCCCTTCATCCAGGGAAGCACGCACATGCTTGTATGAACAAGCAGATGCAGGCAGTGGTGTTATGGAGGCTCAGTCATCGGTATGAGCAATCATTGTGCACTTCTAGAAAACAAGTAAAAATACTTCCAATTTTGGCAGGTGTCTTTCTTGCCCATATTAGTTACTTTTAATTTCTCTGTGATCTCTGTTAATCCTGAGTATGCAAAGTCCTCAAATAATGGGAACAGATGTGCAATCACCAAATTCTGAAGCAATGCTGAACAATGCAAATGTAGTTTGCCAGTCCAGCCTGCTTGCTTTTCTAGATTAACAAAGCACTGCTGCTGTAATCTCCTTACCTGACTGACTTCAGAGAGCCTATAGGGACTCCTTAGCAGGCAGGCCAACGTGTTCCAGTCACAGAGGTCCAGAAACATGAGTTGTTAACTTACTGAAGTTCACAGCTGGTGCTGGCCTCAGGTTAGAAAACAGAATTTGTAGTAATTTGTACTGCCCTTGTAATCAAGCAGCCAAAATTAGGTTAATTTTATCTAGCTTGAGATTTTTATGATCACGCAATTCAGTGTATCCAAAAAAACACCTGTCAATTGCACCAGTAGTAGTTGGAACTTTTTACTATGACCCAGAAAACCTTGGAAAAGTTCCATAGGAGAAAGAAGCGTTTCAAGCTGTTTTTGCTAAGCGATTAAGCCAAAAAGCACATTTACCAATTTTGATTTTGACTTCATGCTAAAGAAACTTCAGATATTTTGCTGGTTTAAGATTATAAAAGTCTGAAATAGACAAAGTTCTGTTGCTAACACTTTTTTTATGCCTCTGAAAAGAACCAGTCGTACAGAAGTCACACACAACTAGAGATGATAGGGAAAGAGGTGATTTGGCAGATAGTACTCTGCAGAGGAAAATGCTTTTGCAACGTGTTATTCCTTTTACTTTTCTAATAAATCAGAGTTGTGCAGTATATATTTAAACAGACATACCTAATAATATTCACTCAAAACAGCAAATTAGGGTAAGTTACAACTATTTTAATAGCAAACAGGCTGTGCAAAGCTATACCAAAAGTTGTCATAATGTAAATGCGGAGTACCATTGGGTGGGCGCTTAGTTGAGTCTTAGATAAAGTCTTGCAGTCCTTCTGTAAACTCCAGCTGCTTCTAATTGCTGCAGATCTTTTGAAAAGAGGTAGCCTGTAAGACATGCAGGTGCCAAATTAGAAAGGTCAAAGCCAACATATTCATATTCAGTGACAAAAACAATTTGTGCTGATTATGGAGCAAAAGAGCATGCATGACAGAAAGCCCTTTTCAGTGTGGCAGCTGTATTCAGCCTAGCGGCCGATCTTTAAATGGTTCTTCTCACTGTAGCACGTGCTGTGTTAGTTCACTTCTGATGTGGCAAAACACGATTGCTTGGGTCAAACCTTTAAAACTGAAGAAAGCTTTATTGATTGCTGCATTCAGAAGAGCACTGAACACCAGGCACACTTCGTTTTACTGTCTGATTTTAAGTCCTAAAATTTGGAATCGCTTGCAGTAATTTTTATTGGACTTTCTTCTTCCTTTTGAACTGTTGTATTTAAATATAGATAAGAACAGCAAGTCTTTTGACTCATCATAAAATGCAACAAATGCCATTCTTTTTCACTCTGGTCTGTTGTCTTCAGGTGTGCTTTTTTTTTTTCAGATTTAAATCCTTGCAGAGTTTAACTGAGCAGCTGTTTAAAGATTTACTTTGTACTTTGTGAAGTTTGTCTTATTTCTTGATGTACTCTGCTGAAGTTAAATCTTGACTTTAGTGTGTCACGGTGTCTTATTAACAGCACGTTTGTGGTTTGTAAGGTAAAGCACTAATCTCTCCTTGGGTGATAACCCTCCTGTGGAATGACTGTTTTTGAATGTTCTCAGTGTTTCATAACTTCAGACTTCACAGTTTTAAAATGCTTACAAAAATGTAGAAATTTGTTCCAGGTAAGTGATTTAAAATCTCACCTGACGGTACGCAGCCTCGGTGATTTTGCTTAGCAATAATTTGTACTTACAAAGCAAATGTGTAGTATAACTAAATAGCCATCATTTATATTCTTATGGTGTTAACATCTCTGTCCTGAACTGACTATTTCTCTGTTTATCTATATGCTTTTTTGAACCTTTTTTCTAATATTTATTCTTCGTAATAATATAATAACCAGAAATTCCATACTCCCATTGTGAGATCATAAGCACTGATAGCAGCACGTATCCATTGGCTGGATAATAAGGATAAGAAGAACCCCTTAGTTACCAGCCTATATTCTCTCTCAAATCATTAAATAAAGAAATAGACATAGTCATGTCCTGAAAGCATTCTCTTTTCCATTCCGAAATCGATACTGAATGGAGCATGATACATTAGGTGAATTTAAATTTATGAAAATAAACTAAGAGCTTTCAGTTATGTGTAATTCTTATATTTTATTCTTTTGGTGGTTTGCTTTCTTTATTAAAAAAAAAAAAAAAAAAAAAAAAAAAGTGTTTTATAAATTAACCTGTTCTTTTTTCTTCCACCTTTATCCTTTCCAAGGTTATGCCTTCCTGCTGTTCCAGGAAGAAAGCTCTGTACAAGCTCTGATAGATGCCTGTCTGGAAGAAGATGGGAAACTTTACCTGTGTGTGTCAAGTCCCACAATTAAGGATAAACCAGTAAGTAGCTTATGCCGTGGCACCTATGCTGGCCGCTAACACATTTGCTGTTGCTCTTTTCAGTTAAATAAATAAATAAATACTTACCGCTAATTGACTTGTCCATTTCCTGCTGCTGCCCTTGATGTTACATTGAATTGACTTTCTGTATCAGCGTAACACGGTTCTAACATTTGCTTCTTTCTGATAAATGCCACATTCAATTCGCTTTTATATTTGGTACCTGTGGCGTCTCACAGGAGTATGCGTCCTTCTACAGTGTTAGCTATAAAACAATTCGATTCAGCATTTTTCACTCTACGTTATTTGAAAGAAAGCCTTATGCAATGAAATGAAAAATTTAACTATATCCTCTTCTTTCCCTCCATTAAATACCAGGTAGTTTCAAATATCCCCTGTAATCCATTATGTTTCTTAATTATTATTTGTCCTGAATGCAATAACCAAGACATTTATAACTTAGGTAGGTCCAATTTACCGTATATAAACTGAAGAGTAAACACAAGTAATGCAGAAAGCTATGGCAGAACATATGGTATCCTGTTTCTGTTGTTAACATCCCTAATACTCTTCAAAGCTAGTCTTTTTCATGGCTATGGATACATACAGATTAGATGGAAACTACAAATAAATATAATTAGATAAAAAATATGTTGCCTTCTTAAAACACTATTAAAAAGCTTACACAGATAAATGAACAATGTAATATTACAGCACAGTCTGTGCATGTACTGTCTAAGATCGACAAGCAGATGTGAACAGCTTTATATCCAAATAACTTGAGAGCAGTTTCTTTCTGCATAGTTTGAAGACTTCTTCTCAGCTGTGTTGCTTGCTGCTTAACAGAAATGAGCAACTGCACTTTCAAAATAAACTCTTTTTGTATCCAAGCACAGAAATTTATCTCTTTCCATTTATCAGTGCTTAAAAAATGTGTGGTTTCTTGAATGTGAAGTCCAAACTCCATCTGTAATTATACACAGGTGATAAAATGTTCTGGAAGTCCTTTCACAGATTGCTTGTTATAAATGGCAGCTGGGGGCAGGGAACTAATGAGGTAGGAGAGTTTGCTATGATGAAAAATTTAACTCAAGCCTGGCCTCTAGAGGTGATAAATTAATTGTCCACTTCCTCTCAAACACTTAGATAAGCTACATTCTTGGCATTTTGGTGCTCACACCACTGATTCACTGCTTTTGCTAAATTAAAATTATATTGTTAATTAGAGTATGATTTAGTAACTTTTTCTTTATTTTGAGTTGTCAACTTCCTCTACTAAAAATAATCTCTAATTCCCTTTACAGGTGCAAATTCGACCTTGGAATCTAAGTGACAGTGACTTTGTGATGGATGGGTCTCAGCCTTTGGACCCAAGAAAAACTATTTTTGTTGGAGGAGTTCCACGGCCCCTCCGAGCTGGTGAGTAAAAGGGAAATACTGGGCACGTAATAGAGTTCTCAGATTAAGCAGAAAACATTAGAAGAAGAAACGATGTACAGTATGTGTAAAAGAAAGAGAGCAGAAAATACATCCTGTATTTTCTCAAGATCACAGCTCACTTTCTAAGTCAGTCAATTTCTTTTTGTCTACAAAATACAAAACCTGAATTTTTTATCTTCTAAATAGATTACTGATCTGGATAATAAATAGAAACAGTTTTCCTCAAATTTGCATGATACACAGAAATTGGCTGATTTTCTGTATATAACCACCATCTTAATCCTAACCCTGACTTGCTTGTTGAGATGCAAACGAGTTTCCCTGCCCTTTGACTAGAATACAAACTTCTCTGAGCTCCTTTCTAACTCTATAATTTCTCCCTCTTTCTGACCCCTAACTCTAACTTTCCTGTGGAGCTATGGATAAGGCCTCAGCTGGTGTTCAGAAGGAGGATTTCTCCCTGTCCAGTTCTCTTGTAGCCCCACTCTGTACTGAAGGCCATTTTCCAGACCCACTCCTAGCCCCCTACAATTGTAACTCCTTGCTTTCTCTTTCTTCCAAGCCCAGTCTTATCCATAATCCTTCGGGAAGCTGTATGCAAGATCCTCAGTCATTGCTCTCAGAAAGATTTCTCCTAGCCTAGGTTTCTTGGCAGCTTCCATTTTCCTCACCATCTTAAAATAAGGCATAATTGTAAGAGAGGATAATTATGTAAATGATAACAATTAAACATCACCTCACTTCTAATTATAGCACTTCACAACACTCTAAGTCATTTGGCCTTTCATAGATTGTTTATGCAATTACATGTGAAAGCAGATAGTTACGTTCTCCAAAGCAGACGGTCGGTTTCCAGTTCTTCTTGTTTGCACCTTTCAAGGTCTCACTCAGACGTTTTATGTAAGATGTCTGAAGGCTGCATGGCTTCCTCCTCCTGGAATCATATATATTCTCTGTCTGTTGGCAAGAGTAACTTGCTGGTATACTTAAAATGCTTTTAAAAGCTCTTGTTTATTCCAGACTGCTACTTTCTGGGATCATTACCTAAATAATGGTTACAAATCGCAGGAAAGCAAAAGAATATTTTAGTCTGTGTGTCGTGGAGATGTTTTCCCCTTACTGTTTGGAGTATGAGCTTGGTCTGGTTTGGTGAGAGGGGTCGGACATTTGTTTGCCCATTGCAGATGGACAAATTAGCGTTTGGTCTTTCCTTAATGTGACAATTGTTTATACAAATGCATGTTGAAATTATTAAACACATTCAGTTTAATAACTGGCTCTATTCTATATGTAGTTAACAAGTTTTGTGAGAATTTCAGCAGTTTAAAGATAATAACCTTTTCCTTTCATCTCAGATTTCTAAATTTTAACTCGCTACCAAGGGGTTTTCACACGTTGGCATTAAAAAAATCACTGACTTGGCAGGTCCCATTGCCTTGCTTTGTGAGGGTTTGTCCTTCATCCATCAAATTTGTTTCACTATCAGCTTAGGGAGAGGAAATGGCTCAGCAACCGTATGTCTTTGCACACTTTACATGCCTCTTCTCCATTTCCTTCAGCTCTTTATCTTCCCCTTCTTTCTGTATGTTTCCTTAGCCATTCACTCATACTGTCTTCTGAGTGATGTTTATAACTTCCTTTTGAGTTGTTTGTGTCAGGAAAAACAGCAAACCATTTTAAAAGACCCAAAATCAAGTTAATATTCTAGAAAAATAACAAATTAAAATTCGCCCTAAATGTTGGCATGTGTTATATTTAACTTTTGGTGTTTCATCAAATTTTGTTTCATACATGAAATACTTCCTTAATGTCTTTTCAAACTCCTAACATGTAGGCTAAAATAGCAGATTCTAATAAAGGAGTATATTTAAGTGACCTTATATTTAAACTGGTGTTAGCAAGCCTTGCTGGCGTCGGGATAAACCCTGAGTACTTAATCTCAAACATCACAGCTTCAATTTGCTAGATGATGAATTCTAGAAAAGTTGAACTGATGCCTACTCTAACAAGGTGCATTCTTTCTCTACAGCTCAATCACAGCAAGTTTCATTTTTAGTCTGGTTTTTCTTTATATTTTACTGTAATTTATAGACAGTTGTTTCAAGCTGTTTAAAACCAACGTGTAGGTTTGCTATTTTAGACTTTGGAACACAGGCATACTAAGGCAAATACCACTACTTTTTAATCCAGCAAACCAAACAAAACTGTTATTTATGTTGAATCCATATTTTTAAATTGCCTTCTTGCAGTTGAATTGGCAATGATTATGGACCGTTTATATGGAGGTGTCTGCTATGCTGGCATTGATACAGACCCAGAGTTGAAGTATCCAAAAGGTGCTGGCAGAGTGGCTTTCTCTAATCAGCAGAGCTATATTGCTGCTATCAGTGCTCGCTTTGTCCAGCTCCAACACAATGACATTGATAAACGGGTAAGTAAAATGGTATGAAATGATTGTTACTAATAAAACTGTACAGAGATTAAAAACGTCCTTACACTGTGACTGTGTTAGAGAACGATAACTTCTGTTCTTCGGTGTACAACTGTTGATTATTTAGAGCATAGCGGTAAAAGTAGACTTTAAACATCTCAAGTAACAATTTTAACACTGAAACCAGAAAATAGTTGGTGGTAAACTCACTTTAGTCTCAGCTTTTTTGTTTTGAATTCTAAAGGTCAAGCACTGTAGAATTAACCCACCTTCTTTTGAGCTTTAGACGTTTGCTTGCTGTGCATCAACAGGTTTTATTTCTGGCTATCGATGCGGCTTCTGGCTACTTGTATCATTTATGGTGGTTCTGCAGTTAGGCAACTTTTTCTCTCCACAATGTATGTCTAGCCTTAAAATTCCCCAAATGCAGGTATTGTTGGAGGAATAATAGACAAATGGTGACCTCAAAATATTGGGTATTATTTAACCAAAAAGAGACACCAAAAAATGCTTGATGAGTAAAAGGGAGGGGAAAAAAATGAGTGGTTGCTGCCTTTTTTTTCTCAGTCTATGGGCTTGAAGGGTTTTCCAAGTAGAGCATGAAATTAATGTCTTTACTAAATTCTGAGTTGAAGGCATTAAATGAAAACATTACTTAATTTCCAGATCGTATATCTTCAGACTTTCTATTTTCATCCCTTGATTACATGTACAAATAGCACCCAAGCTTTTGAGGACTTAGCATTTAAAGTTATTCAAAAGAACACATAACATGCAGTGCTGGTATGTATGACAACAGGGATGGCTGTTTTTCTACCTAAGCTATTACGAATTGTTTATTAAGAGTCTGCTTGATGGGTACTGAGAATGTCCATTACATGCAGTATGTAGTTAAAAACACACCTGCAGAGCACAGTCCAAACTAGTTTTAGTTTCTCTTTAAAAATCTGGACTGTTTTGTTGTTGTTGTCAGATTAGGTGAGGTCATAGATACATCTCCTCAAACTATTTGTGTGATGCTACTGCATGCTGTGATCTTATCTAAGATGAGGCTGTTCCTTAGTCTTTTTTGTTCACTGAATTCTTACAGTTTCTACTGGGAGACTAACAAAATGAATTTGGGAGGGTTAAATCCTTTGAGGTTTATGTGTCACTTGTGCTTGAAAACCTGTTTTCTTCCTAAGTTTTAAGACACATCCACAAATGATGGTAGTTGGTAGTTGTTTCCAACAACCAGTACTCATCCCAGATGGTCGACTGAGAATTTAAGCTTACTTCATTATCTTTTCTCTGTTTTTAATGTACGTTTGTCCATGAGTTTAAAGAAGCATGAATTCATTTAATTCTGTCCTCAAATTTTTATATCCAGTAGACTGAAATCTCTGAATTGTACAGTACCCATTCTTAAAACTATTTCACTAGTGATGGAAACGAGAAAGAAGTGAGAGATCTGTTTCAGACCTTCACAGTTCACATTTTGGAAATGTGAGCAGGTGGAGATCTGGAGATGTACTGGACACTGGACTCACTTTCTTCCAATTTCATTTGAGACAATGGCACGGTATCTGATACGCAGACATCTCCAGTGTCAAACCAGTAGCACAATGTAATTAAAAAAACCCCACAACTGTTCTGTCAGTACCATAAGCCATGAATATCTCTTGCCATGCAACTTTACTTCAAATGAGTAGCATTTGTTGACAAATTGAAGAAAAATTCACCATAAGTATTTTTGTGCAAGTTTCTTGTTTTTCAACTTCCTGCTTTGTTCTGTGTCTAATATTGTAATCATTTAAGAGTAGTTACTGTGGCCAAATTTCCCATGCAGTAAACAGACTTTGTTACAGCAGAATTATTTACTAAGTATGCGTATCTTGTCTTTTTCTAAGTCTTTTTTTAAAATGTAGCTAACTGAACTTAAACACTTTATAAATAGCGTCACAGAGACATAAGAACTGCACACGCACAAACTACTGACTTCTCCAGAAGAAATTAACAGTCAACTGAAATGTTATTTAAATTTAAATGCCGTGATTCAGAGGAACAGAAACAGGAGAGAACTCGTGTGCTGTCAGCTCCTGTAGCGGCATTATGGCAGTGCCTGGTCACACACCAAATACTGCTGTGGCTGGCACAGGTGCTTTACAAGACAACAACATCCCTGTCCTCGGATGTTTACAACTGAGACTAGGACAACAGTCCACTGCTCCAGCCTATTTGTAACTGATTGCAAAGCCACAGTTACAACAACTTTGAAATCTTACGACATTTCTAGAGCTAAATACAAAACTTAGACAGTGATTTTTGCAAGCATGAAGCAGAGTGTTTAACACCAGTGCATTTAATTTTGTTTAATGGGAATCATTTCTTCATCTGTTAGTTTGGTCCTGCATTTTTGCAGTTCACAAAAAGCAACCAACACCAAAAAAAGCCACCTCTGAAGCTCACCAGGCTCTCAACTCCGAAGTTTAGAAATGCAGGTTTGTTTTTATCAGTCAGTTTCCTTCATATGTGCCGCTCGCTCTCGCTCTGCCTCGTAACAACTGTATTCACACAGCTGGAAGCTTCCTAGCTGCAAAATCCTCGGCGGCGCTATTTTTGCCATGCTTTGATCTTAGTACTTTTCTAGGAAATGCTGAAGAGCTATCTAAGTGCAGCGCTCCTTGAGATTTTCTGACAAGCGATCTGGTTGGTAGGAAAATCTAACTGCCGAGCCCTTTGGGTTAATCCAGCATCAGTTCGAAACCTTCAGCGGAGTCAAAAGAATTAAAATATTGTTCCTTCTATTCGTACTTAGCAAAACTGTGTAATCTACTAACAGTTATTTCTCTCTCTTGACGCAGGTGGAAGTGAAGCCATATGTGCTGGATGATCAGATGTGTGATGAATGCCAAGGCACTCGCTGCGGTGGAAAATTTGCTCCGTTCTTTTGTGCCAACGTTACCTGTTTGCAGTATTACTGTGAATACTGCTGGGCAAGCATACACTCTCGTGCTGGGCGAGAGTTCCACAAACCACTGGTAAAGGAGGGAGGTGACCGACCCCGCCACGTGCCGTTCCGCTGGAGCTGAACCCCAGGCCTCCCCCAGCAACAAGTACTGGAGTAGATAAAATCGAGGGAAAAAGAGAGCGCTGCCTCAGGGCTTAGTGTTCTGGAAATTTGTGCATTCGTCCTCGACTTTAATGAAGATATGGGTCTTTTTATTACTATTATTATTATTTACAGTCACATTACTGAACTCAGTGTCCAGTATAATACAAACCGGCAGAGTGTAACTGTACTGATTTTGCACTTTGATTCACACAAACATCTGCTTGGTACCTTAATTTCCTACACAAGACTTGTCACTAGTGACGTTACGTAGACTGCCATTCTCATCAGCCTTCACTGGGCTGATGTGTATGTGATGAAGATTTTTTTATTATAATTATAGTTATTTTTATTTTTAAACTGGAGCATGCACTTATTTTCAGAAATGTAGACTTGCCCCTAGCAGATGACTTACCAAAGGTAATATTCACAAGTAGGTGGCAGATGTAGCAAAAACTTAAACAGATATTCAGCAATCGTTAGTTTGGGTCATTTAGAGTAGTAATAACCCTTAAAGAAAATAAGCCTTTAGTTGCTCTCCATTTTTGACTTGTAAGGATGATACCTCATAAGCTGGATCAGACTTTTTTTTTTCTTTTGTTTTGCTGAGGGTTTTTCTTTCTTTTTGTTTTGTTTCGTTTCGTTAGGTCTTTTAGTGTTATGTAAATGTATGCTGCAATAGCTTTTGCTGCTATTAAAATGGTATGACTAATACCATAATACTCTATTCAGGCTAGGGTATCAATTAAAAAATGAATATGTGATTAAAATAGTGATGGCTGCTGAAAGGAGATCAGTATAGCATACAGAAAAGCTTCCAAGGAAGGTCAATATTTTTTGACTGCATGTTTACTTAATCAGGTTGCTGCATGCAATAAATTTTATATATGTCTAATATAAAACCTGCCCACGATGCACAAATTACGAGTCTACTTAGGTGACAAAATATTGAGCAACAAAGAAAAAAATTGATTACTGACTGGAGGAAGGCATGCCTCAGTAAATGTAATGCTTCTGAAATTAGGATCAGCCCATTACAGAATGACCTATACTACAACAAATATAAAAACTAGCTGTAGGATATTCATAAAACAAATTTGTGGATGGTAGATGAAGTACTTTGCGGTGCTCTGTTATATATCGTGCAATTTATTTTATATAGTAAGGTGATTATGTCTAGTACTGTGATCAAACTTAACTGTTAAAGCCTCTGTATCCGACATTAACACACTCTTGACAGTTCATAACAGGTACATAAACAGAAATGAGCTCTTAGTTACAATCTCTCTCCTAACGCTTGCACCAGTTACGTAGTTGCAGACTTTGTCCAGAAAACCAAAGAGCTCATACTAGCATACATACACTACCGATTAGATAGTCTGTCAAACTAATAAACTAGGCACATTTAAGAAAGTTAGAAAAAGAAGTGGTGCTAAAGAAATGTCTGCATATAGAAGTAACACGAGATGTCTGCTCTGTGGATGTGGCGTTATCTCTCTAATCCCTGGACGTATCCTGTGAAGCTTGAACACGATTAAGACCTGCTAACACAGTGGACATTTTTTTAGCATGAACTCTGGGGCTGCAGATAGCATATAAATACAAACACACTTGGTATACTAATGGTCGTGAGAATGTGTACACTATTCTTTTCTTTTGTTTCCTTTGTTTTTGCAGTTCTGGGGACAATCTGACTGGATATGACACCGCATAGTAGATTTCAGTGTTCTGGGTTTCGTTTGTCGCGATGTCCTCGTTTGTGTCTAATTTAGTAAGCTGTTTTTCCCAGTGTTCAGTTGCGAGTATTGGCTTTGAAAGGAACTTTTCTGTTTTTGAAGAAAAAAAAAGAAAAAATAGTTTTTTACTGGTTTAAAATGCTAATCCTAATTCTCCCTTTTGAGGTTACTTCTGGGCGTTTTTGTGATATTGCTTTTCCCAGCCCAGGTGTCTTTTCTGTTTTTCATCTGTACAAGACATTTTGTTATGCACTACTTTTTGTATCTAGACAGTTTTCAACAGTCGGCTGATGATTTTTTTTAAAGAAAAAGGCATGCTTTCTGACTGACATGATCTTTTGCAATACCTCAATTTTGAAATATAGGAAAGAAAATGATATTTTCTAAGTAAGTTTATTCAGAAAAATATATATTAATTTAATTCTGCAAGAAAAATGATTTAACAGATGGGTAACTTTATTTTTTTCATGCTTATTTGAGTTTTTTTGAAAATGAAGAAGTTAGAGCTTTATAACTGTAATATTAAAGATCATAGCTAACCTACAGAAATCTACCTAATTATGTGAACGAAGTAAACCTTTTTGAAGAAATACCCCTCTTTCATGTACAAACACACCCCCAGAGTGCGAGAGAGAGAGAGAGTGAGAGAAAGAGAGAAGCTGGAAGATGTACAACACAGCGCAACGTTGGGTTAAAACTAAAAACAGTGATCGTGAAAAACAGCTGTAAACAAACTCCATTTGGTGCTGACAGTTGTGAACAGAAGGTGGAAAACTATTTTCCCTTAATTTGTATATTTATAATCAAGTGTGATTATGCACGACTGACCAGAATTGTGAGAGTTCTTCTGTTTGTATTTTTTTAAAGAGAACTTTTTTTAGTTTATTAAATTATAACATGCTCCCTTTTGTTTTGTAAATGAATGTGCCCCTGAGTTGTTAATATGTTATTATTACAAGAGGGTCCTTCAAAAAAAAGTTATTTTTTAAAATACGGAGTTCTGAACTGCAACTTGACTAAGAAGCCCCTGGGTACAACAGGTCCTGTTGTGGCCTTTTCTGAGGTGAGACTTGAACTAGTCGATTTTTTGAAGGCTAACCTAACCTCGACTATTTGTTGTTATGTGCAATACTGTTTGTACTGTTTGTATAAAAAAAAAAAGAAAAATGAAAAGAAAAAAGGCATAAATCTTTATTGCAGATTTATTTTCATTGCAGACTTTAGACATTGTGATTCACTAAAATCATTTTTCTACTGTCAAATATGTACCTTTTCTTCATGCTGGTATTTTTTCAATAGTAATGTAGCCTTTGTACTGAGACAAATTTTCATTGTTATTTTTAGAAAGATTTTTTGCTAAGAAAAAAATTAAACATATTTACATATTTTTCATTTTTATTTCGTATTTTCTTTAAGGAGTGCTTTCTCAACCATTAATATAGTTGTTTCTGGGAGAGACTTTCATATCTGGTCAATGTCATTAATATTATTTTGTATTTTTACTTGGAATAAATTAATTTTATGATGCTAATTCTTTAAAAGTTTATTTTTTTCATTTTCAGTTATTTTTGAAGCTAAAATCTTTGTAATATTGTTACTAAAGTGTCTAGTTTTTTGAAATGCAAAGCTTTATGTATTAACTTGCTGATGTGGTTTACAATAGTGTGGCAATGATGAAACGGTTGGTAATGTAAAGCGATTGGAAAATTGTAACAAAGAATTGGGCAATAAAAGGACAGAATGAAGCAGAAAAAATGTGATATTTTGAAAAGCCTTTTCCTTTATCAAAATGATTTAGGGAGATAATAGGGATGTCACAGTACCAGTTCGCTGTCTAGATTTATACACCACCAGTGTTGATTCAATACGACTGCCGTTACAGTTAACTAAATCTACTGAAACGATGGGTTTTTGACCCCGCCCATTCAGCATAATGCTCCATTACTTTTCTTGTCATTAACTTCTCAAAACTCTTTCGATAGTCTTAGACTGAATCTCCTAAAATATATATTCTTCATTGTATTTTTGCCACCCTGTTATTTATTTATTTATGAACTAAAATGACCCTTTCCTGCACAGCTTCCTTCTTGCATACATTTATCAGTGGCAGCATGGAGCAGACTGTAGGTACCCACATCATTTTCTAATGAAGTTACCACACAGTATTGGTAGCTGCCTAGTTATAGCAGAACAACGTACGTCCATTTCCTGGTAGCAATGCAGTAACCCATATTGCCACCATGTCTGAACATTAGTTCAGCTTCTTTGTCTTTCTCTGTTCTTCTCTGACTCTCCTGTGTCTTTGTCCTCTTTTTTCTTTCGTATTGGCAATACCAAACGCAACATCAAAACACCCGTCACCTCACCTCCATTTACATCACCTTTGTTTTCCTATGCAGCCAGGAGAAACCCCTTCCCGATGCCAGTGACTGTTCTGTCACCTAAACCAATCCAGACTGAAACTGGTGTTGCGTAAACAGGGCATACAGTGACATTCTCTGGACAAAACTACTACTTCAACGAGTTATCGATGGCCTTTTAGACTAACTAACATGCCAGTGTTAGAGTGGCTCATCCATAACTTGTGGAAAGAAACGTGTCCGGAGTCCGTCTATTGTGTATCCTCTGTGTGTTCAGTTCTGTAAGTAATGTATAGACTAGATCAAATAGTGAAGTAAAATTTAGACTCAAATTAGGTACTACTGGTTGGAATGTACGCAAATCGAAAACAAAGGAGATTAAGGAATGAAGAGGGAATAAATAATTCCTGCTAAGTGGTACAAAGTTTATGCTTATATTTCTGCCTACATGCTTGTATTTTATAGCCTGCTAGCAAGGCATGGGCTAAAACAAACTGTATTGCAAATATGCAGTTAGCAAATAACTTTTTGCTGATTTCACTGTTAGAGTAGCTTAAAAAAAGAAAAAAGAAAAAAAAAAAAAGAATGGCGCTTAACTGGGAAAAGCTCCCATGTTACTATTTCAGTATTGTGACATCTCTACTTGCAAGGTATGAGTGAAAGATTAGTCACAGATATGTAGAAATGTCTCTTTTGTTTAATCCGGCTTGTATGTAGTTGCTTTTACGCTAGTTTGTATGATGTCAGCTAAACCCTTTTTCTTTTCCTTCCTTTCCTTTTATCTCTCTTTTTCTTTTTTAAACAAACTTCTTATCTCTGCTGCTATAGTGTTCAGTCATACCACGGAGTATTTTATATTCATGTTAGTGACACTACTGTCTGTACCCCACATGGGTAGCTGGTCAGAAATCACATTGCTCACATAATTCTGGTACACTCAAATATAAACGAGAAGAAGTTTAGCAGTAAGTAAAAAACGAGGGTGCTAAAAAGAGGTCATTTTGTTTATTTCCTTTTAATCTTTTTTTTTCCTGGATGTAGTTCTGTTGGGGTATAAAGTATTAGATATTTGTACTTTTACTGTCAAAGTAATGGACATAACCTTTAGCGCATTCACAGCTAAGATCTCTGTACTTGTTTTTCAACTAATTTTAAATGTACTGTATCTTTTATTACATGTTCTCTTAGATTGTTTTTGCTAGTAATTCTAACAAGGCTTCTTCCTTTTTGGCTTGGACTAATGCTTGTATGGAACTGCAGTACTGTGACTAAACATGGAGCTTAATGCTGCTATTGCTTACAACTGCTTAAACTTTGTAGTTTGGACTTTATTTTTTTCTGTAATAACTTATTAAATATAGTTGTATGAAGTACTGACACTTGTCATCCTTTGCACACGCTAAGGAAATCTTGGGGTACGCATTATGGGAATGCAAACAAGCTACAAAAAAAACCCAAACACCAAATCCTCTCTCTGTCGTAAAACTTTGTAGCAGACGAGGCGAGGCGCACACACACAAACCGCCTTTCCCAATTGCTTTGGGAGTACATTGTCCGCCTACGTTTTCTTCTAAAATGGAAAAGACATCTTTCAGAATGTATTAAGCTAAGTAAGTTTATTATGCTAAGTTGAAGGTAAATACAACAACACATAGTAAAGAAATGTTTCTGAAAACGTAGTTTTTTCCTACCAAAAACAGCAGCAAGTGCCTTTTCAATGACTTTTTCTGAATTTAACAGTTGCCACCTAACTTACACAGTGCTTTCTAATTGGCAGCTTAACGATGGCTACAAGCTAAACGTCGGACTGATTGATCAAAAAAATTGAGAGAGAAAAAAGCACTGAGATATTAGTTGCTAATGGTTTCTATGCTAAGAATAGGAGACAATCACCGCTCAGCAATAAAGCTGTTTGTTTGGAACAACACAGAATGCTTCCATGAAAAAATCGTGACTTCTGCTACGCTGGGGTGAGGGGAGACACCACATGAATTGTGCATGTTTTGTATCACTGCTTTCTTTTGCGTCTGCACAAAAACACAGCTCAACAACCCTGCTGGAACTACCAGCACTAGGAATTACAGACTGACTCCAATGCTAGAAATTAAATGCCCATTTGGACAGTATATGAGAAGCTGATGAGGTTGTGTATGCCAACCAAGCATTGTGCACGCTCCCTTAGCGTGCAGAACCTTGCGACTTTGCGTTATGCTCTTTTATCCTAACATTACCACATGCAACAGCTTACATACATGAAAGCAGAAAGCTCGGATGCCAGAGAGCAAACAGTGTTCAGGCACTGACTTGTTTTGAAACAGGTAGCGAATGAGTACATCTCTAAGGAGAACAGTCTACTGACTGCTCTTCCAGAAGTGGTTTTAGAAGACAGTGATCTGTAATAGGAATTCTAGTAGTAAATAAATGGATGAAAACTTGTAGACTTCGGTTACTTCAGAGTTAAATTTGAGAAGGGAGCTCTTACAAATAGCTTCCAGTTAATGTGCGTTACGCTGCGTGTTGGAGCCTCTAGCTGTAGAGTTCCTATGTAAGCAGTGCACTCCAAATTCTTCTGGACAAAATGGAATTCCATTTTACTCCCATTCTCTACTACAGAGAAAATTGCTGAAGAAGTGCAGCAGCCTCTCTGGAAATTTAATTCCCAGTCCTTCGCCACTGCATTACTAATAGGGCACTCCATGCTCCTTGTGAGGTACTAATACTGTCAGTTTTCCTTCTTCAATTGATAGCATTTGACTCAGACAATGCAAGGCTCATAATAAAAATGCTTTCACTAATTTAAATCAATGGACTTCAAAAGTACAAAAGACTGCATGGCCCCTCCTGCTTCTTGTTTGTGTGTGTTATTTTTGCTAGGCTTAAACTGAAGTAACTACCTGTATGACTACTGAAGCTTGTGTAGTAAGCCTGTTAGGTACACTTCTAACCTAAATCAGTAAAACTTCTCTTACTCAAGGCAGCAAACCAAAAGCACAGACCTGTAGAAAAGGTAGAGATTAGCTCTTACAAGCCATAAGCTGCTTTCCTCATGATCTAAATAAACACAAAAGCTAAGCAGCATGAGCACACAGGAAGGCCTGCTGTACTCTCTCCCAGGGAAATGGATTTTAAAACAAGTAACTATATTTAACCTTTTTTTTTCATTAAAAATGTCTCTGGCTACTTGCAAAACCCTCGTAACACACCATTCTGTTATGAATATGACAGAGTTGCACACACCAGGTGCACGCACAAATTATGCCTATTCAAATGAAGTATCTCCACTCACAGGAATACTTCTTCATCTACCCAGGGCAAGCAAGCTTTATCTGGCGATGGTAAACCATACCAACTGACAACATGCAGCCAGTATGGCAACCCATTTTTATGTTGAACACGTCAATGTAAAATCACTCGCTAATCAAAATGTTATATATATATATAAAATATATCTGCTAAAACTTTTGTATGATGTTCTTTTATTCAAAGATGCTAAGTACTGATGGTTGACCAGAGCAGAAACAAAACACTCCAACAAGCACTGCAAAAAGATCTGCTACATCGGAAAATGACAGGAAGGCCTCAAAATGCTGAAGAAACCTCACACTGGCAGATAAAATATGAAACAAATGATAATTCAAACCCCACACACACACAAACCAAAAAAGGACATAAAAGCAAATCCAGAGCTGGAACACTGTAGTACTTCCCTGTTAACAGAGTTCAGAGGCAGAAAATGACCATTAGTTTGTAGCTGTAATGAAAGCACTATCCCCAAGCACATACGATATAAAAATGACAAACTTTAATGGTCTTGCTCTCTCTGATTAAAACAAAGTGAAAGTCCACAGTTGCTGTGCTGGGACACGTTTTCCCAGTCATCAGCCAGCTGAATTGAAATAGTTCATTTGGAAGGGACCTACAAAGATCAGTGAATCCAGCTGCCCGACCACTTCAGGGCTAACCAAAAGCTCAAGAACCTTATTAAGTGCATTGTCCAAATGCCTCTGAAACACTGACAGGAATGTAATGTTTGGAAAAATCCAGGAAAACTCAGTGCTAAAACTCCATCAGTAATACTACTTCGATTACTATGATGAAAAACAGTTTAATATAGACCGAGTTGCCAGAATAAAGAAAAACAACCACCACCCACCATTCACAGCCATACTATGAGCCTGAGCTCCACTGTACAGCATGTATAAAGAGTTAGGAGAAAGATGAGTTTCCTGCAGTTTTGCCTTTTGTTAACGCAGTATCTAAGATATAAAATAGGACTGTTTATATAACTCCGTATGTCCTGAACCAAAGATGCCATTGCTGAAGTCAGACAATGATTCCTGTCATAGAGAGGACTTTAAAGAAAATAGCTTCTGTCTTGTTCCTCACTTCTTGTTTCTGGATGATACATGAGATCAGGTGGGTGACAATGGCCTTGCCATTGAGAAGTGATGCCAAAAATAGGACAACACTACATGACTTTCTCCTTTTGCTCTTTTAAATAGTACTTCAACTCCTGTATTTGAGTAGAATTTAGAACTATATTTATAGCAGCTTTTCTGCTCTGGAAACTGCTTTCACTTGCAGAAATGATGTTCTCTAGTAATTAAGTTGTATATTATAAGCTGCAGCGACAGCCTCTGAGCAGAACAGTCTGGGCTAAGCCTGCCTGCTTTTAATCCAAATTTCTTAACTATTATGAATCAACCTCTCCACTTGTGTTCCTGTCAAGTGTGAAGAGTTCATGGGGATTGGTTCTGTCGGTTCTTTTCACGGGGGAATTAAGCTGCATTCACAATGCTGCAGAAGCTACTGCAGGGTCAGCAAGCAGCAGTGCCTTTCTATCATAGTCTCCTCTTAAATCTCGCTCTGAAGGAAGAGTGTAACAGAAATAGCATTAGTAAGAAGAGAACACTTCATATCAAGTATTCAAACTGAATCTTTGCCCAATTTTTGTGCCCATCTCAAATGCAATGTCAGATTAGGAAGTCTGGAGGATTTTGTTCTCCCATTTGGTGGGAAACAGCTGTGAGGAGACATCCAGGAAAGGTAGTCAATATGCTGTACAGTCAGCTTCAATTTGGAAGTTCGGAAAAGTCTGTCCCAGAGCTCAGGCTGTACTGCTGAGCCAGTGCCCATGTGACAGCGAGCCTGCCCAGCTCCTGCTAAAAGGAGTTCTCCCTGGCTATCTCCAGCACACATGCTGTTCTCGCAGACTGAGCCTGTCATCACCACCTGCTTGGAGTCCCGGGGCCCTTCTGCAACTCCTATTACTAAGCCATTCACTAGTTATAGATTCATCCTGGCAACGGGACAAGGCAATCAGCAAAGACACTACTTCTTTCTGGATCTAAAGAACATGATCTCCTTTCTGAGGTATCAGAAAGCAACTGGTGTCATCTGTCAGTCTGACCTCTCCCCATGAGCAGAGTCCCAGCCATGCCCCGGACCCTTTCACCCTCCCTTCAGATCACCCTGATCTAACTCTAGAGAGTGAACAGAAGGCTTAACTGCAGGACTGCACAGCTGAGGAAAGAAGAGGGCAGTATCAGGCTGCACTGCCTGGTGCAACCCAGAGCTACATGCTCCCATTTCTCCTACAGGAGCCATGAAAACTTGCCATAAACTGCGTCCCACTTCTTGCTGCTTTGCAATAGATATGTGGGCTGCATCTGGGAGTAGCTGTGGATTTTCTAACAGAGAAGACCAACTGCAGCTGACAGTGTTCCCCAGCTATGCGTGGCTTTTCCTGCTTCCTGAAGGAAGTGCTGAAAATATGGCCTAGAGCTAGGAAAAAGTGACAAAGCTGGCTAGCATGTAGCAGCAGGGTGGTGCCTGAGGCTATAAGGAGCTTATCTAGGCAGGTCACCACTGATTTGAAGTTGCCTTCTGTAGTTACAGACAACTACAATACAGCCCAAGCAATCCTTCACATGCTTAGAGTTGCCTGCACCGATCTTCCAACGACCCTTGTAATTCCATGTCCCACTTCAGAGAGTTACCAGCCTCAAATGCTTAAGCAAGATGCGAAAGAAATTCTGTTTTGTCAATTGTGGAACAACTTGCCCCATAGAAGGATCACGCTGGAGTAAATTAGAAGTTCCAGAAGAAGAAAGAGTTTTATGTAATTTCCTTCCTTCCAGAAGCACGCAGGGTCCGTGGTTTGGAAAACCGAGCACTGCACAGGACTGTTGTAAAAGCGGGTGCACATCCCAGAACCTCAATGGTACAGGCAAAGCACGTTTTGAAACAAGAAGGAGTGAAATATATACTTAATGAAATTGCAAGTAAGTTTGCATAACGTACTTTTGTTTGGTAAGCAGTGAAAGCCCAGCCTCCTAGGAAGAGCAAGCTTACTGTTAGTTTTGCCATTCTTCCATTGTGACCTGGGCCAGGCTGGACAATCTGTTCTTCAAGGGATAGATGTCATTAAGATACAAGGGAGGGCCCGCACCATAATGCAGTAATTTCTCCCTATTATAGGCTGATTCTTCCACAGTCAAGGACGGGGTGGAAGATGGCCTGTAGACATTTCCTAGCACAAGTGATTAAAAATAAATGATCTGATGCATCACTGCTCAGAGGTAGGGAGAAACTCCCTCACTCATCTAGGTTAGTGTGCAGTACAGCAAAGGACTGAGTTTTAAAAATTCAAGACAAGAAACAGAAAGACATAAATACATTTCCCTAACATTGTCCCAAACAGTCCTTGCTTTCCCTGAGAAGCTGAGCTGCTGTATCTTCTCCTTTGCAGTCCTGGGCTCAATTTATCTCTTATTTATAATGGAGCTGATGTAGCTCTATTTCCTGTACTAGTTGTTAGGGGAGTACATATCTTTTTCCCAATCCACATGCAAAAGCAAATCCATTTAGAATCATAGAATGGTTTGGGTTGGAAAGGACCCTTAAACTTCTAACACATCTCTGCATTGCCCAGTTTGAGCTCCCTCTGCGTCTGAATGTTGCGGAAAAAAGCATCCAATTTTAGAAAAGCTTGTGTAAAATTTCTGCCAGCTAGCCAGGTTGACCTGTGTTTCAGCTTCAGCAATATACACTGCTTGGCCTCTTAAAGTTACCTTTAGAGTGTTTATCCCCATCAAATTATCTATGCAATGCATAAGTGAGAGATCCTCACAGGATGGTAGCTGAAGCAGATTTTCTGCCTATGATGATACAGCAAAGCAGGCTATCACCTTTCTACCAGAAGGGAGTAAAGCAGAAATGCTGCTAAATTTGGTGAAAGACTTCTGGGAGCCATGATCTGAACAGCTATAGGAGCCAGAAATCCCCTAGTCAGCAGTGCACTTAAACACAAGCCTGCCTGACTGGAATTACTTATGTGCTTAAAATTATACACACACCGAAGTCATTGGCAAACTGGGGCCGATGGCTTGCTCTGGCACAGCTAGGTCAAAGAATCACTAACCTAGTGTGTACCAACTCCTACGGTTCTGTTGAAGTACACAGGTATTAACAAAGCTGATTTTCAAAGAGATGTAACTGAACTGCTCGCTATCTACGTGCTTCACAGTCTGCCCAAACCGCACAAACATGTTGAACATCTATAATGTTTGCAGAAACTTTAGTTTCTTCCTTATCAAGAGGATATTAATTAGCAGATAGGGGAGAGCAGTAAGAATTCCTCCTTCTCAGGCCAGGCTATGACTTCCCAGTCAAAGCTTGTGTTGCTAACTGCTCTTGAAAATAGCTATTTTATCACTGTATAAAGAAAGACCTCAGTGCAAAGCAGAGCTCTGTTGGCCTGGAATTACACAGAACACAGACACAGATCCTATCCTGAAGTGCTTTCAGTCTAATTAGACAAACCAAACATATCACATAAGAGGAATGAACGGACTGAAAATCAAAGTGACTTGTCTAAGACCATACAGGATCACTTTTGCTTTTTTCTTGTTTTTTTTTTTTAAAGCTAAATCAGCACAGTCAGTTCCTGCCTCTGTTTCCACTGTAGAAAACATTTATTGGTGCCTATTAATTCCGACACTTGACAACAACAAGGACTTTTAAAATATTTGTTCTTCCCCACAGTTAAAAAACTGAGGTTGAAAGCCTGATCTTTGTTGGAGAGACTGGGCTGGCCAGAGAGATTGTGCTTGTTTCACATTTAACTGGCTCCCTATCCTCAGCATTAGACTTTATTAGATCAATGCTTCAAAGACATGGCTATGATGTTCAATTAAAACTATGGCAGCATTCAAACAAACCTTGTACTCAGAAGTGCACAATAGAAGAGGGTTCTTCTCAGAAATATCCCATTACACGCACGCTCATTTTCAACCGAGACTGAATTAGTCAAAACCTATTCAATGTACTTATGTTAACACTACAAATCCCTTTGGATTGCAAATCAGATTGGCCAAAACAGGAAGAAAAGGCTAGCTCAGACATGAGGAACAATTCAGGCATCCAAGCTCACAACAGTTATGACTCAATCGGGCTTGATTTCTGGCAGGCAGATTAAAAATTCATTGTTTGTACCAAATAAAGCATGAATAACAGTATCCCCTTTGTCTGCCTCTTCATCACACTGCTGTTCCTAGAGCTGTTGGAAACAATCCCCCCTACTGGTAGTACTCGCAAAGAGACTTTACTCTCAGTTTGCTGCTCACACGAGGTTTTATAGTGGGGCTGGTCTGGGTCCAGCAATGCAGAAGACTGCTCAGGTAGCTCTGTGCTTCCTTTTATCTGCCCAAGTCCTAGGGTATATATATGATGAGGTCATTGCTGGATTGCTCCTGTTCTTCAAGTTGCTCTGATCCAACCACTCCATCTGAAAAATGACAACAAACTTTTCTTAGTAGTGCAGTTGATGAATTAAATTCTAAAGGATGCAACTTCAACTCCTGCATTTACATTACTTAATTGGCTTTATTCTTAGAAAAAGAGCTAATAAGGCTGCTTTCCAGTAGGCCAAATGGCCATAAGAGTGCATGATCATTTCTTCAACCCACTAGGCAGGATGCTGTCACGCTCGTGAAATAATAGGGATATTCTCCATTTAGAATGAAAAGAAGCCTGACAGAATCAAGTGATGTAATTTGGGGATAATAATAGCCTTTCTGTTTGCATTGTTTCTGTATCCACTAGAAAATCAAGAATAGATTTTTAAAGGAGCTGTAGGTAATTACTGTATGTATTACTATATGCATTATTATATATTACAGTTCATATTGTAACAGTAGCACTTCTTTCTGAATTCAGCTTTAGCTCAGGTGAGACGAAGTACCAAACTGCTCAGAAAGGAAAAGTTAAGAGGCATACAAGAACATTACGTGTCTAGAAAACAAGTTGTGCTTGGTGAGGGACCAAGCTGTATATTGAATTAGAGCTAAGTAAATTGGTTATCTGCCTTAACTCCCAATGAATTCTGAAATCTCACGTCAAGTTTTTTATTATTCTTTTTCTTTTAATAAGCTGTGGATGACACACAGCAGGGCGCTACTGTTTTGAGTAAAACTACCTGTATACTTGTTCCTGGGACCAAAGAAACTGAACGATTGCAGGACTCATCCTTGTAGAGACCTGCTTTTCCCAAGCCCTGTATTGGTTTTCCTACTTTCCATTCCCCCTCATTACAGAAGGCTGAAAACTGTACCACCAATCACTGTATCACCTCACCACTCCTCCTCCTGGGAGGCACAGTTTCAGCCTGTCTAGCTTCCAAAGTTTTATTTTAACAGAATCCGCCTACTTCATTTTTTTCCTAAAGTCAGAAAGTCAGACTGCAGGAGCCCATCATTTAGTATATGTGGAATGCCTCCAACAGTAACACAGCACACATGGACTACTTTAGAAAATGTAATTATTGGGTTGGCATTTTCAACACATCTCTGAAAACATAACACGTTATAATTTGAGTCCTTACTGTGCTACCACTTACCAACGTAGAGAAAGAGGCACTGCAGTGGAACTGCTCTTTAGTCTCACCACAATTAACACCTGCCACAGGAGATGTAAATTCCCTAGCAGCTGGGAGCTTCCATTTGCACAAGGTTGAGGTTTCCTCAAACGATGAGAAGAAATTAGAAGTAAAGACATGAGAGACAACATCTTTTTCGACTTTTCTCTTTTTCTTTTCCCATTTCCCAAACACAATAAGGTTTGTTTTCCTTGTTCGTTTTCTGAAACTTTTTGCTGATCGGGAATTTTGTTACAAGAAGTTTTAGACACAACTCCCTTCCTGTGCTTTGTGCATTCTACCACATTTATACTGCCTTACCTACCAAGACTGTGCCCTGTGCTGGTAGATGCCTCCTAAAATAGAATTCACATTTGAGGAAACATTTGCTGTAGGTCTGCAGAGAGCTGGCTGATTACGTGATTCCAACAGCTTTTTGCTACTAAGCTGGCTAAGTACACAAAAGTAACTTCTTTCTTGATATCACATTTCCAAACAAGTAATTCCACAAGAATTTTTATCAGTCATCCATGGGAAACAATGAGGTAAAACTCATCTCTGCCAACTCCCAAGTGTTTAGGAGATTTCTTCCCTGCCCCACCTCACCCATAATGCTTTCCGATAACATCTTCAGGTTTACACAACATACCCACATTTCCAGATATGTTTCTAGTCCTCAAACTGCCAAAGAAAATTTTGAGAACTCAAGGTCTAAGATTTTGCTTCTTTTTTGCTTAATTTTAAAATTGATGTCAGATTCTGGTAGAGGAATGGGCTGGGCTATGGGGAAACAGCAGAAGCCTGTGCCAGCAGTGTAGGAAAACTTCTATCTGTACTACAAAACATTATAGTGGATATTGTAAGGTATGGAATTGTTCTAGTCATGGAGAGATCTTGGTGCTTCTCAGCTGCTTTGAACTTCTGTAAGCGCCAATATAAAAAGTCACAGCACAGAGCAAACATTCAGCAGAATCCTTCACAGGAGAGATCTACTGGTGTTATTGTATCCACAGCCTCAAATACTCTAATTAGCAGCTGCCTCCCATCTTTTAATGAGTCCGTAGAACAGGTCAGTGCCGCAGCCACATGCTGCTCAGATAGCCCTTCCCATTTTCATGGCAGCCAAATTAGGGTTTAACTTTCACTCATCTCCGTTTCTCAGCTGTGAATAATCCTATGCTGCTCAGTCTCTGCTCCCCGTCCTAACGCGTTTGACTGGGCCAGCTGACAACTGCCTAAAAACAAAATGAAAGAGAAAACAGCAAGAAACGCTCCTGAGTTTAACTGTGTGGTGTGAGGAACAGGCTGCACCATCAGCATTCATCATCTGCAGGGATTAATTAAAGGATAACGTTTGCTGCAGAGTTTATGTGGCAATAAATAGCTTTTGTCGCTGATTAAATGCCAAACCAAAACCGATGAAGCCATCTGATAATTACAAATGCCATTTATCATCTAGAATAAACCTGTGCCACAGATGCAAGTCCTAGCACATGAGAGCAGCAGCACGCTCACTCTCCGACTGCTCTAGAAGCAGTAAAGCAGCACTGCTGGCGACAGTCGAAAGGATTTACAGCCCAAACCGCCCTGCGTCCAGTTTTGGGGTTGCTCTTTGGAAACCCACGCGCCGGCACGTCTGTTTTTCCGTCTGTGAAAAACACCACCGCGCGCGCGGGGCTGCGCTGAGGCGGCGGCTTCTAGAAGGCTCGGCGGGAAAGGCGCGTGCCGCCTAACGGCCCCGTGCCGCCCAACGGCCGCCGCCCTCGCGCCGACCCGGCCCTCCTCTGGGCGGCCACGGGGGAGCCCGAGCGCAGTGGTGCAACCTCGGAGCTGCAGGTAGTGGCGGGAAAGGGGCACGCTCGTGAAGTCGAGGCCTTTCATGGTTCTTTTTATTATTATTATTTTGGGCGTTCGCAGCCATCTGCACTCTAAGTGTATTTGTTCGCCCAGGCTTTGTGCTGGTCGCTGCTCAGGTGGAAAGGGTGAATTCCCAGAGGTAAGGAGCTCTGATAATGTCTTCCGCAACGTTAGGAGCTGCGGCTGTGCCCCATAGGGTTGAGGGAAATAAAGCAAGCTAAGATAGGAGAGCAGAGTGATGGCAACTGCGTCTTGTGTCCCTTGCTCCTCCTCATCGCTCCCTGACCCATACAAGCCCATGTAAACCATCACAGTGTGGTTTTGGGTGTTTTTCTTTATTTGTTGCCTTGATAAGTAACAGGTGCAGCCAAAGAGTGATGTAACTTATAGCTGCAGGGACACACAGTTCTGCATTTTATAAACAATAATTAACTGCTGCTGACTATACCAGCTGTGCAGAGCCTGAAATGCTGATTGCATCTTGTAGCTTTTACAAGGGCAGCAAAGAAAGCAGAAGTACCAGCTTGGAGTTCTGTGCCACATTGTGCTTTCCGGCTTGCAAATGAACTGATAATGTAACTGATCAGAAGTCTAGGGTGAGCATTACATTCATTCCAAACACCAGTGGACCAGGAGTGACTGTTAGTTTGCCTGTAGTGCACAATGCTTCTCTGTGCAGTCTGTTGTAAAGATAATGCTCTTGAATTGAGTATGGGTAGTATTCAGACTTTATCTTTACCCATTGCGATAAAGGTATTGCAGGCTCCAAAATGAGCAGGAAATAGCACTTCAGTACTTGCAGTTTGGTTGACAAAGCAGTGTTTTGTGAGTGATGATATTTGCAAGATAGAGGCACCAGGGATAAACAGCTGCAAGTGTTCCTGAGTGTTCGATAATTTGGAATGAGTGAGGATGTGGGTAGCGTGTAGAAACAAGGAAAAGGCTTTAGACCTTTTCTTGAAGTCACACTTGTTTGCAGAGCGTAGTGGAAATGCTAAGTAATGGCTTGAAGCAGTGACTGAGCACCTGGTGGGAAGGCAGGACCAACCCAGGGGAGCTCACGTGCATGCGATGTACCTGAGTGACCAAAAGAGGTGGAGCCAGGATCCACCCCTTCCCAGACCTCATTTAAGGGTTGGCAGTGGAGGTGAGGGTATCTTGCTGGAGATCCCTGCCTACTTGAGTCCTTCTGAAGGTAAGTAGCTCTTTTCCTTTGTTTCTGTATCCTTAGCTGCTGCATTTGGGCTTGTTCTCATTTGCTGTAGCCAAAGACTTTGCCACCCTGCTGTTATTGCTATACTTTCTATCGTGTTATAATGTTACACAGTCGAATGTCTATTTTTGCTCCTTAAATTAAGTAGCTCCAACTCAGATGAGATGTAGGAATCAGAATGTATCGCTTTCAGTGTGCTGATATTTTCTTAATGTCTTTCTTCTCTGGCTATGGCAGAGATCGTATACGATTCAACTGATGTTTTCTAGCTCTGTTTACTAACTTGCAAAAGCATTTATGTTGGAACATCTACGTGAACTCTTCCCTTGGCTTATTGTTACAGTTTGTCACTCAAAGTCTTTATTTCCAGGGTGCCAGGTTGCAACTGATAACTAAATCACCACAAATGTAGCATGAGTCACATGAAACAGGGTCAGAATACTTAAGTGTATCTGGAGAGAATAATACTTATTCAAGGAGATAAGCAGAAACAACAGCAAAAAGCGGAGCACTGCTAACTAGTCGATCCATGTACTGCTCTATACTGATAAGAATTCCTGTTTTCTCAGTGGAGTATCTAAACAGCCACCCTGCATAAGCTATGGAATGTAATTACTCTGACATACGGGAAATTTTTGGCAGGCATAGACTTGGTATGGGCAGCATAACATCACCCTGCAAAATCACCTGGTAGCGGGGACATGGCCAGCGTGTTCTGATAGCTTAGCTATTTCTGAGCCTCTGCGTGGCAGATTAGTTTTGCTGGGACAGCCCTTTGGCAGGATGCAATGTAGTGCTCTTCCTTTCTCCCTGTTTCTGCTCTCTTTGCTTCCCTATAGTTCCTGTACTTTTTGTATGTGAGTTTGAATGTATGGTTTGAAGACGCTGTTCTCTAGATCTACTTCCTCCCCTATTTATAAAAAGGGAAATTGAGCAGTAAATGTTTTCCCTTAGCACATAGAATTCTCTTAGAACTCAGCATATCTGCACCTGATTTTTACTTAAAAACAAATTTCTGCAAGTCATCATCTGTAAAAGTGTATGTTTGTTGATGACTTGCTAAATTAACAACAGGCACCAAACACTGAGTTTTCTTAGCCACACGTGTGATGTAGCACTAAGAGAACAGCACAAGTTTTGAGCGTGGTACCTTTCAAAGGTTTGGTGGAAGAAAAAAGGAGAAAGAACCTAACAAAGTTTCTAAATCCAGGTTTGGGTTCCGTATTGTTACCTGGCTTTGAGTACTTTATTGCTTTGGCTATTCCTTCCTTCTATTTAAAGTCTTAAGGAATTGGCGTAGTTTAGCGTTAACATTTGTACATAATTATATTCTAAATGAAGTCAAGTGGCAATTTTTTATTTGATATAAACTTAGTCCTAGTCCTGTTGGTTTAAGCAGCAGATCTGCTTATGTTTTCATAGAATCTCAGACTGTTTGTCTATGCAGAGGCTTCAGATTCTGAAAAGCAGCTTCTCATCCCATTCAGCTGCTTATTTTAATGCAATCAGTGGTGCACCAGTTATGAATTATAGTAGTGTGTGTGGAGTTGACGCATTCAGCATGATGGTAGCTGAATGTGGCACCTGACTCAGTTTTCTGGCATGGCAATGTTAGCACTTTGAGAGGCAGCTGGAGTCATTGAACTGCAATGGAGCCTAACTGATAACAGAAAAATCTATCAGAATTGATAGAAATTATAGTCCTTGCCATACAGTAGCTTAAAGCTTTTCTCTGAAAGTTTCAGCACAAGTGTTTGAAATGTATCTTTTTTTTGACAGCTGTCTTCCTTTTACTTCAAAATGCGTGTGGTTTTCAAATATGAAGTAAGAGGTTGATATACTTGTTGGTTCATCAGGATAAGTGCATCTTACTCCTGATTTCATGGAGGCAAGTAGCACAGTTGTGTGACTATGATTTTTGTTAACACTACAACTGTACTTTTATCTGTAGTGTCTTTGCTGGGTAAGGAGCTGCCTCGAGGGCCGGGCCCGGTGAGTGGTGGTGAATAGAGTTAAATCCAGCTGGTGATTGGTCACAAGTGGCGTTCCCCAGGGGTTGGTGCTGGGGCCTGTCCTCTTCAATGTCTTTATTGATCACTTGGATGAGGGCATTGAGTGCACCCTCAGTAGGTTTGCAGATGATGGCAAGTTGGCGGGAAGTACGATCTGCCTGGGGGTAGCGAGGCCCTACAGAGGGATCTGGGCAGACTGGATCACTGGGCTGAAGCCAATGGGATGAGGTTCAACAAGACCAAGTGCCGGGTCCTGTATTTTGGCCACAACCACCTCAGGCAACACTACAGGCTTGGGGTAGAGTGGCTGGAAGACTGTGTAGAGGAAATGGACCTGGGGGTATTGGTCGATGCTCAGCTGAACATGAGCCAGCAGTGTGGCCAAGAAGGCCAATGGCATCCTGGCTTCTATTAGAAATAGTGTTGCCAGCAGGAGCAGGAAAGTAATTGTCCTTCTGTACTCAGCACTGGTGAGGCTGCACCTCAAGTACTGTGTTCAGTTTTGGGCCCCCCCACTGCAAGAAAGACATTGAGGCCCTGGAGCATGTCCAGAGAAGAACAATGAAGCCGCTGAAGGGTCTGGAGCACAGGCCTTATGAGGAGCAGCTGAGGGAGCCGGGACTGTTCAGTCCCGAGGAAGCTCGCAGGAGACCTTATCACTCTCTACAACTACTTGAAGGGGGGTTGTAGTGAGTTGAGGATTGGCCTCTTCTCTTGTGTAACTAATGACAGGACTAGAGGGAATGGCCTCAAGTTGCTCCATGGGAGATTCAGGCTGGATGTTAGGAAATACTGCTTTTCCAAGAGTGGTCAGGTGCTGGAATGGGCTGCCCAGGGAGGTGGTGGAGTTGCTGACCCTGGAAGTGTTCAAAGAACGTTTGGATGTTGTGTTGAGAGACATGGTTTAGTGAGAACTATTGGTGGATGGTTGGACTGGATGATCTTGTAGGTCTTTTCCAACCTTGTTGATCCTGTGATCTTATTTGTACCTGGACTGTGCTAGATAAAAGTTGAATTTCATTTGGCTTCTTTGTACTTACGATCGTGTGCAGTCCCTCCTGAATGCTGTTTGCTTAATAAGGTCAGTATTAAGTGTTACCTCAAGTCTTTACCAAACCTTTTACTCCAAAGAATTCAAGCCTTCCTCTGAAAATGGATTCCTCTGCCCCACCTGCTTCTGCTGCCAATCATTAGTTTCTGAATTTCTCACTTACAAATCCCTTGTGAGATGAAGTGATGCTACCTGTTTGCCTTGGTCCTCCTCTGTGAAAGCAGTAAAAAGAGAAATCTTTATAACTCGATTTCCTGATATGAAGAGTCAAACCAATTTTTGTACTCGGTACTCTGAAAATTAACAAGTCATCTTTCTAAGAGACTTCAGTTTTAAATGATCGGCCTCATAGTTTTAACTTCTTGTATCCTCTGCCAACAGACTTGCATCTTACTGAAATAGTATTTAAAGTACTGTACCTGTTTTAAAGTAGCTTGTGCAATGGTACTGGTAGGTGAAGCAAGAGGTTACCAAGTGATGTTCACATGCATTGGTTTGTGCAGAGGCAGTGCTGACTGGGTACAACTTAAACTGAGATGTAAACTTGCATGTTTGTATCTCTTTGTGTAGAAGAAGCTTATGAAATGGCTTAACCTTAGCATTAGTCTGTTGTCTTCTTGCATATTTATTGCAATTTTAGCATTAAAAAAAAAAAAAAAGCAAAAACAAACAATAAAAAAACACCACCAGGCTCCCAGTGAGACTAGTACTCTTAACTCTTACTAGGAAAGACAAAAATCAACAGTCCTTACTCAGAGGGTGGTGAGGCACTGGAACCGGTTGCCCAGAGAAGCTGTGGATGCCCCATTCCTTGGAAGTGCTCAAGGCCAGGTCTCACGAGGCTTCATCAGCCTGCTGTAGTGGGAGGTGACTCTGCCCATGGCATGGAGGTTGGAACTGGAAGGTCTTTAGGTCACTTCCAACCCAAACCATCCTGTGATTCCATGTGCTCACTGCCTTAGTAACTTGTAGAACCGTGGGGTGGTAGTGAAATCAAGGATATTAGTAATGGTAAGTTTAAGCATGTCCTTAAGTCTGGTAGTTTAAAGGTAAAATGCAGGCTTCTCTAGAAATAATAGGGATCTGCTGTGATGATGGACAAAAAAATTAAGTGTGAAGTAATTTCATTTGAACGAAATCATGAGTATGCATACCTTGGAATGTCAGCGTTGTCTTTAGCAAACAGTACACTGCAACAGGGGAAAAAAGTCATAGAGCAAAATGTTTAGTGCTAAGAAGCTGACATCTTTGAAGCTTTTATTTCTACTCTCTGCTAGCTAAATACCCATTAAAATACAGTTAAAATGAATATAATGCTATGATTTCCAAAACCCTGAGTGTTTTGGCTTTTTTTTTTTTTTGACTATTCAGCCACAGTGAAAGTCATCTGTACAGAAAAAAACAAACATGCACATACACAACATACAAGTTATGTATTCCCAGTTTTATTTTCATGGAATGCTAATTTAGTTACAGTATGGCAGTTCATAACTATTGAAATGTGACATTTAATTCATCTCCAATGCTGCAGAACAGTCTTGATTTATATAGTTTTAAAACAATCTTATTTTACATAGTTGAGGTCTCTGGTGGTTTTTAAGCTCTGATGCTTAAGCACGCAGCAAGCTACAAACCTTAGGTTTAATATTTATACATATATTTTTTGTACTCAGACAACTGCTGTCTGCTGTAAGTTATCTATAACTTAATATTTATAAAAGTGCATATACTGGTACATATGCACATCTAGAAATACACCTTTGCTACTGCCTCCCTTTTATAAAAAGCTGCTTAACATACAGCTGTATTATTCTCACTCACTGCTATTAAGTCCTTTACTATCTTTATTACATGATTTTAACTATTCAATTCCCTCAAACTGGATGTAGGTACTTCTATGTATGTTTTCCTAAAGAAAAAATGTCCTATTCCTTTAAGAAGCTTTAAATCATGCATCAATTTAGTAAACAGTCACTTTAGCGTGGATTTTAAAATCCTAGACAGTGTAAAATCTACTTCTGGAAAATGTCTGTATATTTAATTTCTTTTTAGTTACAAAAAAATATATAGGATTGAAACATACTGAATACATGCATCTCTCCAAGTGGCTATATTCTAGCCTTATAGATAAATTAAAAAAGTACACCCCTGCTAAAAGGATGCAAAAATGGCCTCAAATAGACCATTACCTGTATTTAGTATAACTCATTACATTAAAAAGTTCAAGTTGGCTGTTCTCTCAAGATGGTGTCAAAAGACTGAAGAGCATATTTATACTCGATATACAAAGGTGGGTGCACCTACCTAGCGCCATTAATTACTCCGTACTTTCAAGGCTTCTAAGCTTTGCCTCTGGTGATACAAGTTCTGAAATGATCTGAGTGAAAGTTTAAGTTGAATTCTTTTAATACATGATAAAAGCAAGTTGTGTTTAAAAGAAAAATGTACACAGAACAACCTGAAGTACTCACTGAAACAACTGTACAGAACTACTACAGATACAGAAAGAAATAATAGTGGACTTACTTCAAACGGAAGTAACACTTGATAACATCTGTAAAAACCTGCCTTGTTTTATTCTACCAAGTTAAGAATTTGCAGCCATTCAGAACAAGTAAAATTCAAACCACCTCACAATGTTTACATTTAAAGTTATTCTATACAGTGCAAATGTTTAAGACAGAATAACTCCCCAGTGAGACAGGCGACACTACTCCGTGTCAGCCTTTTGAAGATTCTTCCATAAGTCTATTTACACATTAAGCTAAAGGTTCACTATATATGCTTTGAAGTTTGCTGAATATCAGCAGAAAAAATTGTGAACTAGCAGCAGTTGTGTTACAAATATATGATGGTTATTTTAATGAATGCATAAAGTTTTCGAGGCTGTATTCAGTGTCATACTGTTCTTGATCCCATAGTTCTCCAAGGTTTTCGAGCACTGATTTCATTGATGCTTTCCCAGAAGAGGTAGAGGTGTCAGGTTTTTCAGTTTTTCCATCCTTCCAGAAAAAATAGAGAAGAATGTTTTCAGGAATATTTTCTGATTGTAAGCATGTATGCTTAATTTCCCTTTACAAATTATTCCTACAAAATTCTTTAAGTCTGATGATTGGAAATGGTGGAGCAATTCCAGAGGAGGTCCACGAAGATTATCAGAGTGCTGGAGCACCTCTCCTGTCAGGATAGGCTATGGAAGCTGGGCTTGTTTAACTTGGAGAAGTCTCCAGGAAGACCTCATTGTGGCCTTCCACTACTTGAGGGGAGCTTACAAACAGGAGGGAGACAATTTTTTACACAGTCTGATAGTGACTGGACAAGCGGGAACGGCTTTAAACTAAAAGAAGGAAGATTTAAATTAGATGTTAGGCAGAAATTCTTTATTCAGAGAGAGGTGAGGATTCAGGGGAGCTGTGGATGCCCCACCCTGGAAGCATTCAAGGCCTGTGTGGATGAGGTCCTGGGCAGCCAAATCTAGTCGGTGGCAATCCTGCCCGTGGCAGAGAGGTTGGAACTGAGCAGGCTTTACGGTCTCTTCCAACCTAAGCCATTCTATGATTAATTTGGGAAAATACCAAATTGCCAACCTCCCTTCCTCCTGTTTTTCAGAGTTACTTGCTGTTCATCATACCACTTTTAAGCGTTCATGTGATGAAGTTTCACAATTCCAAGCTTTTCCCCAGCTTTCCTCTGGCTTTGCCAGCTATTTCTAAAAAAAGTTCCTTTACCTTGTCAAGAGTGAAGAGATCAAGAAGCTGTTCTGTTCCCATGCTCTGTAGGCTTGCATTTTCTTGGCTAATCACTGTATTAGCAATGTTCATTTTGAACTTCTGAAGACCCATAATCTTCTCCTCTAGAGTTCCCCTGGTTATAAGGCGATACACATTGACAACACGTTTCTGAAAGAATAAAAACAGTTAGCTAAAAGAAAAAAAATAACAGTTTCAGTACTCAAGAAAGTGTAATCTTCTACTGTTTGTCAAGGATGGCTGGGAAGTAGCTTGTTATACTCCTGGGTAATTTTGTAAGTTTGACTGATGTTAACAGAAAAGAATGAGTACAGGGCTACGCCAGCACACAGCAGAGGCATCTGCAATATCTGTGCTGAGGAAGTTAGGAATTTTGCTGTTTGTCATGACTGTAACAGCTAGTCACTTGTTCCCTGTCCAGGCATCAAAGAAGGACAATTCTATGTGGCTTCCCTTCAGTTCCTTGTTTTTGTTGCATTTGTTTCTCCACTAAAGATGATTCTTCCTCTGGATGCTTCTCAGCAGCTCAGTATGGAAGAGGGTATCATACCAAGCTGGGGAAGGGATATGGGAGTAGACCCTTCAATCTGACATATTTGTAAGAAAGCAGTGACTGAAAACTAGGCAGAAACCACTAGAAATCACTTGTGTCATGTGCTATAATCTTAATCTTAACCAAATTTGACGAAACAGGAGCTCAGCAAGAAAAAATATGGGAAAATAAGGAGTTTTTCACCTGTCCAATACGGTGTGCCCGGTCCATGGCTTGCAGGTCTCTCATTGGGTTCCAGTCATGTTCCACAAACACTACTGTATCTGCCCCTGTTAAGTTAAGTCCCAATCCACCAACATGAGTGGTGAGCAACAGAACATCTATAGATGGGTCATTATTGAACCTGAAAAAAAAAAAGAAAGTTAAGCATGGTAAAATTCATTTAAGGATGGAAATATGAACCAAATATGAACCTCAACTGCCTAAGGTTCCTTTGCTGATCTAATACTGAATAAGTAGTATTAAAAACATGGAGAAATTTATTACTAATTACTAATAAAATCAAATTTGAAGCATCTAAGACATCTACACACTGGCAATAAAAGTATTTGTACTGTTGGTCCTAGGTTAAATCAGTTGAGCAAGTCATGCAAGTAAATGCATGCATGAGCAAAGTTTTATAGATCTCCTTAAAACTGTCTTCCAACTTCTATCCCCAATGTCAAAATTTAGATAAGCCTTTTTCCTATATTAATACATGCCAGTAATGCTGGGGTTTGGTTTTACTTCCATTAGTACAGAAAAGAGCCATACTAAGTGTGAAGTAAAACATAGCTCTTACATTTCCATATCCCAAGTCTCTTAGGGTTCTTCATAAAACTGTAACAATCTCCAGGCGATATACAGAAAGGACAGCACAGAACACCAAGGTAATTTGCTAGTTTATGCATTTGTTTTCATGTGCCAGTTGTTATAAGGGCAACCGCACACTTCTGTTTTGTCTGCAATTTGGTGATGTCTTTACTCAGGTAATAGAGAGAGAGCAGATATCAGCAATTTTCTTCCTCTGCATTGTTTTTAAAAAGCCATCCAATTACTTTAAAGGCAATACTTAAGTTCTGATGCAGACTCTTGCTATTAATGTAGGCTTTCACAGGCAGAAGTGTGGGATTTTTATTTAAGAGAAATTATAAGTTAGATAGTGGTGGCCTGGCAGTACAATGAGGTGTCAGTTACAGACCATAAATAACTCACTGCAGTTGTCTTTATATCAGTCATGAATGAATATGCTTACCGTGAAACAATGGAATGCCTCTGGCCAGCAGGTATGCTACCATCTAATCGTAAATAAGTGACTGAAGGTAACTGAGGTCTCAGAAGGTCATGCTCTACTATGTCCAGCATGCTCTTAAGTTGACAGAAGATAAGTATTCTGTGCTGGGCCACAACAGCTTCTGTACCACTCTCTGAAGATCCACCATTCCCCAAACCACAATCTAGCAGCAGCTTTAAGTAAAAGAGCATTAAATTAAAGCATATCAAAGTGACAGCAGATCCCACGTAAATGCTGATGTGGTTGGACTACCAGAAGTAGAAGGAAGAGAAACCCAGTAAACTACAAAGGAAGTCTGAGACAGCTATTAAAATGGCAGAGAGAAGTCTGGTTCTACAGAAAAACTATGACAAGTTTTCAAGAGTCAACAGAATATTCATTTTCTTCATTTTTCTTTATTTACAGTAGAATTTTAAGTCTTTAACACAACCTAATTTTATAAAATTAATAATCTCCAGTAAGTAAATCAGAGTAAATCTGCAATGAGATGGCCAAGAGTAAGAAACAGAAAACTACAGTTGCTTACAAGGCAGCAAAATTTAATGTAAAACTCATTACTTTCTGTTCCACTTCCAGTTTTGAGTTTCCTTGGCTAAACAGCAAAATAGGGCATAAACTTTATAAGGAAAGCCCTGGACTCTATTTTATCTGCTACTTAACTCACCCCCAAGATTGATGGGGGGGGGGGGGGAATCTTAATATCCTAAACCATGGCATAAATAGAGACACGTTAAGGCACAACATGTAAGTCTACTTACTTGTTTTAAAGCAGACAGCTTAGGTGCATGTTGGATATCTCGAAGGGATGAATTATGAGCTGCAAGTTGTTCTGTAATTCTTTTATATTCTGGATGCTGGGTTGTTAGCACTAGTGCTGGATGGTTGCATAGCTTCCGTAAATATTGCAATGCCTTTAATTATTTAGGAAATGAAGTTCAAAGAAACTGTTAGTAACAATGTAGTTACAGCTATATAGAAGCCACTTAGCCATACTCCACAAGTTAGACTGTAAGGTATATTTTCATTCAATTAAATTCACCCTTTTTGATTAAGAAAACCTGTATTTTAGACTGCATCCGTGACTGTTAGGGCCATAATGACCCTGGCTCTTGTTACAAAGATGACCATTTACTACATCTATATGAGAGCGGAGGACATGTAAGAGAGGCACAGAAGCTGAGCAGAACCCCTTGAGGATTATTGCTTCCACGTAACTAAAGCTTAATTTGCAATTCTGTAAGACAATGAACCTTCCCTTCTAACCTTACGGTAACTGTTTGGTTCATGCTTTGCAATCTTAATTTTGCAGTGTAAATTACAAAACTAGAGCCTACTAACTTTAATCTTAATGTTTTGTACTCCCGATAATCATTTTTGGTTGATAGTGTTATGTAAGATCCACAAAAAAGCTGAATACTAGTTGAGTAAATATTAGGAAAAAATTTGAAGTCATTTACATCACTGTTAATACACTGCAACATAATTTAAGCATAATAGCTATACATCACCTTCCAGGCAAATTAATACAAAACTCTAAATATTTTATTTACACAACTGCAGCCATACAGACGAAGTTAACCATAATAATTTTTCAGTTTTAATTAAACACAAACATAATTACCATAAGTAAGTGAACGGGTTAGTGAAAACTGGAAAAGAAATTGTACCTGAAATACATGACCTGTCGCTTTAAGCTTTGGTTTTTCAGTTTCTTCACGCAGTGAAATTGAAGAAACTGTTTCATCAATGTCACATTTGGCACGAGACTTGGCAAAGTCTTCATAAAGCTGAACCTGTAGGCCGCGTTCCAGACAAAAGAATGAGTATGCATTTTCCTCACAAAAAAGAAATAACATTTTTCCAGATCTAATTTCAAGTTCAGGTTTTAAATTAGTGGAAAACAAAGAAAGCTATTTTATATGTAGCATGAAATCACCATTAATAGTGTAATCACTTGCAAGTGATTTTCAGCTTGTGAAGTATTTGTTAAGAAAAATCTACAGATGCCGATAAATCGTTCTTGTAGAACTAAGCCAGAAATTGAAGTGCAGCCTACTGGGCTGCACTTAGCTATCAACGTTACTAGGATTGTTTTTTTAGTCTTGTGGCCTCAGAGAATGTCAAGAGCCGATGTAAAATTGACGTTGGAATACAGAACTGCTTGTTCTTATCTCTATGTTGTTAAAAAAACCTAAGCTTTCAGCTGACTTTTTAAACATACCTGTAAAGGACTGAGAACACAGTAATAATCTTGAATAATTTTGGGTGGAAGATCTTGCAGTACATCCTCTTTCATTCTCCTTAGCAGGAATGGCAGAACTTGGCGGTGCAGCGCTTCCATTGCAAGAACCCCTAGTAAAGGGAAAAGAAGGGAAGCAAGTTAAATTTTGTAGAAAATAGAATCATAGAATGGCCTGTGTTGAAAAGAACCATAACGATCATCTGGTTTCAACCCCCACGCTGTGTGCAGGGTCGCCAACCACCAGACCAGGCTGCCCAGAGCCACATCCAATCTGGCCTTGAATACCTCCAGGGATGGGGCATCCACAACCTCCTTGGGCAACCTGTACCAGTGCGTCACCACCCTCTGAGTGAAAAACTTCCTCCTAATTTCTAAGCTAAACCTCCCATGTCTTTGTTTTTTGAAACCTTTACAGAAAGGGTTGTTAAGCACTGGAATAGGCTCCCCAGGGAGGTGGTTGAGTCACCATCGCTGGATGTGTTTAAAATCCGTTTGGATGTGGTGCTCAGGGACATGATTTAGCGGAGTGCTGTTAGAGTTAGGGTAGGATGGTCAGGTTGTGGTTGGACTTGATGGTCTTTAACATCTTTTTCAACCTGAGCAATTCTATGATTCTATTTGTTTAAAACCATTCCCCCTTGTCCTATCACTATCAAACCATATAAACAGTTGTTAAATACAAATACTTCAAAACATTCAGAACACGCATAGAAAAACAAAAAAACCCACCACCCAAAAAACCAACCACCAACACTCTGCAGTTGGAACTGACTACACATTAGCAGTTCTCATTTAAAAGAAAAAAAACCAAACCCTTAAGATTTTGATCCTCACCAGCTTCTTGTTCACGACTGGAGCTTCGGGCATCTCTACTTGCCAGGATTGGTTTGCCATAACGAGCTGCAAATTGGCGTTCAGTACCCAAAAATCCTGGCATAAGGAAGTCAAACAATGACCACAACTCTAAGACGTTGTTCTGAACATAAAAGAAACAGTTGTTAAATTCCTTTCAGAAGTAATGAATTGTTCCAAGTTATCAGGAACATTTCCATACATACTTAATGCTGCCAGGAGAACATTCCAAATGTAACACTTCAACACAATTTTGAACTCCTAAAACCCAGGGGCTCTTTCATCAGTCTAAGTTACATATTCTTCAACTCTTAAGTTGTTTTTCTACAGTATCTGATGTCTTAAGCCACACCCTCAGTTATGGACAACAAAATCCAGGAGATTCCAGTGGTCTTAGTCTTGGATGGAATGGATACTCCAGATATAAATCATTAGGACAAAGCTCGAACTGTGGAGTTCTTCAAGTCAAGGTTCCTGCTGACTTCACTAGAGGCATACAGAAATGCTATTTTCCTGCCCACTACCTTAACAAGTGGTAGAATGTCTTTGAGACCCACAGTATCATGGCTCTACATGTAGGCATAATGGGAAAGAAGATTTAATTCAAGCACTTACTAATAAAAACCTTATTTCACAATGTGTACATGGAACAAGAAAACTCTGATCAGCCATACAATAAAACAGAATGCAAAATGCTTGTTTTTACTACTCACCAAGCTCCTTAGAAAAAAGGACAGCAGTTACCTGAATTGGTGTCCCAGAAAGAATTATCCTGTAATTGGCAGTCAGCTGTTTTACTGCTTTTGACAGTTTTGTTTTTCCATTTTTTATTACGTGGCCTTCATCAAGAATGCAGTAATTAAACTTAATATTTCTAGAAAATAAGAACATAGACTTAAGTAGTATTTAAAATTCTAAGTCATTAAAACCTCAGAAAACAAAGCGATTCTTACCTGAAGAAATCAATGTCATTTCTCACAACATCATACGAAGCCACTATGAGATTGTGCCTTTTCACCTGATATTGTAATCTTCAGGGAAAAAAGAGACATTGTAACTGAAGTGTACCTTTATATGACTGCAGCCTTAAAAGTACCGCCATGTGTTTTACCATAATCACAAACTGTGTCTCAGTAATCAAGTGAACTGCAAAATTCTGTGTGATATTTTACTGTGCCTAAATCATAAACACAAAGTGCAAAATGCATTACCTTGCTCTCTCAGTAGGAGGTCCTGTATAGTGCAAAGGATTAAGATATTCTTTGGAGCAAAATTTTCCCACTTCATCCACCCAGTGTCCTGTGAGTGTAGGAGGGCACACCACCAACGAGGGAAGGGGGACACTGTCTACCAGTTTTGTTCTTGCATACTCTTGAGCCCTTTAAAGATATCAAAATAAAGTTTTGTTGTTGTTTTTCCTCTCCTGGAGGTGGTGGTGGTTTTTTTCTGTGGTTTTTGGTGTT
The DNA here is from genome assembly GCA_016647715.1 of Pavo muticus. Lineage (NCBI taxonomy): Eukaryota > Metazoa > Chordata > Aves > Galliformes > Phasianidae > Pavo > Pavo muticus. Next base: position 1,457,906 of record JACDJE010000052.1, read on the forward strand.
GCTGTTGTATTTTAAAAAACAAAATCACAGAATAGTTGAGGTTGGAAGGGACCTCTAGAGGTCATCTGGTCCAACTGCCAGCTCAAGCCAGACCACCTAAACCTGGTTGCCCAGGACAACAAATCGTAACCATAGGTAAAACTTGTTCAAGTCCTTATGATAGAACATTTTTTAAGCTTAGCTTACCTGAGGCAGTGATCACCTGCAAGAATACAAATGGACTGTAAAGTTTTTCCTAAGCCCATATCATCACAAAGAATTCCATGAAGTTTGTATTTATTGAGAAATGCCAGCCAGTTCACTCCATCCTGAAATCAGAAAATGAAGAAATGCCTCAGAAGTACACAATGCTTTTGGCTAGCTAAGCTTCACTTAAAACTACTGTGTATTCTATTATTCATCACTGCAAAATTACAAGTCCATCTTCCCACCCCACGCTGTTTACATCCACATGCAAACTCCCAAGTGCAACTAGCTGGTGCATCTAACAGGTGCTTAGCGTCCATAAGTCTAAAAGGAGATCCCCATAAATGCATCTGCTATAGCCCATTCACCCAAATCAGAGGGGAGATAAAGGTAGAAACGTAAGGAAGCCAAACATTACAGTGAGGCCTGGCCTTGCAGTAGCAAGCTGCTGCAGACAGCCTTAGCAAGGCAGAGCCCATTGGCCACTGGGAAAAATTACATAAGGAGGAAAAAAATAAAGAAATTAGTATAAATTGAATGTATTACTTAATTTGGTCTTCCTTACCCAAGAGTCTAAAATGCACATTGTTCAGCTAATAAGAAAATAATTATAATTAAACAAAGCCAACAAAAAGCAAACAAACAAAGACACTCACAAAGCAAAATACCTACCGCCCAAATAACCTTTCCATAAAACCCTACCAGACTGGAAATTACCATTCTTGTTGGAGAAGTACAAGCTCTTACCTGCTGGTATTTTCTCAGCTCTGCTTTGATTGGTACTGGAATTTTATAGTTTTCCAGTTTTTTTCCATCTAACAATTGTTCCAGAAAGTGGCGTTCTTTAGCTTTCATTCGAATTAATTCTTCAGACATGTTTGGTGGATCTGGTATTCCAGCCTAAAATAGTATTTTTAAAGCAGCAATGTTAGGGCTGTGGTACTTAACTCTCACACTGATGAAATAAAACCTTATACTAGCTTGGACATTTTAAATAAACAGATGACAAAGACCTGCAATCTTCTCAATTTTATATAAAATAAATCCAGGAAATTTTACAGCTCAGCCTAAGAAACTAATTATTAATAGTTAAGTGACAAACAAGAACCAGCATCTGCTAAAAGGAAGCCAAAATGTGGAAATAAACTGAAAGGAGAAAATTAAAGCACAGCACATCAACTTCGTTTATCAAAACTTTACAGTTACTGAACTTTTTTTTTTTTTGAGGTTGAAATCAGATTCCTTAAGTCAAGTATTTCCCATAAACAGAAATTCACTTCCTTAATCTACTCACTGCTCTGTTTCCACTGACAACAACCCCCTGCAGCTACTGATTTAAATTCCTTCTTTGGCCTCACAAACCATTAGCATTCAGAAGGCTGCCCCTCAAAACATACCAGTATTTTCTCTCGTTATTAATCTACTTCACATGACTAAGCTTGTGTACTTAATACACAACATCTGATACCGAATCTCTTATCTACTGATCAATTCATATTAAGGAAGTTCTTTATTTAAGTAATAAAACAAGTGTTCTACATTTCGAAGAGATACTCACTAAATTAACACAGCTTTAAAAAATGTAACCCACATGTATTCCAAAGTACTGTATTCCAAAGTACTGTATTTACATGGATATGAAGAGAACCGTGTGCTGGAATGAACAGCAGCACACCAGTCAGCTTGTTTCCCTAGAAATTCATTTCTGCTGTGCTTTCAATTTGAACGTTTCAGTGTAAGCATACAGAAAGTGCTCCTTCTAAAGCAAGTTGCTTATTATCAGATTTTAAGGTTCTATTACATTAATTAAAAATCAAGACAATAACAGATACTAAACCAATTAAGCTAGCAATTTTTTTCATTAAAAAAAGGGCATATGAATTCTCAACTCTCTTCTGTTACCATCTGGTGGTGAAAATCAGTTACTTGGAAGCCTTAGTGCAATATTTTAAAATGTTAGAGGTATGACAGTTGCAGGAAGAGTGATAAACAGAAGCAAATCTGTACTGATTAATCACCACTGGATAATACTCATGATTTTACCAAAAGCTGTGGAATTTTTGAGGTTAGAAGAGCATCTTAGTTTCAGAGAGGATGGAATTGTTTTGTTCAGCACGTCTGGTATGATGCTACATTTTTGGTTCTAGGAGAAAACCAACTGATAACACGCTGATGTTTATAGTTGCTGCTAAGCAGTGTTGTACAGAGCCAAGGCCATTCTCAGCGAAGGGCCCAAGCAGCTGGGAGGGAACAGAATTAGGACAGCTGACTTAAACTGGCCAAAGGGATATTCCACACCATCTGACATAATGTAGAAAGAGTTCTGAAGAGGGTGAGGGTTACTTACATACAACTTCTAAGCTGCTTTACACACCAAATTAACATACACACTTTGTGTACACAGTTGAATTAAACTTCCTATAAAGCCACTTCTTATTTTAACATTGGTTTAGAAAACGCTAGCAAAGGGTTTCATTTTCCTCATTTTACATTATAAAGAATGCATCGTCAGTTGCCTGATAAGAACTGAATTTCTAAAAATACAGTTATTCATTCAGCATTTAATGAGCCAGAAGCTTGGGCTTTGTAGCTGATGGAAAAGCGGAGACAAAACAGTTCATATTCTCATTATACTTAGAACTTCAACTTACCTCAAGAGGCATTAGTCTAATTAGTGTTGCGAAGCACTGAGTAGCCATGAAGCGTACACTGTCTGTCTGATCACTCATTCTACCCAGAACTGGAACTACCAGAAGAACAATGTATGGAACAATACCTACGTCTAGCTGTTCCATTACACCTGAGTCATCTATTAAGGAAATAGTGTTTATTTGTTCGGGACTGTCTGACATCATTATCCACCTGGCATTTTCACATACAAGCTATTAATACATTACTTCAGATGAACAAAATTTCTACTAACAAAGGAATGAAAAAAAACTGTCTGATCTACCGAGTTACCCTTAGGGCCAACCCAGTGAATTCCACTTCTGACCCCAGTGCATTTTGATAACACTAAACGTTAACTTCCTTATTTTTCAGTTCAGTTCATTCTTTAAGCTTGTTCTCAGAGGGTAACGTGGTTTTCCACATTCAGCATTCTTTAGAATATTGAACTGCTTCCACCAGAACTTCACTTGATAAATAATGAAGACAATGGAAATAAGGTTCTTACATTTGTTATGCAGAGGAGAAAAAGAACCTAACATTCTACCTCAGCCCCCTTCCCATTATTTTTAGGCAACGGTTTTTGTTCCTCCAAATTTTGCAACTGAAGAGAGGCTTCTGCATTTTTGAATACTCAAGCAAGGATACATGCAAGTGCTTCAATTGCACCTTCTTGTTTGGTGTTGTCATCTATTGCTCCCAGCCATGGTAGAACTTGCTCTAGAAATATATTCATTGTTTCCATGGTAGCTATTTTGCTCATAACACCTACACAGCGAGCAGCCATGTGTCTCACTGCAGTGCTGGGATGTTGAAGGCACATACAAAGATGAGGCAAATGCTCAATTAACTGAATAGAGGATGGGGGGGAAAAAAAAGGAAGTTAGTATGAGCTATTAAAAATTACTGAATTATTTTGAAGTAAAAAATGTTTAAACCATTGTTGCCTCCACAAGAGTGCTTAAAATGGTTTCTTCACATGATCTCACTGTTCAGAACTGACAAATTATTTCAGAAGAAGAATACAATTCAACTTCCAAAAATTATTATTCCCCAACTACAGTGAACACTCAGAGTAACAAAATATTTACTATTTTAGTAAAAGTGCAAGTGAAAATAAAACTTTTTAATTAAAGAGGTGGTTGTCACTGGCAAAAAATACAGTACTAAGCGCTCAGAACTTTTTATGAAGAATCATTATGGATTATACATGCAGATTAAAAAGTCCTTCCAGCCTGTGAATTTGTCCCAGGCCGGTCCCATTTAGAAAACCTGTCCCATTTTAGAAAAACCTAAAAAGAAGCTGTACAAAACAAAGATCTAAAATGGTATCAATGAACAGACTCAAGTGCTTCATACAAAAAGCTGTTTTGGAACTTCATTACCAGAGGATGAAGCTGAATATCCATTGAGGCGGCTGTTATTTCAAAAACCTGTAGAGAGTTTACTAACTCCTGGGCAGGAGCATCTCCTTTCTCCAGCAAGGACTTTCGATCTGTTAAGAACAGAAAAGGGGTTCAATTTCAGATTAACATGCTGTCCCCCCCATCCTGCTGGTCCCTCAACTTAAAATTAAAGTATAATTACCAAAATTATTTATGTGAATGTTGTTCCTTAATGAACCAACCATAGCATCCCAGAGATGTGGCAGTCCTTTTGCCATTTCAGCACCAAAATGTTTAGCTATAGTAGACAAAGCAAACTCAGCTCCTCTTCTCTGAACAACGTATGGTTTCTGAGCCTGGAATAGAAGAATTTTGAATGAAGTAGTAAGGATGGGATGAAGCGCATCTTGTTTCAAACAAGCTTAATTTACTAACCAAATGTAAAGTTTGTTTCCTCATTTTGTAAACAGAAGTGCATAATATTTTGTATAAGTGCTGTCAGATTACTAATATAAGGTCAAATTCAGAAGGGTTATTTTCACATTCAGAAGTTGTATGAAAACTTGCTGTGCAGGCGCTGAACTGTGAATTACTTTGTTATTTATGTTAGACAACAACAACAAAAAACTCACAAAGCAAAAACATCACTTTCACACGACCACGCTTGATTTCTCTGAATGATGATTGTTTCTAAGGAGGCTCCCGTCATTACCTAGGCATCCGATTTGGATGGTGGCTACCTCCAACACATCTGCGCGTTTGTTTTTTTCTTTACAAATTATTTATGACTTTTTGCAGGTTAAAAAAAAAGGCAGTCTTCTATAGCAGCTTATTTTCTATAAATTTGGGAGCATGGCTTTTACTGACAGGGCATTTTAGCACTAAGTTTTCCAATTGGTTGCATTTATAGAACTTCAAGTATTGCCAATATAGAGGACACCCCAATAACAGCGACGTGTCAGCACAACTTTCCAAAAGCAGTACTGTATTTGTTATTAAGCCCTTCTGCTCCCACCCTCTTCAGAGAGTGAAACTGATGTACACCACTAACAATTAAGAATAAAATCCACAATGCTGTTCAGTGATCACAGTTCTGACTAGCATCATATTAAATCCTTTGGTAGCTTTTTAACAACAGAAGAGTAACAAAAAAGGTTTAACACATCAAGTGTGGAAGTCAGGTGTACATCCTAAATACAGCTCAATTTTAAACAGTTTTTCATGCTTCAGAGTTTCCGTTGTGTATCAAAATAATCAAAACTTGATGTAAGTAACAGGACACAACCACAGCTCAGTTTAGGAAAATCCATTTTCATGGGTTTATATTGAGATACCAATATCCTGTACCAAAAGTAAGGTATTTCAGGAGAATTAATTTGCTTAACAATACACAGAAGATTTAAAACATTATCATCATCATTAATTAACACAGGCTGCTTGTCTCACAGAATTATACGTTGACTTAATTCTCTTGAGGTAAGGATCCTGGGCAACCTTTTTGTAGTACTATTGATTTCAGCGTGTTCAAACTAATAAAGGGGAGGAGTGGGCATACAAATAATAAATGCAAATTCTTCAGCTTTACCTCATCAAGTTCTGTAGGAATGCTTCCACTGCTGCCAGTGGGGAGGTCTGCAATTGGGGCTTTTGGAGCTTTAGGAGCAGGACCTCTTCGACTCGTGATGGCGAAAGCAGCCTTCTGGTGTCTGTACAGTGTAATTATTCCCCTATGCTTAGTAACTGTATGATGCATCCCATCTTTGTCAGAGTTGGGTCCTAAGGGAGAAGAGAGAATAGCCGAAAACGATTTAAGCTGTGGTTTAAAATGTAGGTGGAAGTGATAGCCACTTACAAATCATCTGCAGATCTCAAAGTGCTTTGAAAATCATGGATAAGTGTCATTGCTCTCAGGGATGGAAATAATTAAGTACAGAGAAGAGTTACTTTGTTAAAAGTGTATTAGAGACTTGGCAAGGAAATCTAACATGTACACTGCCAGATTAACTCTTACTCAGCAAGAAACAAATGAAGTAAAAACCAGCATAATGTCCTAAAGACTAAAACTTTCTACCCTTTGAAAATAGTTCAAGGCTTTCATCATGAACCAAAGAGAAGATGAGTATCTTTGGATTTGTTCATGTTTCTACTTAGGCTAATCATCTTAATTTTTGATTGGATATGAATGTATTGTTCTACTCTGAGATGAAGGAGTACGTATTAAGAAAGAAGTAAAATGTCTAATGGTCAAACCTGAAAGTTGGCTGAAGATTTTATAAATATTAAAGTTTCAATTTGCATTGTTCATTAAATCCATACATTTTTAGCAGTGGACAGTCATTTTAAGAAACTCCATGACCACAGCAAGCACAAGATTTTTTGTTAACTTCAAACACTGTCCTCATCTGTTGTCGTCTTACAATTAGTCCACAGAACATTACACAAGTCAGACTTTTTCCCCTTCTTTCTGACAAGCTACATTCTGGTTTCAAAACTCATTCCATTTCAGTGAAAAGTTTCATATCACACGTAAATGACATGGATTAGAAATTGATAATGATAGGTAAACAACAGTAACTAACTAAAAACTGGAACTAAGGTATATTACATAAAGTTCGTGAAAATTAAACATACTGTTAATCTATACACTGTGTGCAACTGCAAGATACCTGAATGAAGTAATTACTAATAAATAAAAGATCCTGTTGCTGGCATTTTAATATACTGAAAGCAAGATTCACTCAAATACTCATTTTTAGCAGTTCAGAAATAAGCACAGATATTTTAAGAATCCTAGCAGTTTTACATAGCATACCTTTTGAATTTTCATTGCCACTCTGAGGCTGTGCAGGACACGCTGCTAGTGGGGTGAGATGTGGATCCACACAGAGGGAGTTGCAGAGATTTTTTATTATCTTGGAGTTGGGACAAGGAGACCTTGTTGTACACTGCTGAAGTAATTTTGCTATGCATGAAGCCACATAGTTCTGCACTAGCGTATTCTCCTCTTTTCTGATAGCTTCCATTAAAGGTTTTATAACGGGATTTAATTTTTCTGGCAGTTGCTGCAAATTCACAACTGCACACGCAGCAAAAGTATGGACTCGCAGATGCAGCACTTGCCACTCTTGATTTGTTTCTGTAACAGTCATTTGGACTTGTTGTCGTTTACTATCCAACTGTTGTAGAACTTTAGGATTCAAAGTAAAAGATGATGTCACTTCATTAAAAACAGAAGTAACCTAATGAAGAAGAAGAGAAGTCGTCACAAATCTATTTACTGTAAAAAGGGGACAAACTCCGAACAGAGTGGTTTTCGTGGCACTTCCAACAGGTATTTTTATCTCCATTTTTACCAGCAAGTTACAGGAAGTGCTCCAAACAGAGTCTGGAATCTTGAACTCTGGGTTAAGGGGAAAATTAGGCTTATTAAGAACATTTCAGTTCTGTATTCCCAAATCTACAAGAATTTAGATACTTCCCAAAAGGTATCCTATGTTCACCAAACATATCTAGATATTTTAAGTCTACCTATAAGTAAGCAAAAGATAGGCGAGTGAAGGAGAATACATTACGAATACAATAGGCCGGAAAGGAGGTGCAGGGTTCTGTGCATGAGGAAGTTCTATGATTTTCTTTTGAGGTAACGCAGGCTGACGTAAAACTTAGTGGTATAAATCCAAACCTCTTGTTCTCCTGAGCATCTAGCTGCATACACAGACCTGTCCAGTATTTTCATCCCCATCTCCTCCCATAAAGCTGTATCATATCCATCCACATTTATTCATCCCTTCAAACCTATACACCTCTTGCACACCAGTCGCCTTTGATTTAGGGGTCTCACATAGAAAAAAATCCCATCTTTTACATAGAATATTTTTTAGAAAGCTCTTCACATGAACTTACATGTTTATTTGCAAGTCTTTTGACAGTGGTTTGAAGCATTTGCACTTGCATTCTTTTTTCTTCTGTGTAGATTTCAGTAGTACGTCTACCGCCAGGAATCAGAACAGTGAAAATTTTTTCTCCACTAAGTATCTACAATGGATTCCACTTCATTTTTTAAACAGTTGGTAAACATCATGGAGGGAGGTGGTGTGTGTGTGTGTGTGTGTGTGGGTGTGGGTGTGTGTGTGTACGAAGTATCTGTTACGCATCTCATGTCAAATGAAGTATAAAGCCATCACATGATTTTTAAGAGTTGCCGTCTGTGTAATAGCTGTGCTGAATATGTATTGCAAGACAAGAACAGATTTGAATGAAGGGCAGGCATGCCTCTACTTACCAGATCATTGGCTTGATCTATTGTAAATACACTGCAGTTTATCCTGTTTCCAATGTCAGTGTGCGCATCAGCTAACAATGAAATAAGCTGTTTACATTCATTCTGCATTCGTGTAAAAGGAACAGCAATTTCATCATAATAGAGGTGTTCAGAAAGCACCCCAAGTAAACAAGGTTGCACACAAATTGCCACAGTTCTACACTCCTGTAAAAGAAAAGACAAAGAAGATAATCTGTATTTTTGAGTCATCAAGATTTCTTCTGTTAAGTTTTGAGTAATAAACAACAGAATCCAAATACAGAAATTAAGGTACCAGAGAGCCCATTAACATTTTAAACTCAATATTAAAGATTATGAACAAAATGTTCAGTCTGTCACTAAGAACTGGAATGACAGTGGAACATAGGGAAGACATTTATGCTAAAAGGAAAGTTGACACAGATAACATGCATCTTGAATAGATTAATTTGTAGAAGAAATGTGAACGTATTTACTGATTCACAGTTCTGACAGTTGGCATTTAGCTACTCGAGTAGCATAATTTACTCCTCCATTGTCTGGCTATCAAGATTTTGGTATTTTAGCTTATCTACTGAAATTTTATTTCAAGCTGAAGTAGCAGATGATGAGCTATGGATTAAGTTAGTAAGTCAAATTCATTTTTGCTGCAGAAACATCCTACCTTTTGTAAGGCTGCCCACTCACAGATTACTAATGCAACACTAATCCTCTGCAAGGCAGATTTAGAATTCAAGTGGAAGAGCAGTAGCTGAGCTAATGATTCAGCTGGCTTTATTTCTTGAGTAACAGCATTTACACCTGGGTCACAAATACAGCAACAAAGTGCTCCCAGCAACCTGACAAAAGGAGAAAGAACATTTGCTTCAGTGTTATGATCACTTGTCAATTAATGATGAAACTGAAGATGACAAAGCAGTTTACATAATTAGATTTTAACAGAAACACTTTAACAAAAAAGATAAGCTGCCTGTAAATATTTTTTCAGTTTTCCAGTAAACTGACTTTGCTGCCATCATCCGAGCTCTCATGACAACGTAATCCCTGGTTGCTGGATCTTCTGCAATGCTGTCTGCCCCAGCAATATATTCCTGAATTACTTCCTTGTTCTGGGTTTGACCTTGACGCAGTTTAGCAGCTGCTTTTTCCTATGGAATGAAGTTGAGAGAGGTTTAAAATAAATGTGTTTGTAATACAAAAGATCAATTCATATTCCATAACATTTCCAGTAACCATCATTCCCTGAAAAAATTGGACTAACTCAAAATGTTTCTTGGATAGCAGACTCCTGAAAGCAGTTAACCATTCTAAGTCACCTCTCCAGTAATACTGTGTGGTGCAATCAAATGAAAGATATGGTTCCTTCACTTGCATATTAATATTAAACCTCAACATGTAGCTGAAAAACTTCATTTTCAGTGAACACAAAGGAAAAGTGAAATCTCATTCAGAATCTTCTTTAGAAATAAATTACCGCCTTTAGACTTGATGTAATCCTACAGACAAGATTTTGAGGAAATCACTGTAGATATATAGAACCTCATAAACACTTGTGAAATACAAGATGCACGTTGAGCATACTACATGATAATACTCTGAATTCCAGTGGATAACTTCAGAAGAACTATTTTTCTCTACAGAATTGAGGTCTACAAGATAAGTAACATTTACCATTGTGAAACGCAACACCACTCCTCTCTAACACTTTCAGAACGTGTCTATTACTGTACCAGCTACTTACTTTCCTACTTTCCCCAAAACACTTACCGAGGTCATATTTCACTTACTTTTGATCTGGTTTTTACTTCTAGCAACATGTTTAAATCAATTGGCAAATGAGATGGCTGCATCATTAAGCAGAGCCAAGCTCCCATCCACGGACAAGCAGCTGCAACCACATACTGAACAGATGCTTTGTTTAACAGTTCCAGCCATACCTGGGGAAAGAAACAGGGTAAATCATGACCAATTTATATGTGTTTTTACATAAAATCACGTATGTAGAAACTATCCTGTTTCCTTTTAGTCTGTATTAATGCATCACATGGGCAGACTACAAAATACGTGACACAAACAGATTATTCTTTATTGGTGCTAAAGCGCAGAGGATATGAAGAGGTGAATACACAAACGGTATATATCTAACTCACAAATACCTTATGAATAAGATCCAGTATTTCTTGGTTGCTTTCTAAGATACAGAACTGAAATATATGTCTCAACATGTCTTGCAGAATTGGAGTCAGCCACGTTGAAGAGCTCTGAAACAAGAATTATCATGATTGAGAAGATTCCAATATACATCATAACAACATGCTAGTAACTCCAATTCTTACCTGGTCTTGGGTAGAGAGCAGTGTGAATAATGTTTCCAGTGCTGCTTTTCGTACAGAGGATATAGTATGATGCAAGAATGGCCACACACGTGGGACCAACACTGTGAGCGACTGCTGAATACTGGTACACGGAGGAGCGATGGAGGGGCAGTGAGAAGAGGAAAAAATGAAAACACAGTTAAGGTAATTTTGTTTTATTCAGAGGAAAGAGGTTATTGCATATATTGGGTGATTTTAAGTGAAGGATGACATTACTACAACTTAAACGTTTTATAAATAATTTGAGTCTGCATCATTATTTTTCATGAAAATACTGTTTTTTTTTTCCTTGTAGTATGAAGCACTAATTGATTGAAGCATGTACTTTACTGCGTTGTTTCCTAAATTATTCTTTTGCCTTTGTTACTTTGGAATTTATTATTAGGTATTTATGAGTTACGATCCAAGCTTGTTTTTATTTATTACGCACGAACCTGGACATCAACTGGTACTACATGATAAATTACGGATGGGGTTGCTGGTGGCAGAACTGCGCTCTTAATTTTGTATTTGTGCTAAAACCAGCTTTGGCAGTGACAATCATTCAGAATGTGAAAGGCAAGGCGCGTTAAGTGTAGCAGCTGTGAGTTTACCGTGTGTATGATGAAAGAACATGCTAACATGCAATTCCTTTACTTTGAAAATCCTGAATACAGAGAAGCTCAACACTGTCTTCAAACTTAAAGAAGGATTTGTTTTCTTGTTCTAAAAAGCTAACAATTACTGCTTTTAGCAATGACAAACTTGTATTTTGAAAAAAAAAAAAGGCTTCTTAATATTAAGAGTTAGTAAGGAAGGAAGAAACTTGTCTGAAGGAGCAAACATTGCTCGCTGTCATACATAATGACAAATATTTAACATCTCCCCTCTGCTTTCTTCAGTGAATGTTCCAGTAACTTCATATGGCAATTTTTCTCCTCTTTTTTTTTTTTGGAACAAATCAAGTTTACCCAGTCACAGAATGGTTGTACTACTGATGCAAGTTTTCATGTTCACACTTCTTTTGAACTGTTTCTATAGTCAAGTTTTATGTGCAACAGTAATGTTATAATGTGCAGGTGTTCTAATGCAAATAGTTGGCACACTTGTTTGGAATTTGTCAACAAGGAGCAGATAAGAAATTGTGGAAAGGATCACCATGTAAGTGCAGCTAATATGTTCTACAGAATACCCAGTACAACCAGTGGAGTTAGAAAAGCAAAAGACACATATAAACAACATCTACTACCTTTTAATTATTTTTGGGCCCACTACTAATGAAATGAAACTAGAAGCACTGTCCTAACCTTCCCTTTGAGGAAAAGCAAGAGTAAAATTAAAATACTAATTTAAATTACATATCTCCTTGGCATGTGATTTGAGAGCTATTTTGATTATTCCAATCTGAAAATAACTTGAGAGTTATATTGAATACTGAAGCAATACAAATTAAAAAGTTACCTGCATTTGCGGACCTGAGGATAAGTCAGAAGAGAAGAAAGAAGGATCATGATACTGTTTGTGGAAGCCGTCAAGTCATCCAACTCGAGGAGCGCGTCCCATAACGTATTAAGAATGAAAGGCACCTAGGACAAATAAGCAGAAAAGGTTATCAGACAAAAAGAGAAGAAAAATATTCAGCTGCTAACTGTTACATGTTATTTTCTTTGCTCAGTGAAATTTTCCATCAGAATTGATGGAAAACAGCTTGGTTACCTTCTGAGACTGAAGGTGGACCAGGCTTTCCACTACTGGTACTAAAGATGCTGCAGCAACAGCTCGGACATCATCATCCAGATCTTGGAGACCTTCAACTATTGCAGGCAACACTTTAGGCAATAACGCATCGATCATGTCCTGCCAAAAAGAGCAGAAGCATTTTTACACTTGAAAAACACATCACACACCAAACAACTAAAAGATACTTGTTATTTAACAAGAACCTACAATGTAATAATGTAATCTAAATATTAGAAGGTACCATTCATTAAGTAAAACCTAGGTTATAAATTTGAACTTAAATTTAGCTCAGTTTTTGAATAAACAAGAACCCAACGTTTGCAGAATAGTAACATGAACTAACTAAACCTCTTGTAGCACACAGCTCTGTAAACCTCACACATGAAAGAATCAAAGCTAAAAAGGCACAGTCTCTATTTGTAATTTGTTTTGTGCAAGTAACTGTTAATGAGGTTACAGTCATACAACCACACTGCCAAACACCTACTGATTTCTGCAGCCTGGATAATAAAGTTGCAGTCATACATCTTAACCCATGTGAGATGCAGTGCAAGCAAGTCTGGTTTTCTCATACCTATCCGTTGTTCCAGCACATCCTCATCTTTGAGCAGAGCTTTCTGCTCCAAAGCTCCCTACAGTTTGCCATGAGAGTTATTACCTGACGCACTGCCAAAGCATACTTTATTCCTAGGAGTCCACCGTGTCTCACTTCCCATTGCTCCTGTGTAAGCAGCTTCAGGAGAACATCCACAGTTTTATGAACTCCAGTCTCATTCATATGCTTCAGTACCACTCCCAAAGTCTGAGCACAAGTTTCACGTACTGGTGCTACCACCTAGGTGATGAAAGAGGCATTTCATGATGAAATTTGACTTACAAATTAATGAGTAGAATCTGATGAGCAAAATTGTTCTACAAGGTGAAATACGTTTATCTGCTACTTCATAGTAAGCATCTGTGAGCAGTTAGAGCAAGCACATGCAGTAGCACTGTACAAAGTGTAGTGAATCTGCTGCAGCATCATCTCCTGCAGAAGTCTGCTATCTACCTCTTCACTCAGAGAACTTACTTCATCTGAAACAAAGTCTCCAAATCTGTCTAATGCAAACACACAAAGAAGTCTAATAACCAAGTCTTCCAGCCACTCCTGATGCTGCTGGATCATCTGTTAAAAAAAAAAAAAAAAAAAAGAACACTTGGTCTTTATTTATTCATAAAGCATTTTGGACTTGCTTGTGTTTGCTAAATTTTTATATAAAAAGGTATCACAATGTATGTTTAAATTGACTGAATGCAGTCATCTTGCACAATTAAGGCAGAATAGTCAGCACTGATTTAGCTCTGACCTGGCTTATTACAAACATCACAATGGTACACAGAGTACTTTCACCAAAAGGCTGCAAAGCATCACGTAAAGTAGACAGATGACTTCATTCCTACGCAGCATGCAAAGGTAAGGTCACTCATAATCTGTAGTAACAATGCTGTGTTCTAGGCAAATTACAACATGTTTGAAGAGTATTTAGAAATAAACATGAACTATGATGCAGTGCACTTCTCAGTCCAGTCTCCTCCAGATTTAGGTAATTACATCAAGCTTGTTTTGAGGCTCTGGCATCTTGTTAGAGGCCCAACAGCTTTGCAACTCTGAACCCCAGAGGAGAAACTCCGTAAAAGGAACTACTCACTACTACTCAGACATCATCTTTCTCACCTCCACTCTCTGTCTACTAGATTACCTTTTCTCTTAAAGATTACCACCTTAATAAACAAATCTTTGATCATACTATGTCCATACTGCATGTGGAATGCACAGCAGCCTTTGAAGTGCACAGGCTCTTTCCATAAATAAGAACCTGATGAGATTATCTTATCATCGCAGTGTGTGTTGTTATTACTCTGCAATCTCCAAGGAACAAATACAACACGGAAGCAAGGAGAGACAGCAGCTTCTGCTTTCTCTGTACATGAAGTATACTGAAGTAGACTGATCTACATATAATATATGTATCTTGTCATTCTTCAACACTCTCTAAACCAAAAGCTCTCTCTGCTGCTTTTACTGTATTATCAATGTGAATGAGATTCACTGTTAATAATAAACAAATCATTACTCTTAAGAAATTAAAAAGTTTTCCTTTTAAATACACAGGAAGTATGTAAATACTTTTGTGCATAACATTTCATCAGTTGAGGTGGTAATTTGATCCAGATAGTTTTGAGTAGAAAGATCTCATGGTTTGAATTCCCCAAAAATCACCGATCTTCTGCAAAGCTTAAGTATTTTAAGAAGTCAGTTTACTAAATCTAATTCAAGTAAGCTACATATTAAATTTACATGACTGGAAACTCACCTCTTCTAATGAGCTGTCTCCCATTTTACCACCACTTTTACCATGAGCTTTGAGTATCTCTCTCAGTCCAGTACCTGCACCATGTCGAACCTAGAAAAGTGAAATAAAACGTCAGTTTTAGAAGATTTAGGAACAGAAGATTAAAAAAAAAACAACCCACAGTGCAACTGGCTACACTAGGTAATTCAAACTTTTTTTTCCTAATAGAGATATAGGCAATGCTGTAGAGTTAGTGGTACTTCATAGATTTGTGGACAAGGGTACTATTTTATTAGATAAAATTAGATTGTTTTAGAACAGGGTAATATTTATTAAATATTTGTCAGTTTATGGACAGAAGCAAGTAAGAATTGTTTTCTATCAGAGAAGATTCTGTTATCATATTTGCACAAATGTACCCAACAAGGCACTTGCCAATTAATTTTACTTCACCATGTTATAAAACACTAGTTTTCAGAGAAAGATCAACGATTACAGATATAGTCACCTCATATGAATTTCAGGAGCTATATAAAACACTGGCAGTTACCTTCTAGATCACTGCAGTTTTTGGCTTTGGGGGAACTGAGCGACACAAGGAGCTGCTCAAAGATAAACCACTTTTACTAAGTTTATAAGCTGAAGGAAAGCAGCGTTCTTAGTAGACTTCATATTTCTTATAAACAGAATTTAGATCCTCAGGGGATATTTTGGGATCCACAAAACAAATTTCTGAGAATTACTATTCAGCTTAGTTTATAAACCTACCTTGCTTGGCCAAATATTAAGAGAAAAGTGAACAAATATAGCAAAGCAAATTACGGCCACGTATATGCACTCACCAAATATAAAGAGTTGAATGCATGTAGGAAGAGGAAGAGTTTTGGAGATTACAGAATACCAGCAGATAGGTATGCTATGGCAATACCTGTTTCTCATACTTTTGATCCCTAGCTACAACTGGATAATCAAGAAAAGCCAGCATAGTAGCTGCACAGAAAGTTACAAAAGCAAAAATTTGAGCCTGGTTTTCATTGAGAGGCCTTTACATAGGTTAGAGCAGAATCTACTGTGTTATTTTTATAAAGAGCACCTAATATATATGCTTGTTGATAGTACATTTCACGACAGTAACAACTAGAGCCAAGTGGCTGGGAGATTCTCCAAGTTATCTGAGAATTTTACATGAAGTACAAACAGAAACACGTACAGCTCAGTGGCTGCTGGTTAAATCTGTAAGCCAGTAAAAAACAGCCAGAAAGCATAGTCTTAAAATCTTAAGTGTTCATTATACACCGATCACCTGTGTATACACTTGTTTATACTAGTTCTTACAAGCCAAAAGAACACTTTGCTGAGAAGTTAACTTCTCAGCTTCTGAAAATAAAGAACAGCAGCAAGAAAGAAATGTATCAAGGAAATACCAGTAGTAGGATTCAACACACCTGACTTCAGCTGCATATAAGTTAGACAAGCAGTCTGAACAAGTCATCCAAACTGCCTACATACATGGCAAGAATATGCCAGAGGGCGATTTAAAAACTTGTATTTTGAGATAGCTTAACCTGTTCTTCCATTGAGAACATATCGTAAAAATGAATCTGTACTGATCTACTTCCTTATTTCAGGGCTGCACACCCCATATCAAATGTACTAAGAAGGCTATGAAAGTGTCTGCATTTCAGAAAACAAGTGGACTTTGGTTTCAGCTGCAAACAGTCTGCCCTGAAATAAAATGAGGCTTATTAGTTTAGATACAGTGATGTGCCACATGGATGTAATTAACCTTTTCTCAGGGCCCAAAATACTGATGCTGGCTGTGGATGATTTATCTCTGCTTTTCCAAGATTGAGGTCAGCATGGGCAGAGCCAACTTGCTATTGGTGAACCTGTGATACAGATAACACCTAAGTACATTACAGTTGGTGCTAACATTTAAACTTTGAAAAGGGTAATTTTCTTTTTACAAAATTGAGATTAGTTCACAGTAGTTATTCCCATCTTCTGCTCAATGAAGAAAACCCTTTGTCAGTTACTTCATATTTTTGCTTGGAATTAATATGGAAGTTCGTGGAAAACAGTATAGGGATTGAGTAAATGCATGAGCGTAACAAATTTGAATTCTGGAAATAAGCAGTCTCAAATATATAGTTTTTGTAGATGGAATATAATGTAATTCTTAAAAAAGAAGTAAATTCCTTCTCATAAATGAAGAGGACAATGATCTGTAGCCTACCCACTGTTAAAGTGATTTTTCCCCTCTTCTAGATGAGAATTGGACAGATATGCTACTGTTGTCAGCAGCACTTGCACAGTATTGCTCAAAGTCTTGAGGAGCCCGTTTTAATTACTTACCATTATTTTGCTCAAATTTCAATACTTCCAAAACTCTCATTTCATTTCCCCTTTAAGTAAGTCTTAAAAAACACTTAAGAAATTCTGTAAAACCAGATTGGTCTCAACTACGTAATATATATTTATGATTCATGTAAGTTCTGCTACCAAGCAAAATTGCTCAAGTCCAAAGCATAGAATTTCTATTCAAGTCTACCTCTTATCAAGCTTACGTAGGTACACCATAGATACTGCATGTGTCTTACCTCCCAGGAAGGGTTAAAGAGATCATTGCACACCTCTTCACAAAAACTTTCCAGAGGCCATTCATTTGCCTAAATTCATAATAAATAGTTAAGTTAGTGATTCTTTACATTTATGCACTGTCTTCGAAAAGCAAAATAGGCAAATCCCAGTTTGAAATTAGATAATGTCATGGGATCAATTAATCAAGCAGTAAGCACCAACTTTTCAATACACGTTCTGCATTACTGACAATGAGAAGCAGCATTTCTGTTCTTCTAGAATTTCTTATAAGGCGGCTGACATGGCAGTGGAAGAAAAAATTATGATACTAACATTAGGAAGTTTACACCATCATAAAGACAAAGCAGTTGAAAGGCTAGCAACCAGAAGCACCTCAATTTACAGTTGTCATTAAACTTTCATAAATGCATTTTCCAATCACCATTTCACAAATAAGAATTCAATTACTAAGCTACATTAGGAAAAATTTATTTCGAGTTTAATCAAGATAAAGTCGCTGCAAAATAAGCTTCTGTGCAGTATCTGTATTCTGGTATAGCATTTCTTATAATTTTTCAGCTTTTCATTCAATTGAAGCAAGCGTATTTGCTACTAAATATAGAACCTAATTCTAAATCATGCCTAATTAAAGCAAGGCAAAGATTAAATAAAGCGTACATGAACGTTTAGATCAAATTATGTATAGTTCAGTGTAATCTTTTATCTAAGCATTTAGCATTTGACAGTTTAAAACCCAGCTCCAACACCTGTAATCCACCTATTCAGGTTCACCTGGGTCACAAACTAATACAGATGTTAAATGTGTTTTCCTCTCAATGCTACTACATACAGCTTGAAGCTTCACTACATACTAAGGGAAGCTGTCAGTGTCATTCTTTCCTCTCACTCGTAATCCTAAAATGACTTTATAACTTGTGAGCATAAAGAATTTTTATTTTATGTTACTCTGCTGAACAACTGATCATTTTCACTAACAGAAGAACAGTGCATCATACCTCTTCTGAAGCATTTTCTACCAACGTTTTTGAGTCTGTGGCAGGTTGGTTGATGACAACATTTGCAACTTTCCTTCTCTTCTCTTCTGGTTCCCCATCAGTGCTATCATTACTAAGAAGGAACAAATAGAAGTTTATAGACCGAAAGTATGCTTTAGGAAAAGCAATTACTTCTACAACTGAAGTCTCAGACACAGTCAAGCAGCGAGAATCTGAACAAGAAAGTGTAACGCCTTCTGAAACATGCAAAATACATACAAAGTTGCAGCTAACAAAATTGAGCCAGGAGGCCAAATGAAAATCTCTCAGCTTTACCCAAGAAATACAGAAATTCTTAAATAAACCAAGGAAAAATAATTCTGTTTATTGCTGTTTATAAATACAGCAGGTACAATAACATCTCTAAACTCCAGTCACAAGGAACTTACGATCGTATGTGGGAAAGTCATATCTAATATTTTTATTGTATTAAATCCCCCATTTTCTTGTACTGTTCTCAAGATGCATTTAACAAACAGGGACAAACCAGACATTTTAAACTGCAGCATCCCATTATTTCAAGATTCCTCGAAAGCCAGGTTTTTAATAGTCTACCAGGAATAAGTACAGCAGGACCTTGCTTTCATCAGTAAAATTAGCACGTAAAAGTTTAAGAGGCAAAGACTGTAGGAAGTTTTTCAACAGATCGATCAAATTACAATTCAAACCTAACAGAAAAAAAGAGCAAAATGGTTCGCTGTTATACCTCTTCTCGTTAGCTTCCACTGCATCTCTAGATCTTTGCTTTGCAAACAGCTTAGCCATTCTTTTGGCTTTATTCTTTTGTCTGCTGCTCATACCAGCTCTAAATTCTGAGTCAATTAACTCAGCAGCCTGAAGAGTCTGAAAGAGAAGCCATTCATTGTCAGCTCTTCTTACAACAAAGGTCCAGAAAAATCCCCAAACCCACATTGTTCTCAACTTCCCCAACTCTCCACTAACTGAAACTCAGAGCAGCAATTTGACATCAAATAATACTCATGTGGAAGTATGGGGTTTAAGGGTTCAAGAAGCCAAAGCATACCATATTAGAAGTTGATAATGTTTAAAATATAACAATTTTATAACTGTGGAAGCAGAAATAAAGCAAACCCACTGTATTATTCCTTGCAGTGAAACAGCCCGAGGTTTTACCTACAGGTTGTTTGTTTACTAGTGAAACTGAAGAAGGAGAATAGTCCAGATCTTCATCATTGAACAGATCTTCGGTATTCATCCCAATTGCAGCACCCATATCTAAGCCAAGCTTCTTCTGTAACAGTTTCCTCTGTCGTGCTATCCGCTCTTTAGGATCAATTTCACCTTTAAAAAGTTTTTCAGAAAGGCAGATGTGTCAGATTTCCAACCAGATCTATTCGTGAAGTCTTGCTCAGTGAAACAGCGTAAAAACAAAAGTCACAGAACTAATCTAAACTGTATTTAGATAATATATAAATAAAATATTTTAAACCCAATCATACTGATTCCTAGGAAGAACTTTCTGGTGTTAAAGCTATAGAACTACTTCAAGTGATTTTTAAACAGAAAATACCTCCCATAAAGTTCATTAAATTACATTTGGTCCACAGAAGTTAACAAAAAGAAAACAGCTTTTGCAAAAAAAAAAAAAAAAGAAAAAGAAAGTGCTTTAGGAAATTGCCCTTTGAAAGAGATTAATGCTAAAATTAAATCTAAATCCAGCAACTGATTTGAGAGCCTGCACTGTGTTAATCAACATGTGCATCCATGTGGAATCTTGTTGTTCAGGGTTGTTTTTTCTTTTCTGTTTTATTTTGTTTGTTTGTTTCTCCAAAAGTTTTTCTTTTTTCTCCTGAAAGCAATGGACCCTGAAGCATAAACATGATGTTCCCAGGGTGCTGCAGTCTGTTAAAAGACTAATCCTTAAGCTTCGTGTGTCAAGCAAGGCTCACTTAGAAACTTAATTGAAACTACCTCAAGAACACTGTGAATCCTAAGTACTTGAGTTACTTAACATCTAGAAGATTTTAGAGTCTGTGTAGAATAAACTTGCCAAATAACTTTGCTTTATATCCATTCATGCTACTACCTACTTGAAAAAGAAAGCTGCTACAAAACACAGAACAGAAAGCAACCTTTATAAAAAAAAGCATCAACTAAAGCAATTTAAAGTCATTTTTTTATGATATTTTGTATCAATTTTTAAATTTTTTATTCTCAATACTATTTACAATGTCATGTGATCATAAGGCTAAATATAAGGATTAATAACATAGCTATGAAAAACCAGAGTGTCCTATTCCATCTGTTTGATTACTTAACAGGTAGGTACACTGCACAGATCGCAGCATGCACAGGGGATAAGGAACTGACAGCTCTGCAGCCAGCATGCCTTCCTATCTACGGCACCATTTCAGGTGGTGCAGAAACTGGAATTTGGACTGGGAATAGAACAGAAAAGTACAGTAAAAATATATATGTATGTATATCATAGAATCATAGAATAGTTTGGGTTGGAAGGGACCTCTAAGATCATCTCATTCCAACCCCCTGCTATAGGGGGGGACACCTCCCTCCAGACCAGGTTGCTCAAAGCCCCATCCAGGCTGGCCCTGAATGCTTCCAGGGAAGGGGCATTCACAACCTTGCTGGGCAACATATCATACATATCTTCAAAATAATTTTATGCCACTTTACAGATGTAAACTAATTCTCAGCTAAAAAGCTGCAGAAAATTGTCAGACAACTCACTTGAAACAAAAGGTACCACAAAGTTACTAAACACATATTCCACATTTCTTACCCATACGCTGATGGAAAAGCAGCAAGAAGATCTCTAATAGAAGCCATAAGTTAACTGATACTAGATAACTTTCACTTGCTGTTCCATACTCACTGCAGAAAAAGATTATTATCCCTCTTTTCCACTAGGAGACCATACAAACACTGACGTCTGTATAAGCATTTAAATGCCACAACAATATAAATCACAGAAGACCTGGATCACACTATGCTATTTAACAATTCTGAAGTAGCATAATATGCACTGAATATTTTAAATATTTGACCTTCTGACCTCAACAGTTTTTTGTGCAGTCTCTCCTATATTTCAAACTTTAATGCTTTTCAGTTAGCCACATCCTACAAGCTATACTGAGAGCACTGTTTTAGCAAGGAACAATTGATCATATCTCCTGAAACTCAAAAAAATTCTACAGAAATGCTAGGAATCCGCTCTCCTCTCCCCCCAACATTTGCACTAATTCTAGTGAGAGAAAACAATACACACACACACCCTCTATAAAAACACTCTAATTCAAGAAAGACGGTACAAACCAGTTATGTTAGAGCAGATTTTCTTCCTTGTATTTCCCTAGCATTCTGAAAAACCATGGATGACAAGACTTAAAACACAGCTACAACAAACCTTTTCAGACCAAAGTTTTCTAGCTTGCAAATAAAATATAGAGATATACCTGATTTATCATCCTGGACTTCAAACTCTGCACCAGCAGATCCAAGGAGAGATGCACCGTGTTTTAACAAGCGACATATATCAAATCTGTCAAAACGCAGCCGATCTGTTGAAGATGAATCTTCCATAGGACTTTCTGATCCTGGTTCTAAGAAAACATTGAAAATAATATTAAGGAAAGTGTGATGAAGATTGTTCTCAAAATTTTGGCAGAAGTAACATAATGGTCAGAGAGGAAGAAACAATTTCACTCCCCAGAAGGATTATCAGGCATACAGCATTATCATTCACAAAACAAAGACTCAGTTTCATAAAAACAAATCTTAGTGCTTCTCCCTTGGTAAATTTAGCTTTTTAAAATCTTGGCCACTGACAGACACAGGATCTTCCATGCACACATAAGGCCACCTTCAGTTTGAGCTGCACGTGGCTCATGCATAGTTCAAACCTAAGTACTGTGCCAACTCTGCCTCACATAACCAAGAGCCAGGCGTCCCTGATGAGAGAGCAGGAGAGCAGACAAGCTGCAGATACTGTCCAGTTCAACACCAATAAGACAGCTGATCCTCACAAGGTGTCTTATCATTTCCTAGTCGTGAATTCACTTCCAAAGTATTCCCTTGCTTCAAGACTTCAGTACTCGCGTGTTTCGTGGCTTCTAGTCATGCATAGTTTAGTGTCTATTCCTGCACAGTCTGGTGTGCTCACATCCTGAATTAAATCAAATACCACTACTGCCTACAAGAAGTGCAGCATTTATTTTCATAATTTATTTCATGCTTACTTATGAAAGTTTGTTCATTTACAGTAGAATAAATCTAATTGCATATTGAGCACTATACAAAATGAGCAATACCTACATTTCTTCAGACCTGAAGAGGGAGATAATGTTTCTTTATACATATACATAGCAGGTCTATAAATAAAGCTTCTAAGTATACAGATATACCGGGAAAGAGTCAGCATAGCTCCTGAAAAAACCCTCTCATTAACATGATTATCAACATCCTTAAAGAGCTCTAATATGCAGATAGAGGAGATCTATTAAAAAATTCAAAACTGCTTGGCAAGTTTTCAGAAAGTTGAAGGAACTAAGTTCCTACAGAACTGGAGAAAGCCTCCTTTTACATACTGAAAGCTGGTTAAAGAAAGATTAAAGCTGTGGATGTTGGAACCAATTTGTGTGTCTTTGACAACAGGACGGAGATTTCACTACGCACTATTCTCCCATCATGTAAGTGACACTAAGCAGTTTTGGGTAACCAAATGTCACGGTAGTGCTAAGAAATCCTAGAAGAACAACAAGATGGCAGATAAAGTGTAACACTGAGAACTTAAGCTGTGACTACACAACACTGATGTGAGAACTGGCAGTTAACAGTGAATGAAGATTTTGGAGGCACTTCAGCTAGATTTCTGTAATTACCAGCTTATTAGACAGTGACAGAATAGCCAACTGGGTACTGGGCTTCATCAGGAAGGACACTGAAAACATGACACAGCGCATCATTTTGCCACTACATACAAGTACCAGTACTCTAGAGATGCAAATATAGTATGGGCAGGTATGTGCATCTCAAGGAGAACACAAGTAAGAGAAAGCACTGAAAATTACAAATAAAGCTGTCCAAAAGATAGAGCAGCTGTCTTTTGAGAAGAAACTGAAGAGGAAGTAACTTTTCAAGGTGAAGAGTAGAAAACTGTTGAAGGGGTGCAAATATAGCAAACGTTTATAAAAATAACAAAGGCAGTGAATAAGGCAGGTGCAGAAGCTGCTTAGCAGATTCTACAGTAATGGAACAAGGAGGCACTGAATGCAACTAATGTGAGAGCACCTCAAAGCAGATATGAATTTTATTACAATGGAAGCAACATCCCTAATACAACAATTCCAGATACAAGATGAGCACAAGCAGACAGCAGCAAGCTGCCATGTCACCTCTCTCAGAAAGGCGCTTTCAGAAACTGCAAAATATGACAAAATTGACCAGTTAAAAGTTTCCCTGTTTCACCAGTTATTATTCCTCTTAATTATACGGAGTAAAGCATTTTGAGGGTACAGAGCAGAAGCACGTGCATCTTAGAAGCAAAGGTCATGCACAGTGTTGTAACTGAATATGAACATCTCGAGCTAAAGAGGTTACTACAGTCCACGAACATAAAATAAAAAAGCAGGTTCATTTTAAACAGAATGGCACAGCTGCCTCAAGACTTTTTATATCACAGTCAGTTCACATCAGGTAAACAATGTACTACTCTACATAATTCATTTAAGAAGCACCTTGCTTTGATCTTGGAGTTGGATTCCACTCAGGTACATTTTTCACTATTGCTTCAACAGCCTGGCCAGCTGCAATACGGGTATCCCAATTTGTACTTCTTAAATACACTAACACCTTTAAAGAGAAATTAACAGATAAATTATGTTTTGTTATAAAAAAAAAAAACCATACTTTTAGAGCATCTATCAGTTATTACGCTCTGTATAACACTTCTACTGCTGTGGATCAAGACAAGATTCAAAACAATTGAATGACAAAAAAACCCCACCAAACAAACCATAAGTGACCTTCGCTGTATCATTCACACTGCTTAGCAGAACCCTTGCCCTAGCCAGCCCTTAAGAAGTTGCAGGTTGTGTTGAATTGGATCAGCCAAACATAGCCTTGCTTTATACAATGTAGACTTCACTTCATACAATGTACCTCCAGGTACCAAACAAGGCTTGAAACTTTTTTTCTTTCTTCTGAAAAGAACAATGGACTTCAAAATTTTACCCAAGAAGAAGGCCAAGATGGATCACTAGCAACAACATATGCTCCTCTAAACTGATTTCCCCTCATGCCTCAAATCTGGAAGAATTATTTCTTTCACTGAAGGTGGTTTGATATTCATGATTCCCTGACCGTGCTGTTAGTATCATAAATTGTGGTGAGAGCACCTGTTCAATAAAAGCAGAACTGAGGCCGTTCAGCCATCTCCAGCTGTCAGATACAAAACTATTTTTGGTGTTTTTACTGGACTTGGCCAGACTACAGTCTCAAACTAATGGAAACCTGTTTCCATTTTCCAGCCTTTTAAAAGACATGCAGCTTCCTATAATTTCAATCCTGTACCACACAAGCAACAATCTTTAAAAGCAGCAGCAAAACATCTAAAAAGCAGTAGAGATTTGGATTTTCTATAGTAGAAAATCTGAACTTTCAGAAAACACTGAATACCAATACTGTATGCAAAGTGAAACCTGACTTATGCAACCCTCTCAGAGGCTACCAAAACAGCATGCCTTCAAAGACCCAGCCTCTTAATTTTCTTCTCCTTTCTTCAGGGAAATCCACAAAAATACTATACTTTCAGCTGCCTCAATCCACAGAAACCACATCCCAGTGAACTCGTTCTGTTCTCACTATTTTAGTCCTGATAGCAGTATCAGAAAACAAAAACAAAAAAACAGAAAGACAAAAAAACCCAAGAAGCTTACTTTAGAAAAGAGATTGTTCAGTTCATGAGGGTGCAGTTTCACTACTTCCCCAAGTTGCTGTGCAGCTGCTTTTCTTGTTACTGGTGTTGTACCGGTGTCCAGTAAAATAAAGAGACGATCAAGCCTGAATGATTGACAAAAAACAAAAACGTTACGCTATTCATAGTTCAGTTGGCCATTTCTATTTATATTCCCCCAGATTTTCCAGTTTATCTAATGCAAATAGAAATGTTTGCCTGCCAACTGACAGACTGACAAATGTACTTATGCCTAACAGTAACTGTACTTGCTCCAAAAGCATATGTAATCTGGTAGGAAGAAAAAAATAACGGAGAAGCTTTTAGAAACTTTAGTTCTAAAAAATCTGCAAGTTACAAGAAGAAAATGAAATAGGTTCCTTTTTTCTGAGACAGAACATTTTTTATTTTGAAAGACTAGCATTGTTAGGCTGTAAGCAATCTTCAGCAAATTCTGTCAGACAGACAAAGTGAAGGGCTCAATCATTCACACTGTGAATTATCATTTATTTTGAAGACTCACATCTATAGTCACACTCCGCTTTTCCAGGATACCAGAAATTTTTAATTTTCACCTATTTTCCCTCTAATTACCTGGAACACACAAGATCCAACCTGTTCTTACATTTACACCTTCGAAATACTCTGATACCTCCGACCCTCCCACGAAATACAGGAACCAGATTTGTTTTTGCAGTAGCTTTGTATTAGTGAGACCCCAAATACCTACTCTTAAAACAATTACTATAGTTCTCTTTACAGAATGCTGAGATCCATGAGGCACTGTGCAGTATGAGGTCTCTACTGAATGCAAGTCTTGATGCGGCACAATCAGAACTGTCCCTTCTATTCTTGAAGGTAATCATAAGAATTCTGTTCAAATATCACACCACCACAAAGCTGGAATTTACACAGCAGTGAAGCTCATCTGGGTCCGCCCGATGAAATAAGGCTACAGGTAACCTGACAACTCCCCTTCCTCAAACACATACCCCAGGTTTCAGCAAATACAGGAAAAGGATGACTATAATGCATGCTAGATTGTTCCTACTAATTACATTTCACCAGAATTGCTTTTAGCATTATTTCTAATTAAAAAAAAAAAGATCTGTACATCACTGCATTTTGTATTTTTTTACACACTTGAACTGTATCTATTCCTGAGAATACTTTATAATTTGATGCAACACAACAGCAATGCTATAGGCAAAAATGTCACAGCAATATAAGAGTTCCAAAACCCATGTGTTCTAACAACCAGAGATACTAGACTAGGTATCCATTAAAGAAAAGGCATTTTCTAACTCAAATTATTTCAAATCATTTTAGTATTTTAGGCACACTTTTAGCATTTGTGAACTTTGAAAT
The DNA here is from genome assembly GCA_016647715.1 of Pavo muticus. Taxonomy (NCBI): domain Eukaryota; kingdom Metazoa; phylum Chordata; class Aves; order Galliformes; family Phasianidae; genus Pavo; species Pavo muticus. Next base: position 1,484,805 of record JACDJE010000052.1, read on the forward strand.
AATTCTCTTCCTACTACCATAATAGACAAGCCCATTTCACTTTCTGTAGATAAAACTGAAGCTTCAATTGCTATCATTTCCTAGTTAGTAAGTTGTTTTAATGCTACATAAAATCAAAATCTAAACATTTCTAAACCAGTGGATTTGTGCTATTACAGTCAAAGACAAAAACAAAAGCTTTAGAGATCTGTCTTCCAAATCACTTGTAGCACACTAGTCAGAAATAACACATTCTCAGGAACTTTGTTATTTACTGGTATTTTTTTTCTTTAATATGCTTGACAGTAGTAACCCAATCTGATTTATGATGATCTGTATTATTCACTGCAAAACATGCTACCTTGCAGAGGAACCACAGCTTGCTCTAGCTTGCTTGTGCTCTCAAGTTTATAACTCACCCTTTTTGGTCTTCAGCATTCCATACTCAAGAACTTTGCCATTTAGTGCCACCCACTCATTCAACTATCAGAGTATCTTTTTTCATCTCCACATTCAACCAGAGTGTGCAAACTTAGCCACTTCCTCAGCAAACAACTCTTCATGTCTCAAAAGAGGAAATGACTGATGGCCTACCCTCAGAAAAGCTCAAGCTTAATTCCAGTTTTGGTTATAAAACTAGACAGTCACTCCTAAGCACCATAACTTTTGTGGCTGTATCATCTTTTTAACTGCAGCAGACTACGTTTGTAATCTGTGATTTTAAAATGCAATAAGTTTAATTTACACACAAAGTTAAAACAAAGGTGCTAAGCATATGGAAGTTGCAAGCAGACAACTACATCTCATCAAGAGGACAACAATGATACGTGAACCTCTGTGAACTCGTGTGGTATGAGCTCATTAGAAAGGAGGCAGACATCTTTTCCTCTCAAATGAGAAATCTGAGATTTTTCTTACCACTGCTTAAATGCATCAGCAAGACAGAACTTGGAACAGAAATTCAAAGCTATTATTAACAGTATTACATTCAAATATCTTTTTCTTCTAAGAAATTCAACATGAGCTTTTACACTGACACAGAGTTCATCACAAATATTTCTGACACAGAAATATCAGCCCAAGTGCTTAAGAACAGGCATCGAGTAGCATCTGGGACACTTCTAAACAAGTCACGCACATGAGGTTAGCAGGCAAGAAGTAGGGGGACCCTTGTCATTCTGAAGTGGCAAGGATACATTGACACTAGACATGTAGATTAGGCAAACGAATCCTCCCCACAGAAATACTCCAAGTAATCAAAGCCAGAATTTTTCAACAGAACACACTTGCTTTGATAAAAGTTGCAATCTTACTTCCAGTATAGAGCCACCCAAGAGAGATACTCAAGAATAACCAATAGGGCTGCAATCAACTGGGAGTAGCCATCCCACATTGGACCAGACTCTTGCACTTCTTGGCAGCTACCACTCCAACAGTTTACTGAACAATCCTAAAGGTAAGAGAACGCTAACAGTAAACAGTCTCATTTGCAATACTGTTCCCCAGAATAGCAGGTTGGCTGGGATTAAAAATGAATTTCCCTTTTATCAACATTGGCACACACAACGACTACACGTGTGGGCTCAGTTCAATTAACTGAAGGGGGTTTTGTGAACAGAAGTACAGAGAAACTTTATAACTGACTCCCATATCACTAAATGTAACAAGCCTTCTGCCCTTCAAGTCTATTATTGCAGCAAAGACTACAAATAACAACCACAACAACTACCTCAGAGGCACTCAGCAGTAGCACGGTCCTCCAGTGACCTAGACACTGTTATCTGTGAATTAGAAAGTCTGTCAGCTGTTGAGGTCTTAGAAAGCTAATAGCAGGATAGTTAATGACGAGGTATCAACATTAGCCCAAAACTTTTTCCAAATATTTATGCAGCTGAATTGTGGAAGACTCCTGCTCACCCCAGGGTTAAGCGTTCTGAAGTACCATGAGCACCATGTCCGATCAGATGGGGAAACCTGAAATTTGTTGGCCTCAAATGAGTTTAGGCTTGGAACAGACAGCAGACCCATCACTGCTGCCAATGAAGCCATAGGTTTGGACTCTACATCCATTTTGTGCCAGTACTATTAACATCCAGGGCACAGTCACTGACAAGGCCAAGTGGTACAGAACAGCTTGTACCCATCCTAGAGAGCCTCCAACCCATAGAAATCGTGTGACTATACAAGAACCCTTGTAGGGTGATCCCTAGAATGCTCTACTTGGAGCTCCTTGCAAGACTGCTAGTTGGCACTCACTAGAAAGGGAATACTTACACAAGTTTCCAGTATAAATCACACTTCAAGACCCAGAAACTTCCCAGGCATTATTTCATAGCACGAAATCAGCCCCAAACCTAGAAAACTTAACCAAACTAAAATTTAGATTTGTCAGGGTTTGACACTCATTGCGAAGTTCAACTTCAGCTGTAATACAGATACTTGATTCTTCCTATTGTTCTAATAATCAGAGCTTTATTTCATCGTTTGGTCCCAGCTTGGTCTGCTTCACAGCTCAAAAACCTCATGCCACTGTTAAAGCACATATAAACTGTTAAACAGTCAAGCAAACAACTTCCAGTATAGGCAGCAAGAAGGAGAAAATAACCAGTGAGTGGATTTCAGAACAAAGAAATGGGAGGATACACATAAAAAATGAACCGTAAATAGTTTTGAAGATAGGGATGCAGACACCAGAAATCCTCATTTCCTATAGAGCAGAGAAAGGGACACCTAAATGAAATGAGAGCTCTATCATTACACTGGTCACAGTATTATGGACTGCATACAGAGGCCAACCAAATGCGGAAGTTAATGGTTTCTTATGGAATGTATATTTGATATAACATATGAACCAGCATTAGGTTATACAAGCTTTATTTGTTAGCTATTACATACATATCTACATCCAAACTCAATACATATGGCCACTTACATTACAAAAACACCAAGAAAATAACACAGAAAATCAGAAAGCTGTAAAAATATTCAAAATGACAAAAGACGTGCATTACCAGGAGACACAGAGAACACCTTGGTAAGAATTCGTTTTAACTGCTGGAACGGGTTAGAATTCTTATCAGAGCGCAATCCTTGGTTCCCACTTTCATGTCAGTCTGTTATGTGTCTGAGAAATTCTACAGCTCTTTCTCATTTGGGCAGTGGTGCACGTGGCACCTCTGTTCACCCCCATGATGGGCACAGACGTCCCTCCCACAGACAGCAGCAGGAAGCAGATCCACGCTTGGCCGTTAGTCCCCATTAGCATGAGCGGAGGTACACTACTTTTCCTCTCCCTTCAGCTAGAACTCTGGTAATTGCACCAGTTTATGCACCTGCCTATTCTGGTCATGAGGAGGGGAAAAGGTACGATGCAAACTGCAGAAATTCTGAAAGGAATATAACTATTCATTTTTCTTTAAGTAGCAATGAAAGCACATTTCTTGTTCAGCTTAGTTCTTGGTTTTCATGCACGAAGTAACGGCTTCCAAATGATCTGAAAACGAAGTCCTTTCTCTAGGAAAAGTCTGTGATAAGCCCAAAAGAACACTTCTAAAAGGTACACAGGACCCATAGCAGTTCTGGCTAATTTTGCTATCTTGTAAGCTTTTCAGTCCCCTAGTTATGCGCTATTAAACTTTAGATAAGTAATGGTATCACTCACAGCAGCCTCAATTTGTTATTAGGAAGACACTGACCAACAGTTCAATAGCCAAGACCAATATATGAGGTCTGTGTATTTTCCAGTGGCTTTACTACTACAGCCTTCTGACATTTTTTTCTTTAGAATTGAAAACTACCTTTCAAGTCTACATACTTCCAGGTATACACAAACCCAAGCAAACTACGGCCCTGAAAACTCCCAAAACTAGCATTACAATCATATGGACCAAACAAAGAATGGCTTGCAACAGCAAGTTGTTATGCTCCCTCTTACTTGCTTAGAAAGTGTCTTGAAATTACTCTGAAAGGACTGTCTTTAAGAAGGTATATCAGAGTGGACTCAAGGGTATACCTTTTAATCTAGAATTGTTTACCCTTAATGCATCTTACCAGCTTCATGAATTTAAAGACTTTTTTCTTTCTTTTTTTTTTTCCCCCTTCACACTGGGATAGTCCTCAAAAGTATGAGTAGCCCTGCTGTTGAAATGATGATACATGAGCTGCCTTTAAACAAATTGAAGAAACTGAGAAGTTGGATATTGAAAGGTACCATCAGCACTTAATCATCTACTGAAGCTCAACCACTGAGTAACCCAGGATTGTTGTTGCTGTTCTTCCCCACAGATTGGCAGTATTCATTTTTCACCTGAAGTATCTCAAAAGCTTATTTGCAGGGCACTGGGTTTATTCATCTACACTTTGCAGGAATTGAGCTGAAGCAAAACTTTTCACTTCCTTTTTTTTCCTTCTCAGTTCCACTGTCAAGATTTTGTATTAGTTATGCAAATAGTATACTAATTAATTCATACTTTTAGTCAGGAAAAGGGAGCAAATGTCTACACAAACTGGCTTGTGTGTAGAAAGAACATCACCCGCTCAAACACACTGCTGGGGAGGATGGGGCTCATTTGTCTTTTCAGCATAAAACTACCAAAGAGATGAACATATATAAAAAAAACTACTCTGCAACTGTTCTGCTTTTAGGTGTATTTTCTAGTGTACCTCAGAATCAGAGTAGATCTTCAGTTCATGTAACAGCAGACTGACAAAACAAGCATGTGTGTATAGAGAGAATGCAGATGAAAATGTCAGCAACTATTTTGCCAGTGGATCACAAGTAAGTGATATTTTCTGCTTGTAAGATGACCTTTATTAACAGCAGAACTAGACTGAAGATTTGCATTTTTGAGGTATTTCAAAGCATTCTCCAGATTTATGTAGATCACCCAGACTAAGGTTTTAAGAAAGGTTTCCAATTCACTAAGCAGCAGAAACTGAACTTGACTGCAAGAAAAACCACTTGATAATTTGTTTTGAGGATGTTAAAACACTCCTCCCTCCTCTCCCTTGGTTTTTGTTTTTTTTTAATGAGGTGTCAATATAGAATTTACCCTCCTGAAGTTTTTATGTTAAAGGTGATGTCTGGTATACATTCAGTGACATCTACAGTCTTTAAAGAAAGATTAACTTCTTCACTCCCCACAGTTGTACAGATAGAGTCATTCAGCAGTGAAAGATGTTGGTCCTTTAAAATGCAGAAGGGTAGCTATCTGGAGGAAAAATCCAATCTCTACAATTAAATGAAGCTAGTAGAGAAACTGGAACCACACCCTCTACAGAAACGTGGTTATGAAGCATACTGCAAGTAACTGTTTCCAACACTGTCTGAAAGGGAAGAATTTTAGAAATCCAATGTTCTGAAATAAAAGGCGAATATAAGAATTGTTGAATTTACAAAAGTAATTGAGACTACAGTATCAGCTGCATTTGTCAAAAGCTGCCATGTAATGAGCAACTTTTGCTGTATCTTAAAAAACAGTCTGAGATCGGAGGTACGCAGTATCGTACCTGAACATAAAAGAAACTTAGGAGTTCCTCAGGAATCACCAAGGTGCTACAGCATTCCAGTGAGTAACTCTTTCACACGATTTGTATGTGGAATTGAAACAGTTCTATACCAACTCACAAGTATCACAGCACTTTTATTAAAGCTCAACACTTCATGTTCACTTGTGTCACATTTTGATCTTAAGACTATACGCTGAAGCAACGCATCATGTGACATTATTAATGCATCAACTTTTTCAGTACTTCCTAGGGAGGTTTAAGAACAAACCCCAACCAAACCAGAAATTTGTTTTCGTATCAGTTACCAACCAGATGTTACCTAAATCTTTGCATATTTCACTGCTGTTTTTCACTGAAGCAGTGTAGTTTTACAGAAATACACAGGCTCTGTTAACTGGCTTTGTTACTAATCTTTGCAACTGACACAGCCTCAGCATACAAACTTTTCAGTTCGATCCCGGCATTCCAGTTACCACCATATCTTACATACCTCAGCACAGTTACTTAAGCTGACTGCCCCGTATCTAATTAAATTGGAATATTAGTCTATTTTACATGACTGCTTACAGTGTTACATACATAGTAGCCTTGTTACAGCAATCTCTTTCTACTTCCAGGTTCTTATGGAAAGCATCACAAAAAGTTCCCCAATACATAAAAGGCTGATAGAGATGTGAGCAGAACAAGATTAGGGGATACTTCGAAAAAACTACTAAGCCCCAACTAACGCACCTGCTACTGAAGCCTTAAAAGACACAGTGCTACTGAAAAGTTTGATTTATAACGCATTTGATTCATAAGCACACACACCTTTACTCTGCTACGCAGAACCGTATGCTTCTTCATGTACAGCTTCAGAAATAGAATTTACATTTGTTACAGTACCTCAGAAGTACAGATATTACCAGCATGTGACTTTGGTCTAATCTATCACAAGGTTAATTTGGATTTATGTTTCCTTTCAACTGTTCAGTTTGGAAGCTTAACGTGTCCATTTCTCACACACAGAAAAAAAAAAAGACGGCAGGAATTTGGGCTCAGCAGTTTTAACAGAACAGCTCTATTAAGACATACCTCTATATCAGTGAGCAACTTTAAGAGCTGGCACACCCCAGCGCACATGTGTGTAAGCAGATACTGCCATACATTTTGAGACTGAGCCAGAACACACTAATCACTTTTCCCCATGAAGCCCCTTTCATTTCGGTTACTTTAAAGTTAGGGGCTCGGAAGGCAGAATGCTCAGAATGCTATATCCCCGGTTTTAGAGACTCGGCAGCGTCACCCCTGCGCCCCCACAGAGGCCCGGCCAAAAGCACCACGGCGGCGGGATGAAGGGAACCGGGGCAGAGCCCTGAGCCTGAAGGAAAGGGGGGGGGGGGGGGCGGCTTCCCTGCGCTGGGCGCGGGACTCTCCCAGCTGGGGAGCACCCCCAGCCCCCGCCAGCCCCGAGCCCAACGGGGCGGCCCCGCGAGGTCCCCGGCAGGGCTCCGAGGGAAGCGAGGGCACGGGTAGCCCTCCTTAACGCCCCCCTTCCCACCACCTACCCCCCCAGCCGAGGCACACGGAGCGCCGCGGCGCCCAGGCCTCCTTCTCCCGCCCTTCCCGGCTCCTACCGACCTGGAGACGGCCATAGCCGCCCGGAGCAGTGCCCGGCGGGAGGCGAACGGCGGGACGGCGGGAGGGGGGCCGGCGCCGCGGTGGCAGGGGGGAAGGCGCGGGGCCTAGCTGCAGGCCTCTCGTGCGCCGCGCCCGGCCTCGGCCCCGCCGGGGATCCGCGGGCAGCGGCTGAGCGCGGCTGTGGTCGATAGCGGTCGGGGGCTCGCTCCGCCCGGAAAGGCGGCGGCAACGTGGGCGAGAGCGGCGCGCAGCCCTCAGAGCGCGGGTTAAAGCCTCAATTCCCCCATCGCCGGGGCGAAGCCCAATGCCTGGTTTTATACGAGCAGCCATCTTGTATTTATTCCCTTCCTCCATGATAGCCGCTTCCTGATTGGCAAGAGCACCCTGCCGCAGCCAATAGAGAGAGCGCTTCCAAGAGCGGGGAGGGCGGGCGCACGCAGCACCCGGACTGAGCAGGGCCGGCCATGGAGCCCGCCGAGCCGGCTGGGAGCGGGGCGCCGGCCTCCGGCGGGCTGTGCCATCCGCGCAAGGGAGGAGGGAGGAGCGCGAGGGAGAGCTCTCCAGTCCCCATCCCCGAGGAGCGAAGAGAGTCATGAGAAGGTGCAGACGCGCGTTTCCACGCTAGCCCGCCGAGTGCTGACGCGTCTGTGCCAGAGCGACGGGAGAGGGCGGCGCGAGCCCGGGGAGCTCATGCTGCGGCCCCCGCTCGCTGAGGTGCGCCGTCCCTCGGCCTTCGCCCCGGCGATGCGGCGCTGCCGAGGAGCCCCGCGGAGACTGCAACTCCCGGCGTACAGCGCGCCCGGCGCCGCGCTTGCGCAGCAGGGCCTGGTGGGGCGGGCCGCTGCCTCGCGGTCCCTTCGGCGCTCCGGAGTGGTCCTTCAGTCAGGGCTCGAAGCGGAGTTGGAACCGGAGAGCCGTGACCAGACTCGCCCGGCGGTCTCCCAGCCATTCGTTTCGGTCACAGCGGTTCTAACCGCCACTGACCCCGGCGCGGCCCAGTCACGGCGGCCCTCCCGCACTCTGCCGTGCCCTGAGGCGTGGAGGGCTCCGCTCCGGGACGGCCGCCGAACTCACCGGGCTGTGCCGACACGTCAGGATCCGGGGGGAGAGAAATCGGGAAATCAGACAGAGGAAGAGTTTTGGAATTAATCTGCATTAATCTGCTCAGACCGGGACGTAAATAGAGCTGGCCCACGTAACCTTCCATGTGATGAGTTGAAAACACAATCATAGATTTTTTTTCCCTATGAGTTATTCATAAACTTGCATAAATGCATTAATTTGCATAGTGCCATAGAGTGAAGTCTTCATCTGCAGCCCCTTGAGGCATGCACAGCCTGAGGAGCCCTCAGAGAGACATTTCTGCTCGCCCCCAGCCTTCCTGAGGAGGGGCTTGCCTTTTCTCTGTGGTAAACTCCCAGTATGGAATCATTCTTCAGTAACATGCATATCCCACTTAGACACAATTCCATCTGCATCCTCACCATCTTTGTACTTTGTATAGTTCTCTAACAGAGACACAACTACATGCTACCTCTGGCACATGGGTCCTGCCTGTACCTGAGTCCCCCAGGAAGGTGCCCCCACAGAGTGCTGGGGAGCAGAACAGCTCTCCCTGCCTGTTCCCTCTCCTGTCCTTTGGTGGGAGAGGGGTGGTGATGAGGAATGAATGCTGAAAGCAGTGACTCCAGAAGTACCAACCACCAACAACGTGAGTCAACTGGAGGCCCCACATCACAGAACGTGGCCAGAGCAAACCACAGGCTTCATTTTCTGTGGCAGAGACAGTTTTTGTCACAGTACTGTGCTCAGTGACTCAGATAAAGTCTGTTTCCTCTAGTGGAGCTGAGGTAAGAACTAGCTTAGGTAGTACAATATACATCCCATAACAGAATATAAAAAAAAGCACCTCTAGCTTTAGGTGGAGGTCAGGAACCACTTATTGAAACACTGCTCCCAAACTACCCACACCTCCCACTCTGCCGTCGAAGAACCAATACATGCACCTCTCTGCTCCCAGAACTAAGGGCTCTCTCATGGCGTGTGCGTGTGCCTGGGTCCCAATGCATGACCTGAGGTACACAACACCTCCCGCCCCTGTGCATACGTGACATCCAATGGTCAGTGCTCGCTATTCAGCCACATGATGGGGAAGAGCAGCGAGGAAGTAGGGCAGAGAACAGCAAGGGTAAGGGTGGATCTGTTTTTCTTGTATGTTAGATGCTGTTGACAATGATGTATATAGCAATCATCCTGAATAATATTTCTGCTTTGGTTTAGCCAGGAGCCAGCAACTGTTCTTTCCTGCCATGCATGTTAGTGAAATGACCCTCGGGTGCTATTTCCAATATCTATGCAATTCTAGCATCCCAATTCCAATATCCATGTAACTCTAAGATCCTATATCCTCTTAGGTTCCTTAAAAACATTTTGTGCATTGTTCTAATAGCACATAAGGCAAAGTACCCATCATGAATGTTATCAAATTTGTTTTGAACATCTCCATAGCAGTTATCTTACCCGATAAAAAGAAGTGCAGGGAAAATATTGGTGATGGGTCTTACAGACTGAGTACTTGCTGAAATGATGATAAACCACAGTCCATGTGAAACAATCTGCAAGAAACAGAAAGAATTATCTAAGCATTTTGGACTGAAACACAATCCATCCAAGTTTCACATCATGTATTTTTATATTTTGATGTGACATTTCTGAAAAGTAAACCATCACTTAACTGTTCACCTATATCTTCAAATCTGCATCCTACACTCTATGAACGCCAATTCTTCTTTATCCATTTTTTATGTGAATTCTTTTTGCACATTTGTTTTATTTTTCCCAATTTTTTCTCAAGAAGTAGCTACACATTCTCTCCTGTTTCTTTTTGTATATATTAAAAGAATCTCCCCTTTGTAGATCTAATGTGTGCTAGTATACTCTCAAACCTCTTCCTAAATTAGATAAAACTTAGTAATTTCTAGTTGGTTAGTGTGTTTTGATCATCATTTCTTGCATTGATCTCAATTATTTTTAGTTTGTGTGTTCCTCCTCCTGCCAACTGTGACCACTTGTGAACTTTTGTTGCTTTCTCTGCAGATTGACAACAACTGAAACTGTCTTATTTACCAGGTGTGCCCACAGAGTCTGGGAAAAATACGGTGCAGTCTTCAAGTATTCTAGATGTGCAGACAGGAGCTGAAAGAAGCACAGTGTTGCTGATGAAATCCATCCAGATTAGGATCTGACAAACAATAATCTTCTACATATTCTAGACTTCTGATTTTACTTTTCCATTTGACTTTTCTTGTCCTGAAAGTTTGTCTTGCTTAGGATCACAGCAACCTCTCTATAACTGTAGGTATGACCTTTGATACCTCCCAGTCTGGTAAAAACATGTAATTGCATAGAATCATAGAATCATTGTAGTTGGAAGGGACCCTCAAAGGCCATCTGGTCCAACTCTCCTGCAATGAACCGGGACATCCACAGCTCCATCAGGTGCTCAGAGCCCCCTCCAGCCTGACCTTGGGTGTGTCCAGGGATGAGGCACCCACCACCTCTCTAGGCAACCTGTGCCAGTGCCTCACCATTCTTACTGTAAAAAGCTTCTTCCTTACCTTTAATTTATATCTCCCCTCTTTTAGTTTGAAACCATTTCCCCTTGTCCTGTAACAGCAGACCCTGCTAAAGAGTCTGTGCCCTTCTTTCCTACAGCACCCCTTTAGATACTGGAAGGCAGCTCTCAGGTCTCCTGGAGCCCTCTCTTTTCCAGGCTGAGCAGCCTCAGCTCTCTCAGCCTGTCCTCACAGGGGAGGCGTTCCATTCCTTGGATCATTTTTGTGGCCTTCCTCTGGATGCACTCCAACAGGTCCCTCCTGTACAATTTCCATAATTGTTTGCATGTATTTTAGTGGCTTTCAATTTGATTTTTATATTCTCTTGTAAATATTGTCTGAATAGAAGCTAGTGTTGGATTAGTTGCACGGACTTCCTCAAAACCTCCTCAAAAAGTAGCAACGTGCACGCAGCCTTCCTTTGAAGCCTTTGCCATGAGTGAAGGTGTCATACCAGAGAGTGAATGCTGACCGATAGCTCCTGCAGTCCAAAAGGCACCTCAGAGATACCAATGAAATGATATCTGCGGGACATCCTGACAGGTATTACAAACTGGGACATTGCCACGCACAACATTTGTGAAAAAAGTTTGAGGCATTCCAGTTCCTCAAAATCAAACAGCATTATAATCAGTCATTTAGTTAAAACCATCAACATCCAAAAGGTTCCAAATGTTACCACATTTACATTATGAAATCCAGTGAATTAACATTCATTTACACACTTCGTATCTATAAGGTGGAAATTCTTCATTTTAGTCTAGCTGATATCCGTGCTCCTGTTTTAAACAAGCATTTAGCATTTTGGGTAGCTTCTTGTTCCTGTTGCATGACTTTTAGGAAATAATTTAACCATTTCATACAGTCGTTCTTTTTTTCCCCCAAAGCCAAAGTTTTCCAAAAGGTTTATGTTTACATTTAAATCCTCCCTCTTTTTACCTCTGTCTAAGCAGTGTTAGTAGTAACTATATCACCTCCTCTGTCAAGAAAGTGACTGAACTATACATACATTCACTAAACATGGCTTATGAACTCTGAAATATTTCAAGGTTTGTTAACAGTAGTAAGTCACACAGATATTTAGGAGAGCAGTGAGCTCAGTTTATAGAAATAAATGTATGTATATGCTTATAATACACATACATACATTTCATATGTGTACACACACATATATATATGATTCATATCCAGAACTAAGACTGACAAGCTCCTCCCAAATATCTGTTGGTTTGTTTTGTGGGATTTACTGGAACAAGGCATCAGGCAAAAATGAGCCATAGAGTCAAAGAGAAATAGAAATAATATGGTCAAACTCTTTCTATAAATCTGCAGGTCTTCCTACATAAGCCCGTGGAAGAACCCAACATGCAGTAGAAACAATGCTAGAAAGAGACTATTTATTGCATTCTTCCATTGCATAAGCTTGTATAGGTATAAGTTCAGTTCTTCTTTTTAATTTAATCCCGGTAGTCAAATTTTCTCCTTTTTTGTTTTTTTTTTTTCTTTCATTAGATAAGGCAAGAGGGACATTATCCTGTGCAGTTTGAAAAGGAAAAAAAGTGCATGCAATACCAGTGTGCACAAACTGAGTACAAACAACATAAATAGAAAAGCAGTGCTGTCATCAGGGACGTACGGATGTAGAAACGCTGTACTGCTGACTAAACAGGAACAGAGGTTTCACATCTAGTCTAGCTCTTTCCAAAAGCTGTTGCTTTATAAAGATAGAAAAGAAGGCTTATCTGTAGCCATTGTCACAAATTCTGCTACAATTACTGAGCTTATATTAGATTTAAAAGCAGGTTGGGTGAATACATCCTTTACTGTACTGAATGACAGAAAACAATATTTTTCTTTTAATTTGTAAATGCTTCTTCTCAGAATATATTTTAGGCCTATTAAAGTTTGCAGCTATTGAAAATCAGAACTCACCACTGCTATTAAATATCTCAACATGATGTAGAAACACTCCACCTGAGATGGGATTAACAGTTATCAACCTTAGCTTGTAGTCTGTTATCTTCTCCTTAAGGAGTTAATTTTGTTTTATAGGCTTTAGCTTGGCAGTATAAATTTCAAAGTGAAAAAATCTCTATATTTATGTCAGAAGAGGTTGTTTTGAAGAGCTGCATGAAAGTCATTGTCGTCTGTGTCAGCTTTTAAGTATATTTATTTTGGGGGCTCTTTCATCTTCCTTTGTGGAACATTCAGGCTTGAACACTGCTTACAAAGGAAGAAAATGACTCCTGCTTCCAAGTGTGAGTGTGCTGGCTTACTTCCTGTCCTTGGTGAAGCTGTTGCTTCAAATTTCTATGTTACTCTAATTCATAACTGTAAGTTTTATGCAGTGGGCACAATCACAGTAACTTTATGGTGCATTCTGATACTGGGAGTGTGCAATAAGTCAGCTATGCACTTGTAATATATAAGTTGGACTGGATTCTCAAATTCCTCAAATGATGAGATTGTTTTCAATGTGTGAAACAGATTTGTGGCATAGTTTCATATTTGATTGTCTGAAATTCTCATTGGATTATGGAGGGTGTATCTTCAGGCTATTATACTACACCTAGATTATATTTAAAGCTTAAAGGAAAGCCTTAATTAGTTTTAATCTCCCACGTGACTTTGTTGAAGGATTGATGAATGCTGCTGTATGTGTTTGGTAGCTTACACAGGCACAGTGCTCACGCTGCTGGAAGACCCAGGTAAGAAGTTAGGAGGAACTCTTTCTCTAGTCTGTGTCCACTTTTTATACCCAGTAATCTTTGGCCAGCTTTTTACACGTCCATCTTTTGCACATTTCTTCTCTCACACTGGTAACTCTCCACCTCCTGACATTTTCCCTTTCACTCCTCTGTTCATTTTTCTCTTTTTAGTTGTTTTCTGTCCTCCCTTCCCCCTCCCCATTGCCTTTTCACCTCAAGAAAAAGGGCAATATTGTGGCCTACAACCAGGTTACTTCCTCACCTGCTTCTCCGGTGACTGGAGCAGAAGAGAAAGATCTGTGGGTTTGGTGCCTGCTAGCCACTGGAAACAGGAAGGAACACTCCACTGACAGCTGAAGCAAATATGAGTCAGCCTGGAGAGGAATCATATACCAGTAGTTGGTAACAGCACGAAAGCAATTCCTTTTTGTATTCACCTGTATGCTTTGCTGCCTGATGAAAATCAGGCTGCCAATTAAATGTTCACTTCAGGGCAGTGACAGAAAAGGAATTTTTATATGAAGTCAGAGTTTAATAGTTATATATAGTAAAACTCTTACAATTTCTGTTCTTCTTCAAGATTCCACACTTGATGCCATAGGAAAACAACACTGTCCATCAAAGTCCTACTTTTTATTGCTATGCCATATTACAGCAGGTATTTCTAGGCTCACTGGGAAAATCCATAAATGAGGTCAACAAGATTTTATGATATTTTTGTAGAACTATGAAAGATATAAGAGAAGGCGGCAATTTATTTTAGTCAGTGCCACTGAAATACAATATTCAGCTAAAAAGAACAAAAAGCATTCTATTTAATTCCATTCTCCACCATGTGGATCAATCAGTAATTGAATACTACAGAGACTAATACGCAGTAATGACTCAGCTGTGGAACGTGAGATAATTTTCAGTAATATTTTATGTGTGTTTAGCTCTGCCAAATTCTGTTAAGAACAATGGGGAGGGAAAGCCTTGTCCTAAGTTCTAAAAAAAATATTTATAAAACCACCCTTGGCTATTTCCATATAGTCATCACAAGGCCATTTGTAGAAACATCGCATCTATTAATTTTGCTTGGAAAGAGGAATCCAACATAGTTATGAAAGTGGTATTTATTCTGTCAGACGGCAGGAGCTGCACTGTGAGACTGTACCTGTAGCACTGGGCTCTGGAGCGCTTTATCCTCCTAACATGCCAACTTTCAAAGGTTGGGATAGGGAACGTCTTAAATCCATTGCAGTCTTTATGGTTGGTCTTGTAAGGGCACTGCAGCCATCACTGATTCCATTATATTTGTCAATGTGAACATGATTATTCAGTATAAATTTCAGTTTCCACCCACCTGGGGGAACCACCATAGGCTGACAGTTCGTAGTTGGGTAACTTACTGGCAACAATCATTTGCAAATTGGTGTGGCACAAACATCATCTGTACGTTATCATTAGCCTCCCTTATCAGAGTCCTGTTTGAGCTACAGTAAACTTCCATTGTGCTGTGAGTGATGAGCACAATTGTTAAGTACTACACCAGGGATGCAAGAACGTCCAGTATGTCTTTACATCAGTACTGAAATTATACCTACTTACAAGATGCTCCCCGACTTCAGAGGCAAGTTGCTCAGGATCCTGCATGTTGTCTTCTACAAAACATCCTGTAGTTTTAAGAGTTGGCAGGAGTATACAAGTCCTCATTATTTATCTCTAGGGAAAATGACTGGATTAAAAAATATCAAGCCTCATTGTAGAATTACAGAACCATAGGCTTTTGCAATATTTATAACCAAATCATTTTAGACACTAAAACACTAACTCCTTATACCAACTATAGCCTAGAGAAAAAAAGATGAGCTTATAAACAATTTTCTTTTACTTGCTACATAAAGCAGCCAAAAGAAATGTTGTAAATCCTAAATGGGATCATACGTTATTGTACTGAAGAAGAATATCCTTACTGGTGAAGTTTTTAAGCCTCTTGCACCAATGGCTCTTAATCTGAAGAAGGCCACTCCGTCAAATTATTAATATTCGTAGTTTATTTTAACAGATAATCTTTATTGGCAATGATGTGGTTGCATTTCCAGCTATTTAGGCACCCTGGGCCCAGCTGTTAGGTGCTATGGAAGCAGTGTGTGTGGCATGGAGCTGGCTCCGTGTAGAGCCACTTCAGATGCATTTACACATAAATTTCCAAGACTGGGAGTACCCAGCACATCGTTTTCATAGAACTGAGCATCAGTTGTACTCCTGCCAAGCCACTAAGTTTTGACTGAAGGTAGCCAGTAGTGGGTCACTGGCTACTACCAACTGCTACGTGGGGAGCTGGGAGGCTTTCTGCATTGCAGCACCACACACACAGAACACACATATTTGATGTAGCTCGCTGCGGGCGCTGCGTTTGGATTGCTCGCAATTAGCTGCAGTGGTTACAACACTAAGAGCCATTCTCCATTCCTGAGGATGTCTGCTCATCACAGTACATCCCCCGGCAATGCAATATAATCTTCCATGCTAACAAACTCATGGAAGGTTTTAGTCTGTGCCACTGACACTCTCCTTTAACAATCCCTAGCATACTTCAGGGGGTAAGATGCATTTCAGGGACCACTCCCAAACAGAAACTCTCAAACAGTCCTGCAGGAGCTGACTAAGGACTACTAAAGGCTATCATCCATTCCAATTCCTGATGGAGCTGCCACATTTCTCATTGTGTGAAACTTCGCACTGCACCAGCTCTTCAGCCATTCAGCACTCCCAGACTGAAGTAAGAAAGGATCGACTGTAGGGTCACTTCAATCCTAAAGATGTACTTCAAATCTACTCTTCATTCACTTTATGAATACTGCACACATAGCGTAAGAAGAAAACAAATGCTTGTAATACCAGTTCATAAATCTTAATTCTCTCATGAAGAACACCATGAAGATTTCTTTTTTGTTGGTATTTTGTTATTATTTTAAGAATCTGGCTATACGGTAGCCCAAGTTTCAGATCTTCCTTTCCCCTAAATAAAGAAGCATGGACACAGACTTTCATTTTACTCTTCATTTTAAAAGAATAAGTGAAGGAAGAAATGTTCCTTTTTCGTAACATTTAGCACTCAGTTCCAAAACTGCATTACATTTAGACAGCTTCATTCCTGAGGGCATATGAATGAGGCTCACAAAGCTAGATTTAATGGGAAATACTACTGGCTAGCTGCTGTAAAAATGAGGGAACGATTTACTTTGTATAACGAACAAAGCCAAAGCTGCTCTACCAGTTGCACAGGCAGTGAAATATTTGCACTTTGAATTTATACATACAGAATCCTTTGATTTTTAGAACTTTTTGCATGTGTTAAAAATCAACAAGAGTTGCCAGATGTTCCAAACTTCCTAAATCTAGTCCTTATGTAGCAGAGTCATAGACCCATGAATTCAGAAATCTGTGTTTTGTGCTGCTAGTTAAAAGGCAAAACAGGTCTATGGAGTTCTTGCCATGAACGCTCTCTTTCTGCAGTGTTCTAGTGTATACTTATATCCTCTTGCTTTGCTTTACAGCTATATTACTTTAAGGCAGTTTCTTAACTGTATGACTTGAGCTGCTGCTGTACACCTGCTGGCATCATTTTTGTTACTTTTTGTTACGCTACTATCCTGAGGCCCAGGTGAAGTAGCAATTCGGAAGAGACTGTTGCAATACACCACTCTAAAAGCACCTTACCTGAAGAAGTTACTCTTCCATTCTGATTACTTCGCTGTGCTGTAAAAGAAAGCCAGCAGAAAACAGAACTGAAGAATAAGACACATTTGACTGACAAATGTGGAATTGTAAGAACATAGGTAGAAGCAATCTTGGACAGCTGAGACAGGCAATCTGTTAATATGTGAGCTGCCTCGTTTGGATGTGTTACTAGGAAAACTGTGAAATGCACCTGCACTGGGCTATTCTGAAGCATTCATAATTCAGGGGATTAGGAAAAAAACAACAGCGTAGAATATTCAGGTTGCTGAAAAACAAGTTTGACATTTGCTCTGTTAAAACTTCAGTCACCTCCAAGTTCTCAGCAGTCTGGGAAAAAAAAATTGCACACCTAGGTCAGTTCAGCTGGTGGTACAGAAAAACTGGAATTGAACTGCAATGCTGCAGAGATTGTTAGCAATAACTGTTAGCAATAATAACAAGCTGCTATTATTAAAAGATAAACTTGACATAAATTTGTTTCATTCATTTCATAGTACTTTTTTCTATTACCTTAATGGTAGTTTACCTGATGGTGCATTTATTATGACTTTAGCATCCTACTATTACATACATTTTAAATAAATGTAAAACAAAAGACAGTTATAATCACTCAGAAAGTTGTATAGTTCAGAGTACATGGCTTCAATTTTGCTAAGAGGAATGACTACTTTCATCCCACGTATACCAAGACCTTGTCTCCAACTACACTTAACACATACGCCCTAATAAATATAGAAGTAGAAACTAATCTTACAATAGAGATCAGTTCTCTACTACTGGAGTTTGTGTTTTCCTAACAGGTAAAAAAGCCAAAACCAAAACCAACCAAAGAACCCTGGCCCGCATACAAAGTAAAACCGACTGATGCAAGCTTAAGCTGAGGAAACAGTGCCCTTTTTTATTCAGTTCCAGCTGTAATGGTCTCTTGGAGGTAAATCATAAGGTGTTCTCTCTTCTTCTTCAGGTCCATAATCTAATGGCAGACCGTAATTGTAATCAACTGTTACAACTGGTAATCTTTTGCCTTGTTCCATTTCTCTAGTAGCTTCACCATCAAAAGTTTTTATTTCATAGTCTAATGAATTATCTTCCTGGTGTACAGATGAGGATGGATGCACTGTACATGAAGAATATGGTGCAAATCTGTTTTTTCCCTTGTTAAATTCATCTGAAGGATGCACTCTCCTGTTGTCTTCGGGACAGCTTGCTCGATTACTGTAGGAAGAGTAAACATGAATAGTGAAACCATTTGAAATTAAAATGGCCTAGCCCTAGAAGAACAAGAATTCAGATTTCTACTTCTGTTTTTATCCTCCCAAATTAAAATCTTCTCTACTAGATGTTAGAAATAGATATTTTTCAATTTAGTAGGTAAATGAACTAGAAAACGCTTTGTGTTTCAAATGCTGTTTCTAATTAAAATTGCCTATTTACTGAAGCTTTCTTTACTTAGGGTCCATTTTTGTTCTTGAACCCATATTTTCACTTTGCGAAGAATCCTTAGCAGTAGCTGTCTGTTACACAGTCTCAAGCAGCATTACACTTTGTATTTATATTGCAAAATATTTTTGTATTCTTCTGCAACAGAAGAATCTACAAAATATCATATATATTTACTTTTTGTTAGGGATTCTTTACTTTCAAGTACAGTGTGTACTTTGGAAAATAAATGGTGTATAAAGCTGATTGAGAACAATTTTTCTGATTTTAAATCTTTGCCTTCACTAAACCACAGATGAATATTATTGGAAGGGATCTGTAGTAATGTCTAGTCCAGCCCCCTGCTCGAAGTCATCCTTACCATATGAGGCTGCACAGAGGCCATGTCCAGCTGAGCTCAAGGTATCTCAAAGGATGGAGATGCCTCAGCTGTTCTAGGCAATGCATTCCTGTATCCTCAAAGAAAAAGCCTTTTTCCATATAGGCTACAGAATTTTTGACCGTCTAACAAGAGTCTGTTGCCCCTTATCCTATCACTGCACACCAAGAAGCAGAGTTTGCCTCACTCTTCTTTATACTTTCTCATCAGCTTGTTGTTAGACATCAGCTAAGAGTTATAGTATCAGCACTTCACTTTTTTGCTTACTGAACACAGGTTTTTTTGTATTTTGAACATAGTTTTTTTGTATTTTATAATAAGTTAGCTTAAACTCTCCTTGTCGTGCTAACGACTTAAGTGAGGAACTCTCAAACAGTTCCATAACTACTATAATCTATATAAAGCCTGATATAGACGGACTACAATTTAGTCACATTATTTGCCCAGTGTTCAGATTCAATGGTTTAAGCTGTATTTAAGCAAAAAAAAATTAACATAAATTTTTACACCACAGTTCATTTGTGTTTTTTTTTTTAGTTGGATACTAAAAGAGTAACAGCGTAAGTCAGAAAACAACATATATAACCTGGTATTTACCTATAGCTTCTGTGGAAGTCACCATTATCAGATCCATAATCCCTGTGAAGTGAAGGAGATGAGGAGAACTGAGGTTCTGACACGTTTTCGTGGGAAGAAAAAGACTGACCTCTGAAGAGAATCAAAATAAGCATATGTTAAGAAGAGTACAGACTACTGTAGGCTTTTGAAAAGTATCAATTAAAATTACTTTGAATAATTTAATAACAATTAACATTTCTTCAAATGAAGTTTTATTAGAAATATCTGAATCGTATTAGTTTAACATGTCTGAATGGGATGCCTCATGGTGATGATACAGTGTCTGGTTTCACCTGTACAATGAAAAAGATTAAGTCAAGCTTTACTGGCCCAGCAAACATCTGAACTGTGTTCTGAAAGATCAGATAAAGATTTTGAAATGTACTTGCAAGAAACTTAACTACTGAATCCAGTTTACTAATAAGTGATATATGCTTTTGGGAGAATGTGATGCAAGTTCAGAAGCAAAGGGATTTCTAGCAAGTGATTAGTTCATGAAATAAGAACATCAAACTCCCTTGTAACATTACTGTTATCTCAGTTTAGATGAGAACATAAACAAAAATTTACAGCTTCTGTCTTGAGGGGTGCTGTTTAACAAAGTTTTGTTTCAAGCTGAATCTAAAAGAGGTGAAATGAGCTTTAAAGAAGCACAATCTTTTAGTTTAGGTAATGTGCTTTCAAATTTACAACACAAACTTCAGTCAAATACATCCATAGTTCAAAATAAAAAGTTAATTGTTAATTAACTGATCATTCATGTGTGATTTTAAACAGATGACTGTTTCAAATAAATGTGTTAAAAAAAGAGTTTAAAACTTAATTTAGACGTGCTGCTAGTTCTGGTCTTCAAAATAATCATATATTAAGAGCTATACAAACTACTGTAGGCTTCTGAAAAGCATCAACTAAAATTATTTCAAACTGTAGTACTTTCAGTTGTACCTGTCTGAACACCATTCACGTGGCAGGTCATCTTGAACAGGATGATCATGGAAAGGTCTTGACCTTTTTTGTCCTTGCCCTTTATTAACATAATCAAAATCTTTTAACCGAGGCTGCTCCTGTAAGTCATCATAAGGCTGATGGTCATGGAGAGGTCTGCGCCTTTGCCCAGGACCTTTATTATCATAATCTTTTACCTGCATCTCTGTCTGTAAGTCATTGTGAGGCTGGTGATCGTGGAAAGGTCTCGATCTCTGCCCACGGCCCCTATTAACAAATTCAAAATCTTCCAGTTGCATTTGGGGCTGTAAGTCATCGTGTGACTGATAGTCATGGAAGGGTCTCGGTCTTTGGCCAGCACCTTTATTGACACAATCCAACTCTTTCAACTGCATTGGAGTCTGAAATTGATCACGAGATGGGTGATTGTGGAACAGTCTTTGCCTCTGGCCACGGCCCCTGCTACCAAAATCAAAATCCTTTGACTTCATATCTTCCTGTGAATCACTGTGGGATGGACAGTCAGGAAAAGATCTCTGCCTTTGCCCACGGCCTCTGTTAAATTCAAAGTTCCTTGATTGTCTCTCTGTCTGTAAATCACCACGAAACTGGCGCCCATAAAAAGGCCTCAGCTGCTGTGCAGGTCCCTTGTTACTGAAGTCTGGGTCTTTCAGCTGCATGTCTTCTCGGTAATCATCGTAGTACTGGTGATCAGGAAATGGTCTTTGCCTCTGTCCTGGTCCCCTATTGTAGTCCCAGTTTCTCATCTGCATCGGTGCTCTTAGATCATCCTGAGTCTGATGGTCATGAAATGGTCTTCGTCTTCGTCCAGGTCCCTTATTAATGAAATCAAAATCTCTCAGTTGTGTTTGTCCTTGCAAATTATTATGAGAGTTGTCATCATAAACTCTTAATCTTTTCCCAGACCTGTAAAGAATTTTTTTCTTAAATAGAACATCTGTACTTGTAAGTACTACAAGTTATTAACGAAAGTTTTTTTTAATCCAAGAATTGCTATGAAACACATTGCAAGTAAAATATATACGTATCAAAGTTACTAAGAATCTGAACTCTAAGCAAAATTATAAAACTTTCAAACAATGTCACGTTAGAAGCTATGACAAACATTCAACTTTAATTCTATAGTGCTTGTTCAACAGGCAAAACCTGTTAAATATGAAATATGAAATAATTAATATGAAAAAATATGAAATTAATTAAAAATAAATTGCAGACTGCCGTAGAATAATAAAGAATAGCAGGCAAAGTAAAACTCTGACATTGTCCCAAAAGAACTGCCCACCAGTTCCTAATAGCACATATTCCCTGTCCTCCCTTTATCTTCTCATTAGTTTTCCTAATTCTGTAAATATACTTTGCATGAGAAGGCTACATTAAAATAAAACCTCTTAAGTTAGAATATTTCAGTGCTTCCAGTGTTTCAAAACACCACATCTAATTGTTAAAATCAGCTGATCCTCTTGGAACACTGTAATGGATTGCTACTATGACAACAGCTCACGGGAAGGAAAAATCATCTTTTGCACTATGGGTTTCTTGGCTTTTCATTCCAGTTTTCAACTTATTACCCCTGAAAATCTTCATTTGGGAACTGTTCCACAGGTCCTTCGGTTGGATTTGGTGGGGGAATGATATCCTCATCTGAATCCCATACATCCATTCCAAGGTTACTATGAAGAATAAAAACATCTCTCATAAGCTTCCTTTTTTCTCCAAACATACCGAGAGGGGAAAAAAGAATCACAAGGATTCTGCAGTTGAGAATTACTGATTTTTATTTTATTTTTTTTAATGTTAATTTAAACTTACAGACATTCAGGATTTTCATAGCAAATTTTAATCTTGTAAATCTAGTTGAGGAAGGGCTGTAGAGAAAGCCGAAGCTTCATACATTTGGAACAACGTCAAAAATATGTGAGACAAGTACCACACTTAAAAGAGTCCAGCTCAGAGCTAACCTTACTCGGTCTCTAAAGCAATTAAAGCAGTAAAACAACAACAAAGGGCACTCAAACTAAAATGAGCAAAATCAGTCAGATACTATTTTAAAATCAATGTGATGCTACAAGATGTAATTGGTACAAATAACTTACTGAGATGTAACTGTTAACTATTAGGTACTCTGGGGTGTGAATACGATAAAGACAAAAGACTCCATATGCATCAGGAATATAAATACTAGAAGCAGGAGCTTTGAGAACAATCTTCCACCTTACTTTTTCCACTAGGACTGTTATTTTTTAATTTTTATTTTTAAATAATCTGGTTCCACCACACCAGCAGGCAGAGTACAGAGCTTATAATGAAATCTTTGCAGTAGCTCTTTTCAATTTGTAAGAGAATACAGACTCAGTATAGCTGGGATAGTACGATACAACTGCACCAATGTTCAGTAGTATACATCAAAGCCATACAAATTCAAAGTATAAACAAAGGTACTTCATGTTATTCATATCAGAAGTCTTGCAGAATTTATGTAGTTGTTTACTAAATGTTTAAGACGGACAATTTTGGCTTACAAATGTAACTGAACTTTTAAAAATACATCCTGGAAAATCTTAAGTGTGCAACTAAAAGCTTTTGCTTACCTTCTCATTGGCTGTGTTCTGAGATCTGTGAGATATACAAGACCATCCATGCAATGACCTCTAGCATCACCAAAAGCTAAAGAAAAAGAGGAATGAGTCTAATGACATGTGCTTAAACTGAGACACAAACGTGTGAGAAAGCAGCTTTCTGTTCACCACGAGATAGTAAAAAAAAATAGCATTAATACAAATGCTGCAGCAAGCTGTGATTGTTGAAGCAATTTTATTTATTTATTTTTTGTAAAGAACTGAAACTAGTAGGGGTAGCAACCTATGACCGAAAAATTCTTCAAAGCAAAAGCCAAAGAAAAAAAATTAAGCAGCTGAAACCTCTCGTCATTCAGTTTGCTGATGCTCAAACCTCGTCTGAAAGAAAATCAGCAGAAAATCCTCTATGGAGAGGCCATATGGTTACCACATGAGGTAACAACATGCAACAGCAGGACGACACACTACAGCAGAACTGCAGTATTTGTGAATCCAGTTATAGTTAAATGCGAACTACAACTCAACTTTTGTCCGAGTTCAAAGTGTGTAAAATACCTTGGATTGCTGCCTCTGGATCCCAGCCTTCAACATCTATAAGATATCTGAAGAAAAATTTGATTAGACTGCTGTCCCAGAGGGATTATAGACTAATATAAAGCCACTATCCTTCGTGAACACTCAGTTTATTTTTTTTCAACCCTTACCTACATATAAGGTAGCCAGTTCTATTTATTCCATTAGTACAGTGGACACCAATGAGTTTCTCTGTCAAAAAAGATAAACACAGGCTTTAATAGTTCGGAAAATGAAATTACTTGAAATTAGCACGAGACAAAAAAAGTGCTGTACTTTTCAGTAAAGCACTGATAAATCATTAGTGTTGATTACAGAATGACACTGTTGTGCTCGTAAAATAACAAACACATCCAGACTTGATCTTCTACATGCCAGATCTCTAGCAGCAGTTAACTCACTGCTTCCAAACCTGCAAAGACTGAGATAAACTCTGCAGAACATATGAAAAAGGAATGATATCAATGAAAGCTGTCAGCCTTCAGTCAGAACTGCAGTAATAGCAAAGAATAAAATACAGTTTTGAAAGCACCCCTGACCAACTAGCAAACATAATGTTAAATAAGTTAATGCACAGATCCTTTTAAAACTTACAAAAAGGAGAAAAAAATCCACAATATCCTTAGTATCTAGGAGTACAAAATGCATTACAAGAAGAATTAATTTAACTGGACTAAAAATTGAGTTGATTCCCGGGACGAATCATAGAGATGAAGTATTCAGGTTCAGACATAGAGAAGCACTCTAATGGGAATCAATGATGTCAAAAGAAAACATATCATTTTTGATTATATTAATCAGCTGTATGCTAAAAGGAGAATAACTTACTACTATTAGGTTGTTTCAACTGAGATATTGCCAATAAGGAAGCAGTAACGTGGACATGCCAGGCACTGATAAAAACCTCATCCAGACTATCTCACACACCAATACACAACAGAAAAAACCCAACAAATTAAAATACATACTTAACGGTCTCCTGTGCTTGTCACAGAAAAAGTGCCTATTTAGTGAGAACAAATAATACCTAAGGGCAAAATTAGGCATGAGAATATTAACTGGTTGAGAGTTTACGTCTAGATTTAGAAGGCAAACTTCAAACATCAGAAGTGCAAAGTTCAGGCAGGGACAAATTGTTGTACTGACAAAGTACTGACAGAAGGTCTCTGAAATGGACTTTGATAAATTTTTGAATGAGATCCACTGTCACTGTTTGCCATAGAACAGGACAGTCATGTTATCATGTAACTTTATTCTAGGTTGGTGTCCTAGCCTTCCAGATGGTAAAAGAACAAACTTATTAAAAGTTATTTGTAAGAAGAATCTTGATTAGTTATCAGGGTAATCTGAAACAGAGGGCATGTTACAATGCATAAGTTAACATAAAAACTGAAAGCTCTCACACCTCTGAATTTACATAAACCCTGCCAAAATAGTCTCACTAGCTGGAACAGCGGGTATTCATCCAGCAACAAGTGAGGAATTCATTCTCTTGATTCTGAGAATAAGAAGTAATTAGACTTAAATGCAGACTATTCTTTATCACATTAAAAAAGTCATTGGATAAAAAACAGACAAAAACGAATAATCTCCAGATAATTTCCCTATGCCAAAACAGAGCAAAAGGAGAACTTGCACACCAGTTTCCTCAATAAGGACAAATGCTTTTTGTTCTCTTTTATTTTTCCCACCATTTCCAGTGTAGGCTCTTATACCTGAGACTTAGGTCAGAGCTTTTTCACTCAGCAGAGCTGACCATCCACACCAAAACCATCATTACATTCTGCAGCAAAAAACTGTAGGCAAGTGGGAAGTTAAACTCTACTTTCTCACAGAAAATGCCCAAGTAATCACAGCAATTAACATGAAAAAAAGCCTGAAGGAACGGTTCCTCAATAACAGATAAATAAACAGCTAAAATCTGCTTACAGAGCTCAGTAGCAAAAAAGTGAAAAGGTAAAAGCTACAAACAAACAGGCTGTAGCAAAACACTTCCAAACTCATTTCCCTGAATACGTTTCACCTTGTACCATTCCAGGGACAACTGTGCTAATGCAAAAACACAAAAACCAGCAACAGATCCACATGGAGGAAATACCGACACTGCATCTGCAAAATGATTTTTAAAGACTGCTAGAAATGATGGCAACAATTCAGAAAATTGCTGTGTGTGACTAAATGGGCTTGATTAGGTTGCGTATCAGCGTCCAGTGCCATCAGAGAAACCCTGTGCTATTTTCAACATCCACAAAGGAGCAGCAGCTGCGACACTGAGTTTATGGGGAACAATCTGAGCCAGGCTGATGGAAGCTTTCTTTCTATTGAGTATTCTATGTCAGCTAGATGGGGGCAACTGATTTTAACCTTGTGAAAAAGGTGGAGTTCAGATGGGGGCATTCAACAAGCACTGGATAGAGAAGACTTCCCCAGCACAATTAGAGAAGTATAATAAAGAAGCCTGACTACAGTGGCATCAAGGAGTACAAAAATACTTGCAATTATAGCAAAAAAAGTCTATGTCTCAGCAGTGGATCTGTAAGTTGCCAGAAATTCAAAAGCAAGTTTTTCCCTCTTGGAGTTGCTTTGCCACATGACAGATACAGGTATAATACTATTAAGAAGAGCTGCTGATATTTACCATTTCTTGCATTTTCCCATAGGAATTTTCTGACCCATTTTTTGAATTGTAGAATAGTAGCATTATCAGGAACTTCGAGTCCAACAGTATAAAGTTTCTTATACTGCACACTTTTAGGTAAATCCTAGCAACAAGAAAAACATGGTAAAAGTTACTGAAATCTTGCATCAATGAAAACCCTTCAGCAGTATCTAAAATAACAGTGATGCAAAGCAGTAGTTCCAGCACTGCATAGAAACTGCAATCAATCATGACATGACTCTAAAAAGAGACACGCTCTCAGAAACCAATATTTACATTTCTGTTGTAAAGACCTTTTCTGAGAGAGGAGTTTCTGTACAACGTTTACTTATCCCTAATAAGACGGCACATGAATTAAAAAGAGCAGATTCTTGTAATTCCATTCTAACACATTTAACAATTATTAGCAACGTCTACCCTGCTGAACCACAATCATATTCACACATTTGCCCCCTTAGTGTATCAAGCCAATGCACATTTGAAGATCAACATTCAGTTATAATACTGCTACTTATTCTCCTTTTCAATAGGAGGCAATCAGAATTCTATCAGCTGGTCAAATGGTAACAAATCCGTCATGAAGGAAGCAATTTTAAAACGTATCCTTTTTTCAGTGGATTCCACTGAAGAAAAACACCTTTAGACACAAATGAGAATGTGTTCAGGGCACTGGCCACAAGTCTCCAATATCTTTTCCACAGTGCCTAGCACTGAAGTCTTTATCCACTATTCCGAGCTAGCATAGCACAAATAAGCCACCAATGTAACTAGCAGGTAGGAGGAGTTTCTTCCTGTCATAAAGCATTTTGTTTCTATTAGAGACACAAAGTAAGTCTAGATGGCTCAACTTGGCTATACCAATTCAAAGTGAGTAAATGCAAAAATACTTTAAAATAATTACAGCAGTAACGACTATAAAATTTGCTATTGCTCTGACATTACCTTAACTTCATAGTATCGTGTGGTATATGTTAAATCAATAATTAATCCGAGCTCCACATTTAGGGCTTTCATTGCAGCAATTAAGTCTTTTGGTGTAAATTTCTGGGTTGGGGTAAGCCGCTGGTTAATTGCCTACAGTAACAATGGAAAAGGATCATTTGCTTTTTGAGTTCTAGTAACAAGACATTTGTTATATTCAGCTTATTTAAATGGGAAGACCAGTTTTCAAAATGGAATGTTTACAGTATCAAAAGCATATCCGTGTTTTATACAGATAAGAAACAAAGTAAAAATTTGTTCCTGTTCCAGTGAAAAGGCAAGAAAATGTGGAGGAACTTCCACTTACCCAACATTAACAAAAAAGCACTAATTTGATAGACAAAAACCCTGCAAAATGCAGCATATATATAATTTTATATACATACTGATTAAGTAACTAACTAAACAAGGAAACCCAAAACACTGCAATCCCTCCCCCAAAACTTCTTTTGTCCCACACAATAGCACAACATTGACAGTGTATTTCACATAAAACACCAGAAGTTGTGATGCCAGAGTTCACTTACTCTCAAGGCTTTAACTCTCTCCCCACAAATGTTATGCAGGCATGTTTATCCCTGGTTCAACTCTTAGCAGAAAGTGCTTGCATGTCATCTAGCATTGGGAAATGTTAAATAAGACTAAAATACAGTGGCACGTTGGTGGATAATGAATAATTCATTTCATTTCACAGACACAGTGGGAAAATTGTTTACTCACCCTATTGTAGCTGTGGTTTCTGAAATGTGTTCTCCGCTCTAGGTATGAAAATGCCTCGTGCACAAAACTGGATTTTCTCTGAATAGTGCGCTGTCCACTGTGAGAGCCTTTTGGCTCTGACACCACCAACAAAGAGTGGCAAAACAGATGCAGCAGCCTCAACCACCTCTCAGTTCCTTTGTTAATAAGAAATTCAAGTAGACTGGACTCAGAACTAATGGAAAGGAAGGCAGCCACAGACCACACACCTCTCAGAACCACAGATGCTATAGGGTAACTAACTATTCCATCTTTTGACTGTACATATTCTAACCTAAGATGCTAGCAAGCGCTTTGATTTGAGCCTGGAAGCAGAGAGAGGAATTCTAATTAAAGAATGAACAGCGGGCCATTCCTACCTATCAAAGCTGCTGTATGATTAGAAAGCTTGTGCTGGAACAGTAGGGCTGAAAGTGCATAGAAGTATTCACTCCTGAGTATTTCAAATATTGGGGTACTGCTGAAAAACAGTGGGGGTTGTCTAAGTCCAAACAAAACCAAGACTAGTCACAATTATCTCTCAACTACTCAGAACTGATTTTTAATAAAATTTGAAACTGAATTTACAAACTTTGAGGTGACAACTACTAACCTGCAGAAGTCTGCCACAGAACTTGTAAGAATTTTTTTTTACTATGTGAACTCACACTTATAATCAAGTGCAAATACATCCCACAAAATAAGAGATCTGAAAACATTTTGCTTCACTGTGTGAACAGTTCAACATGTTATGAAAAGCTATTGGAGATTTTCTGAAAAACTCAGCAGGATTTGCCTGAGTACACCTGCCCTTTTTACGATCTCTGGTGGAGCTCCTCCTTCCAAGCTATCAGAGAACTGCAGGGGAAGGGAAAAATTAGCGACAAAGTACCTTCCTCTGAAATCTAGAGTGACGGTGTAATGCTATAATGGGACGAGAATAGCAGGGTGGCAAAGTCTTTGGCTACAGCAAATGAGAACAAGCCCAAATGCAGCAACCAAGGATGCAGAAATGAAGAAAAGGAGCTGCTTGCCTTTGGAAGGCCCCAGGTACACAGGGATCACTGCCAAGAGTATTCTTAGAGTAGATCACCTCCCCTGCCAACCCTTAAATGAAGTCTGGAAGGGGTGCATCCTGGCTCCATGCCTTCCAGTCAATCAGCTGCATTGCACGCACCTGAGCTCCCCTGGGTTGGCCCTGCCTTCCCACCAGGTGCTCAATCACTGCTTCAGGCCATGACTCAGCATTTCCACTACAGAAGGGAAACTAGAAACATATGGAGCGCACAAATCCTGCCCAGAGCAGTGTGTCTATGCAAAAAATTGGTGCTGGATCAAGTGGAATTACAGGAGCTGATGATGCAAAAAATCTCTCCCATCTCAACAGTAGAGAAGCCAATTACAAACCTACTGAATCTGATTTCCACTGATAAGTAGATCTACCCTCTGGCAGTCTTGATATAAAGGCACATGGCTACTATACCATCCTTTAAAATCATGCAGAGTAAGTATGACCAACTGACACCTTTGGTATCAAAGCAACCAAACCATAATACTGAAGCCGGGAAAGCAGCTAAGGAAGTAAACCCTGCAAGCATTCCACTTCAGTCTTTGCTAACAGAAGTGAACTGAATGGTGACTGAAAATGTAATGGACACTAATATGCCAGGAGAAATTTTTATTTTTTTTTTTTACTACATGAATACTAGAGTGAATCAGTAGACAATAGTTTAGACAGAATACTTATTTTTAATTGCTATGGTTATGTCTAGCCACTGAACATTAAAAAAGCTTAGAAACTGTTCTTTCCTGTGTATCTTAAGTGAGAACTTGTATGAATTAATTTACACAGAAAGGCAAATTTGCAACCGTGTCCCTCAACACACCAAAGAACTGAAGTCTCCACATTTTGTTCTGTCACAAAAAAATTTAGAGATCT
The DNA here is from genome assembly GCA_016647715.1 of Pavo muticus. Classification (NCBI taxonomy): domain Eukaryota; kingdom Metazoa; phylum Chordata; class Aves; order Galliformes; family Phasianidae; genus Pavo; species Pavo muticus. Next base: position 1,514,829 of record JACDJE010000052.1, read on the forward strand.
AGCTTAGTGTATCTAATGGATTAAGACTCTATTCCATGTTACTAAGGATCTAATGGAGTTACTAACACATAAATAAATCTATGAATACTGTGTTTTTCCATATCACTGAAGCTTACCAGTAACCGAAATCTCTAATTTTAAAAGTACTGCAGCGGTCAGTGTATTTTAATAAGTGCTTCTTCTCTGAAAAATGGTATTTTGGCTTATACTGCCTAGACTGTTATTCATATCACAACCCCCTCCCATGGTAATAATCAGACTTTTCTTCTAACAGTCATGAAAGGATGTTAAATAAGATGTTGAATTTAGGCCACTAAATTAGCGATCAAATGACTTTACTGATTGGTTAGAGACTGTCTGATTTACAGAAGATAAAAGAGTAACACCAAATACATACATCAAAAGAGTGAAAAAAATATAGACCATTATGTAAATAAAGCCACTGGTAGATGACTGATTATTTAAACACAAAATATTTTTTCATAAACTTTTCCTGAGGTTTGTGTGAATATTAATGCTATTTTTCATTACTTTTGTACTGTATTTAGTAAAGACAATGTGTAGTTACTGTTTATACATACCCCTTTTAAAGGTACTTTGAATGCAATAAATCTCGTTCCTGGTATAGGCTGCCCAACTGGTGTCAAACTCCTCCATCTGTAATGAAATGAATATTCATTTTGAAATATTTTTAAACAACAGATGTCAACAAAAGACACAGGTAGCTCTAAGTAAAACTGCTAAAATAACGGGTGTCCGCTTCGGACTAAAACGTCAGTAAAACAAAACACATCAAAAGCCCTTCTCTTTAAAATTGTAGTAACAGTTACTTCAAACCATATGAAGTATCTTACAAATACCAGGCAACTCTGCTGTCATATCTAGCACAGATTTAATGTAGTAATTATTTAAAACTTCAAGCATAAAGACACAATAGTTACCTTTTTCTGCCCATGACGGGCACCTACTAGCAGAAGGCATTAAGATTTACATTTCCAAAAGGCAGAATCCAATAGTTCCTAAATTCCTTGGCCACATAAGCAAGCAGTTGCAATGGATATGCGCAAAAGTTTGAAAAAGATGGCCAATTAAATCCTTGTATGTACATAAAATCAGCTTTCTAGAAAATCATCTTCCATTAGTAACCTGTCTCACCAAGAAACTAACATCTCTTTAAAGGTCATAAAAATTCATTTTGTTATGATATCACACATTTGAACACAATTAATAGCTTAGCATTCTTCTGGGATAAACAAAACAGGGAGCTGCCTAAAAGATGCCAGGAGAATATCAACAGTTACCATAGGACTGATGGGGGAAGAAGCTTATTTGGCACGCTACACAACTTACACAGACACTCCTATTGCTTGCAAGCCTAAATCAGGAGTCATAATAAAACGAATATTTATTCTCCATAAAGCACTATGATAAAGAAAATATTTTTTACAGATCACGTGCATGACTGCTGCTATCATACAGTGGAATTATGTCCCCAAATCTGCAGTTATTACACAGAGTCGTTTCGAGGTATCGACAGTACATTCCAAAACAGTTTTTTTCCTTCCTTTCTTTTTCAGCTTCCAGAAAACTCTGTTCCCTCAGAACATTAGGGGAGCATTTACAGACAAGGAGCACCAACACAAAGTAAAGCAGAAGAACAAAGTTTGACAGGTTAAAAAAACCCACTTTTTACATTACAGACGCCAGAAAGCTTTCAATGACTGAATCAATTTTTCAACTTGGCTGAATCAAACACTCTTAGAAAGTTGTTACAGCCTCACTTAATTCTTTAGATGACAATGAAATGCTAAGTTTATTCTCATCAAAAAGTACAAAGCTTTTAGATTTTGCAAATACATTCACTTCGTAGTACCCTTCTTTTTCAGGGCAACATTTTTCACTGCTCTTTCTCTTGGTACTACCAAAACCACAAAGAATATCTGATAGTAGAAAAATTAAGCAAAAATCACTTCAGTAACATGAGGATTTATGTTACAACCATCAAATTCTTAGTAATTCCAAAACCACAAAGAAATGGTGTTCACTAATTTTACACGGTACTGAAGAAATTCTTCATGTAGCACATTTCAGAGGTGCCAGTATAAGAATACGTTCCATGACTACAGGACATGTTCCATGACTAGAGGACACGTTCCATGCAACATGCCTCCTAGTTTAAGATAGATAAATTCAGTATGAATTGATGAAGACTGCAAGCAGTATAAGCATACAGAAAATACTACCCAACCTAACAAAACCCATGACGTGTATCCAGACTGCAAGATGTGGTCAGTTAAAAAAATCAAGTGAATTGTACCAAAGAGAAGTTTCATCAACCCCGTGCGGAGTTTAATTTTATCTCATTCACATCATAAACCACTGTGATTCTATGATCATCTTAAAAAGATGCTAAATGCTGTGAACCATTACTAGATGTACATTTGAACTGAACTATTGTTAAAATTAATGAGAAAATCAAGCTTAACACCAACTCCAGCCTCTGGCTATTTTTAATAACTCAGGAAATTAAAAATTTTTGCTCTCAAATTGGCAGGCAGAATCAGAAAATGGGCTGCTTCTGGGAATAGAGAAACTAGCACCAATACCAATAAAACATACAATGTGCTGTTCAACACTGGGATTCATTCATCAAGCAGCCAAAGGCCATACTCGCATATACACATTTAGAAACATTTTGAAGGAAGGCAGAAGTAAAGTATCCCAAGCAGAGAAGACCAATCAGCTCATGCAAGGAGACAACTGGATGCCATAGGTTAGAAATTCAAGTTGCCTTTAACCAGTTTTCTCTTGGAAAACTGTTTAAGTGGAAATCTACAATAATCAGTGTAAATTCCAAGCAACTAGAAATCAGCAAGAAATGATAAAAAAAACTTCTTGAAAATCCCATTTGCAAGACTCAACACCATCATCATTCCTGTAGCAATGGTTAAAAGGTTTGAGTGAAAAACACTGAGCTGGACATAAAGTAGCAGAGAAGATAGTAGGAAGTTTCCTCAAAGAGCCAGTGGTATCTCAGTGAGACACAGACATAATGTGTGCTTCGAGGCATTAGAAACATTTGGGTATTTACATTACAGTGGGGACAGCTCTGGCCATAGAACAGTCACATTAGAAAGACACTGTGATGAGTCTAAGATGGAATTGTAAATTCAGTAAAACGTAGCAGCTTAATAACCCAAACAATAATCAAATAAAGATAGACATACCAGGAAGAAAATGAGAACTTCTGTATGAAAGACAACAGCTGTCAAAATACAGACAGTAAGTCATCATACTCTAAGGCAAACCATCACCTGACAATATGTGCTATTTCTGGACTTCTCATAAAATGAGCAGCCAGGCCAAACACCCTTCAGAACCTCACGTGTAAAAGAACTGCAAATCAAATTCTGCTTTAAGTTTGCATCAAAACAGCTGAGAGGCTTTTATCAACCCAACATGGTGACTAATTTTTTTCTGGTCCTTATACAAAATCACAACCCCCAAATTTATTTGTTGTAATAGAAAAGTACTTAAGAGAGAATAGCACTCAAATAGAAAGTGACATATTGCACACACACACAGCATGTTTTTAATTATGACTTTATTTCTATAAGTTTTCAAATAAGTAAACAATCCATGGAATACATGCAGAGTAAGATCTGAAAAGTAACGAAACAAAAATCAATGAATTGCTTAATTCTTTACCTTTCCCACTTCCCTATCATGTTTTGTCTTCGTCACTTCCCAACTATCATCAACAATCTCAGAACACAGGCAGAATTTTGCCAGCCACTCCAAATAAGAGAATCATATCTCAGTTGAGAACTGTTAAACTCTAATTAAACATCATTCCCCCTTCCCTCTGAAATTTCTGTGACCCCTTCATGACTTCCAGTTAAATAAGTAAGATTATTATTGCTACTACGGACTGTAGTTAGCTGAACTGCAAGTGGTTTTATATCTAGTTCACATGAAGATATATTATTACGCTTATCCATTTTTGTTTAAATGAAAAGCATTGTTTTACTGTCTTGTTTTTTGTCTAAAAATTTTAGATGTGCAGTAACATATGGATTTGCTTTCTTAAACTTCATGCATCGTCTTAAAAGTATGTTCACAACGCATAGGTAGAAATCACTCAATTTTGTCTTTATAATGAAAACACTCCATTCCTTGGATTATTCCTTTTTCTAGACTCTAAGGGAAACATAAAATAAGGTTATATTTCTGCAGACGCTATTCAAAGCAGAACCTGAATTGATGAAATTATACACACAGTAGGATTTGAGATGCTGGTGCACCACATGTGTAACCCTGTAAAATCATCGCAGCACTTTGTGAAAGCTCATTAGATAGCTTGAACACATTCTACTGGCTGACTCCCAATAAAACACTGTAGTATACAACTACCAAAGGACAGTACCATTTCAGACCCTGGTGGAAAGTGCAGCAGAGGGACACTTTAATCCCTCCCTTATATTAAATCTCATTTTGTTACAAAATCACCTCTACAGCACTATTTTATAGGCTTGAGGCTGCAATGGATACTGCACACCTTAGTTTTGCTCCAAGACTTTACTGGGAAAAGGGAGAAATGACTTTTGCTATGAAGGAATATGGAAAATCGTACTTCCAGGCTACTTCCTCTCCTCTTTGCTGGAGCAAAGGCTGTGCAAAAAGTGTAACATCAAGCATTCAGGGGGAAAGCAACAGGTATGCAAGAACAAGGTATGAGACGTACTGCAAACCCAGTGGCAGCATCAGCTATTAATACTTCTTCAGGTGCTGAGTACGCTCACAGTTCTGATTCCAGCAAGGTTACACAGTGCTGTAACACAACCCTTACATACAGGCAACTTTAGTCATGCTGCAGACGTAGTATTGTAAAGAGTGGCAGTAATTAGTGTATTTTTAAAAATTGGTCAGCTATTTTTTTTTATTTGTACTATCTCCAGCTAAAGCTTAACTGAGCCCTCAAATTTATCATACTGCTTTAATTAGCAGAAAGGAAAGTGGATTAAAACTGTTAAGAACTGCATAAAAAATGGAGGCAGTAACAAAGACAACCTAAAAAATGTTGGCTGTTGCTTATCTACTACCAGAATTCTCATGCGCTATCGTTACAAAACAGAAAAAGATAGTGTTATGTTTACAGTTATTAAAATCCTGTGATACGATGGAGATCTGACCTCCATAGTTAAATACTGCCTGGACTGGTCTCCGTGTTATAGTGTACCTCAATCTTACTTCTTCCTGCAAGCTGGGAACACTTCAGTATTATGAGCTTTGTCAGACGGTGACACTATCTTTACAAGCAATTACTCTACAGCAGATGTTCCTCTCTGTGAAAGATACACGGGTGTTAGCTTCTTATCAGAGAGGCCAGAAGCACAGTCCACTGCTTCTTCCATATTTACAGAAGAAATGCACGTAACCTAAAAGCACCCCAAGCTCAAATGCCATGGAAAAAGAAGGGGAAAATGAGTACCTGATACATTCACAACATTTTAGTAATAATTTTTAAGTATGAAAAAAACAAGCAGGAGCTCTTCTTACAGGCTTCCTTTATTATTGCTTGCAGGCCTAAACCACTTTCAGGGTAACTTTTTGTGTTCAAGTTCTAACAGAATTTTCACAGAAACTTTCAAACAAATAAATGCATACATAGTATTTTCCTAAATTTTATTCTGTTTTTAATTTCTGTGTTTGTCTGCTATTAAAATAATCCAAGTTTCTAGAAGCTACTTCTAAAAGTTTGCTTATTGTTTGTTTCTATTCACTGCTTTTAGGCCAGCATGTTTTGCAATAAAACACACTTTTTGTATGTCATTGTTTCTCCTAAGAATGTTCTGAATAAAGTTCCTCTGGATAATGTCCACCTTTCCCAAAATATCGTTCTGATTCCAAGTTACTGTCCCGTTACAACATGCCTTTGTATCTCAGCACACCCTCCTACCACAAAGTTTGTTCCAATATCAGCAGTAAAACATAGGTTAAGCTTTTAAACTTGGACTTCCTTCAACTTTTTTTTCTTTTTTTTTTTTTAATAGAGCTGAATACTAGGACCACATTTGTTTTAAATGAGAGTATTCAGTGGTGCCCATATGCACTCCCACTCAAGCCATCAGAAAGCAAGTAGAATAAAATGTTGTTTTGTGGTTTTTTTTTATTATTATTTTCACTGACAGAACATTTTTTGTCATCCTATTGTAAAAACAAAAACCAAAAGAAAAAGACAGAAAATAACGTGTTTCTGGACCTGTGTGTTCCTTGATCGCATGCATGCAACCACCTGCTCTCATCTGCCCTTTCCTTACTCTGAGCAGTCAGGATGAGCCACTCCCCCATTTCCCCAGGTAAGTATGCATCTGGGGGTGAGTAAGTTAGGCAGAAGGGACTGCATTTGACTGATGAAGGAGAACGTTCACAGACAGGCTGGAGCATCATACTCACCTGGGGGATGAAGGGCTGTGTTGTTCCTGTCTTGAAGAAGATACCTACCTTACCTGGCAGTACATGGTGAAGACGCTTGTGGCAAGAAAGCGCCTGGGGCAGTGAGTGCCCCTTCTCTATGGGCAGGGCTGTGCCCGCTCCTGCCTCTCGCTTAGTGTGAGGGATACTTACCCCTCGGGGATAGTGTTCTTCTTTACCATGCTGAAAGCAGGAGCAGGCAGAGCAGGAGACAGCGGTGAAAGTGCGCACTGCAGCAAAGGAGAGAGAACCGCGCAGTTAACACGGTGCCTATCTCTCTGTCCATCAATGGGCATTTTCACAGGGCTGACTCAAGATAAAATAAATGAAGCAGTCAGCCGCGGCTGGAAGCCATCCTGAAAAAGTTCTGCTGCTTGCAAGCTATCCTATGTTCTCCACAGCAACTGTACAAGAGGGAAAGACAACAACTCACCTCCCCTCTCCAGGAGACCAAAAGAACCAGAGAGGAGAGGCAGCAGGTTTCTATCTCTCGCAGCAGCGCTGCAAGTGTGAAGATCTTCCAGGCAGACCCAGAGCAGTCTGCTCAGCCCTCGTGCTCCCACAGCCAGAACTCGTCTGAACTAGAAGCTCCGAACATCTGCAAGAGGCGAGGCCGGCACCTCAGCGAGCGGGAGGACCACCTGCCCCGCGCTAAACTCGGCGGGGCCGACCCTGCGGCGGCCCGGGCACCACCGGCGGCTGCCGACCCCAGCGGGGCGCGGAGCTCCCCCTGTGGCGGAGGGCCCATGGCCGCCGCTCCACAGAGGACGCCTGAGGCTGTGCCGGCTCGGGGCACTCGGCGGAAAGCCGCCGAGCTGAGAGGAGGAATTAAAAAAAGACACGGGGGCAAAGGGGAGGTCGCGGCCCGGCGGCTGGGGGCCGGGCTGTCGGCGAGGGGCCGGGCCCTGAAGAGCAGGGCGCGGGCTGCAGCAGGATGCGGTAACAGGGAAAGGCCCGGGCGCCGGGGCGGGGAGGAGCGGAACTGCGGGCGGCCCGTACCCTGACAGGATTTCCCTTGCAGAGGAAGGCTGGAGCGAGACAAGCGGCACAGAACGTTCCCGAAAGGGTCTCGACTGCGCATGCGCGGCGCCCGGCCAGCTTGCCGGGAGGGGGCATTGCGCCTGCTCCTCACGGCCGGGCCGGCAGGCGCCGAGCGCGCATGCGCGGGGGCCGCGACCCGTAGGTTCGAGGGAGCACCCGCTCAGCGTGCGTGACCAACCGGCCAATGGGACGCGGCCGTGCACCTGCGCGTGCGCTGGGAGCCGGTGGGCTCGAGGGAGAGCTGAGGCGCATGCGTGGTGTGGAGATCCGGGGGGGGCCGGGTTGCGGTGGATGTGCGTAGAGATGGTTAGGGTGTAGTGCTGCTTTTTGGGGAGCGGCTGCGTGGTATCGCACTCAGGCTTTCTGCTGAGTGGGTGGAAGGAGACAGGTGTGCTTTCCTCAGTGAAATGTTTTGTGCTTGTGGAGAGTGGAGCTGTAGGAGCTTGAAGGAAGCCCTGAGGGAAAGCCGGGTCTGAGTGGGGGTGTCCTCGCCCGCCTCTTTCCTCCTGTGTGCCTGGCTGCAGGAACGGCGCTGAGCTGCTGCTGCGGAGCCGAGGTGTTGCACCTGCACCGCCAGGAAGGAAGGAAGTGCGCGGAGGAGGCTGTGTCTGCTGACAGTGGGATGGTGTTCTGAGAAAATGGTGTTGTATCTTTTAACTAGATCGCTGCTGGGGCGTGTGAAACAGTTGATTCTCAGATACAGTTATGATTGATGTGCTTGCTGCTGTACAGCTATGGGAAGGCCTGGTACCCCCACTTCTTAAGTTTCACAAGAGGTTTTCTACATGTTTTGTTTTTAAGTACAAAACATCCCCTGAGAATAGGAGAATCCAGATCATATTTTGGGTTTTCTTCAGATTTGTGAGTGAGGGCTGTGAAGGCTTCTCAAGTTTCAGCCATCACATACAACGCAGTGAGCAAGGTTTCATGGTGGTGGTGTCAGGAGTTCCTGCAGCTCTGGGTAGTGCTGTGCTGACCCTTTTAGTTCTGGAAATGAGCAAAAATCCTGTGTCTTCAAGAAACAAAACATGAAACCCTTAGCCCTGAAGTATTTTAATCTGAGGGAAGCATAAGACCATGGAGTGACTCACAGTTGTTAGGAGCAATCTAGTGCAACCGTGAGGTGCTTTTGCTGAGAGGATCATGAATTCTCAAAGTTCTCATGTTTCATCTCTGAAGAACAGATGAATTTGAATTTCTTAGACTCTCATATGTGAAGTTTTCCTCCTAAACCTAGTGCTTTAAATTACAGCTGGTATCAGCTGTTTAGTATCCCTTTGTTCTTCTGGAAAGCCACTGTACTCCTCAACAAGAGCAGTCACACTGCGCTGGTAAGCAAGGCCTGGCTCAGTGGAATTCAATTCATTACCTAATAAGTTGCAAAGCCACCTTGAAAGGAAAAAGTTCTACAAAGTGTAGTTAGATTTAAAGGGAGATAGTTTTCATAGTATTAGAATAAGAAAGCTGATGCGTTTTTAACAAAGGAACTTCTAGATTCTGTCTCTTTTGTTTTGGATAGGATGCTCCCAGGAGTTGCCACATTGAATTAAGTTCAACAGGCAAACTAGTTAGCAGTCGTTCTGCCAGATTGTGCATACAAGACAAAACAAAGACAGTATTGAGAATCCTCAGCTCCACAGTTTTTGAAGTATTTGAAAGCCCCAATAGATTTTTTGGGGACTTCTGAATTGTTACCCTGTGCACCTTGCCTAAATGATACCAACTTTGCCACAGTCTCCTGATAGTGATGTGTGTTCTGTAGTCAGTAAGCATATCATCCATCTCTGCAAAAGTGTTTTCAATTAGCTAAAGAACATAAAGAATGCTGTGGGGGAAAAAAGAAATCTTTGAGAGCGTAAAAAAAAGCGCTCTGCTAATGTTTCTTTTTAGGATAGTATAATAGGACTTCACTGTACAGGAAGGCAGGAGTGCTTCATCTTTTTTATTTCTCAGGTAATTAAGATGCTGTAATTCATGCATGTGGTTTCAGAAAGCTTTACTGTGGATCAGTGAATGACAGCAGTCACATGAACAGTACTGATAAGCAGTGTTACTCTTTAGTAGTTATGTAGCTTTAACAGGTTTGTAGGACTGAAATGTAATCTATCAGTGTTCTTACACCCAATTTTAAACTGGTAGTAAGTTAAAATTTACTAAAAACATTAATACAATTTTCTCAACAAAGTATAAATGTGTACTAAAAATAGGAATTAGTACCGTTAGCAGAACAGTAATCTAAGGATCTGAAGACTCAAAATTATATTTTGCAAGAAAATACTTTTGGACCTTTTTAGAAAAGCTTTCTTGAAAGTGAAAGTCATTCTATTCTTGTTTTTAGTGACCTTTATTTAATTGTTCATCTTACATTTTTTGCTTATTTTGAATTTAAGTCGTAGTCTCAATTTGCGTTTCTCAGGAGGCAGAAAATGTGCTTCCTCCTCCTACAGTTTATGCCCATATTTAATTGCTATTACCCTTTAATTTTAGTTCTTATTCAATTTATTGGGTTTTAAGTTATTTTTCTGTATGAGAGTAGTTATTCTGGATGTGGCAAGTTTCAGTGTACCCAAGCAAATTGAAACATGATTTGAATCATACATAATTTATTGCAGTTCTCAAATCCCACTAAGAAACTTTTCCGGCCGTCTAATAATTACTTTAGAGCTTTAGAATGTACTGTTTCTTATTTTCCTTTGTCATGTTTTAAAATATGGACAACTAGAATGTATTAAAATGTTGGTTAGGTCGGTACTGTATAGCTCTACAATCCTTTTGTAAGCTTACACTGTTGTTTGTACAGAGATTATGCCTGCTCTTTTTGCTGTGCTTTTACAATATACTATGCAATATCCCTGATTAATTACATGTTGAATATTAGTTTGAATGTGATGTATACATTAGAGCAGTTCACCAGTTCTTTCTCTCTTCCTTTGTTGTATTGTAATTGCAACAAACCTGGAAGCTTACGTTGAAGTCTGATGTTATTAACCTGATATCTTTTAGGATGTAATCGTGAATCTGAGATGTTGTGGATCAACAGAAACTTTGTTATTTTTATTTAGCTTTTAAATAACAGAAATAGGCTTTGTTGTGTGAAGCATAAATTTGAGCTGTAACCACCAGAGGGAGCATATTGCATAGTCAGGACTGCTCTATAAGTGCCTGCTTGTGACTAACAGATTAATTCACATTCCCAATTATTTTTTCATTGGGAAAGGGCGCATCTGGGAATTAATGATCAGTGTTAAATCTTGGGTATCAGAAACAGTGTGTATTCACTTTAGTTTGTCAGTATTTGTATTTCATAACATAAAAATGTGAGTTAGTTAATCAGTTAAAATAGGGGGGAAAAGAAGTGGGATTTTCTTTTAATTTTAAAATGTTTAAAGCTTTTCCTGATTTGTTTTTCATAGCTTACTGAGGATGCTGGTAGACCACAAATAGGAGAACCTGTAAATCAGGACCTACAGGAAGGTAGTACAAGAAAAATCCTTATTTACATACTTCCTGCTATTGTGCAGCACAACTTGAGCAGTCAGCTAGAAGCCTATTAGTTTTTATTTTTATGTGCTTACATTGAATAGTCCTATTGAACTCTGTGGCAATTCCCATGGTTGAAGCTAGAGGTTCCTACATTTTATTTCCTTGTATTCACTTTACAGCAGTGATACCAGCTCCAAATGATATGTGAGGTCTTGTGTGTGAGGAGGGATGCCTCCCAGACCTCTGTACTTTCACACTCTTAAATGAGAAATCAATGCTGCTACTTCCCATCCCCAACACTTCATCTTCTCTATTTTGCACCTACCTAAACAGGGCACTGACTGGAGAAGTTAGGTTAGGTTAGGTCGTGGTTGGACTCGATAATCTTTAAGGTCTTTTCCAATCTGAGCAATTCTATGATTCTATGAATGCGGAAGGGACACAAGACCTGTTTTGCTTTGTACAAAATGAAGCTGCCGTGATGCACGATGAACAGAAACGGCTTATGGAGAGACCTGTTCTATGGGCTAAGGTCATCTCTTTGTACGAGCAAGATTATGAACTTTAAAGATGTGACAATTTGATGTGGTTTTTGTATATGACATGCAGCTGTTGCAGACAGGCTAAAAGGGATTTATTTCTGTAGCCTGGCTTCTAGCAGTCCTGAGCATGTGAGTATGGAGGCCAGTTATCCTAATGTTGATGCTTACGATATAAAACTGAATACTGTTTCAGGAATGTGTTGATTTAGTGCATGTAATTGTTTAAAAAAAAAAAAAAAAAAAAAAGGCTAATAATATGGTATTTCTGAATGTCTTTTTGTTACAAGATTTATTGAGTTATAATGCTGACCAGAAGGGACTGGGAAAGCTTTAACGGAGGAAAAGTATTGAAATAAACTGTAGATACTTCCACTGTCAAAGCACAGAACAAAATACTGACTTAAACTGAGCTACATTCATTTTATCTCAATTCACCTAGCATTGGTTCAGTGAATATAATATGTCCCAGGGTGTGTATTGTTGTGCTTCATTAGTCTTGTTTCAGTGTGAAATCATCTGAAAAGTGTAATCTCATTATCTGCAGTTAATTGTTGATCACTAGCTTGTACTTAAGTCTTGTCAAGCTTGAATTTCAAGACTTAAGCTGGAGATGTTTCTCTTGTATTGGCTTTACTAATTAGAGAAACAATATTTGTTAGACATCTCAAAGTTGTTAACCTGTAATTCAGCACTGAGCCTGCTGAAGTTCAAGAAGCATTTAGGCAACATTCTAAGAAACATGGTTTGAGTTTTGGGTGGTCTTGAGCAGAGCCAGGAGGTTACGGGGTTGTTTGTTTGGTGGTGGTGGTTGGTTTGTTGGTTTTTTTCAGCTGTTGTACCCCTTTTACTGTATCATAAGGCAAATTGTTCTCCTGCTAACTGTTAATGTATATGAGATGCGTTTAGAGTGACGTTTGTATACATCACTCTACACTTAGTGATATTGCCCTCGACTATAAAATCTTGGAGAGCTAAGGTTTCCTTAGGACTTAAAAGTTTTTTGTTTTACTGAGATCAGAAGGGAAATCTCTATTTAACAGTATTATTGTATATGTAACTTTCTGGGAGGAAAAAAGGGTGTATACTTACCACTGTCAGTAGTTGATGAAAGTTAGACAACTATGTGTCCTGGTTCTGCTGGAGTGCAATGTATGTGACCTCATGTTAGATTTTAGCTAATGCCAGTGCGTGTTTCACACGTGAATCAGTCTTTACAATTCCTCTACTTTCAGAGCAAATCAAGGATTACAGTGCCCCCTACAGCAGCTCTGCTGCTTGTTCTTGTTTTTCCTTTGAATCTTGAATCAAGCTAGGTGCAGATACTTGCCAGGTGCACTACCAGTAAAAATAACAGTGGCTCAGAGAAGCCTTTTTTTTTTTTTTTCAGAATGGTCTTCAGTTTCTAGTTGACTTTCTCCCTTGCTGCTCAGAGGTTTTCATCTGTCCTGGAGCTACTTATTTCTGTTTTATTAGCATGGTGCACTGTGATGTTGGAAATTGCTGGTCGTGGTTCTCCTGAGCAGAAACTAAAATCCGAGAGCAGCTGTGGCTAGAGAAGGGTATGCTGAGAAGGCTGGGGTGACTGTGATTGCCCCTTCTTGAGCCCTGCTTATTGAAGCACATGCTCCTGGACACGTGATGGGGATGTAGCTTTGCAGCTCTTCCCTAGTTGATTTAAGTGGAGCAGGAAGAGAAACCCAAAACAGGAAAGACAGATTTAAATTAAGACAGCACTGGCATAAGGACAAGTGACCGCAAATATATTAGAGCTGATTGACTTGAATTCTATGAGCTTTAAGTCTTGGAAGACCAAGGGTTCGGAGCAATATGATGAAAGGAATTATGTCACATATTTGTGTATGCTAAGTTTTTGGACTTAGTAACCTGAATATCTCCTCCAGTCTCATGCCTTTAATGAAAGCTTCAGTCTATGAGGAAGTTCTCTCAAAATTTTAATGAAAGATTTCATCCCAAGTAATTTCCCTTGACCTGTGGAGTTCTTTAGAAGTCTGTGATATATGAGTCTCTGCTTTTATTCCTAGGGGTTTTTACAGAGACTTCTATGGATTGTGGAGAAGGTTGATGTTTTTCTTAAAGAAAATGGGTTGGAGTGAAAGTAGGAGAGATGTCCAAGTCCATGACTTGGAAGTTTGGGAGAACTGAACATTTCTCCTCCACTATTTCTTGAAAGCATCCTCCTTCAGGAAAATGCTTAGGCGTACGCTTGTCAGCTACTCACGTGTTATGACATAGGTGAGGTGTCTATGAGGTGGAGAAGTATAAATTTTGTTTGAAAACTGTGGATACAATGGCCAATTAAAATCAAGTGTATGCATGGCTTTGCTTTTGGATGGGGAAAGGAGATGACCGTTCAAATCTTGACCGTCCAAATACATTTAGAGAAAAATGTTACATGGCTTTTTCTCTTACGTCAGCAGATTCAGACTTAAATGTTCCTTTCTTTTTCTTGATGAAAAGGAGAAACCTCTATCCTTTGATGTCATGCAAAATTATGCATGCTTTATGCTGGGCAGCTGATGAAGGGTGCATTTTCTTGTCACACCTGTTTCTCAGCCAGTAAATTCTCCTTGATGCAGGTGGTAATGAATCATATATTTTTCAGCTTTATCAGGATTCTCATCAGTTAGGATTTCGTGTTCAGAACTGTGGGAAACTTTAGCGTGATGACTTAAGGTTTTCTGGTGCTTTCTAGTTAGTTTTTTTATAACAGTAACAGTAAATCAGACAATGTGATTTCCAGAATTGGAAATATGTTCTGAAAAATTGTATACATTTTAAGCAATTTCTGATGCAATAAACAACTCTTCTTTTTAAGTGTTCTGCAGTTAATGCTAGATGACTTTATTTTAGTGCACCAAGAAATAACAATGCAGAAATAGCTACTAGAGCTGGATGGTTCGCTGACACACAAATGTCGTAAATACGCCAAGGAATTTTAGCTTAATCCCAAATATCCGGAGCATTCCTGTATGAGGGGATCGATTACGGTAATATTTAGCAGACTTGGTCGGAGCATTTTGACATGTTTTCAAGAAGTTGTTTCATACTGTCTGTACAATGTTGGAACTTAGAATACTTGTATGTACTGTTAATATTTTTCATTCAAGCTCTTTAGCCTCAAGGTTATAAATAAGTGACTGAGTTATGAGTAATTATGTTTAAAAAAAAATAATAGATAAGAGTAAAGCATGAGAACAAAACTGATGTAGTTATCATTATATAAAACCCCAATGCAAAGCTGTTGATTCAGGTTACTTTCCTGGGACAACAGCTAAAACCAAAGGAAGAAAGGTTTTTGGTTTTTCTCTCTGTAGTTTTGTAAAGGTCACTTCTGCGACTGGAATAAAAGTCATTCCCTTTCCAGAATGCACAGATGGCTCACGCATGCTTTAACTCTGAGATGTTCTGGACTCATTAGATCCGTTGCAGCGTGCAGAGAAACTCTAGAGAATACAGGCTGGAATTCCCATGTGGGTGGTGTGCTGATCTTATCTGCGTATCCCATATGGTTCTTAATTGAGTTTCAAACACCTGCCTGGGACAGCAGATATCTGTTAATCTGGTGAAAATGTAAAAATAAAGCAGAATGATTTTTGCAGGAAACATCTTCAATTCACAGTGCTACTCAGAAAAGGTCAGTGAGATTTTTGTGCTGCAGAAAAAACGCGCATATTTTTGAAAAATAAAGGAAGCAGAACAAGCATTAATGTATCCTTTAAATCTTCTGCTGGAACAAAATTTTAAATACGTGTTCAGATTAGCCACAAGATTGGCATTAGCTTATGCTGTTGGGCTAGTCAGAAAGATATACAAATTCCTTCAAGACTTTTGATAAAGGCTCTAAAAGTTAATTGAAAGAAAGTGTTTTGAAATGGGAATGATCTGTGAAATACTGTAGCCTTGGTCTTGCATTCTTTCACAGTATGCAGGATTCGAGGAATAAACCGTTCCAAAATACTTTTGTCTTAAAACAGCTGCAAGAAGATTTTAAATTTGTTGCTGAAGAAGAGATTAAAAACTGTAAATGCTTCCAGCTGCTGTGATTTAGGAGCACTATTGTTAAACTTCTGCTATTTTCAACATGTATGCTTGTGTTTGTTGGAAGACTTCAACATATATGGGACAAAATGTATTAATGTTATTCTCTTGCTTTTTTTAAAAACAACTTTCCTGTTCCTTTATGTGCTCACCAGAGAATTTTGTCCATTATTGTGTGATGTTACTAGAAGTCAGGCTTATGCCCTGACTGTTTTGAATGAGTATCTTCACTATTATGCAGTTCAAAGTAAATTGATTTCTCTTAAGTGGAACAGATATTTGTAATGCCATGTTTTGGACAGCATTGCTACTGACATCTTGAAGTATTGCTTTGACCTCAGGAAAAATCTTTTCTTTTCATGTTTTACTATTCATAATTTATTTTTTCCTAGATGACAAAATAGTATTTTCTATAATAGTGCTGCACATCTTTATTTTCTGATCCTGGTTTAGGTTATCAGTCCTCTTTTTGATCTCTAGAATGCATTTGAAATTAAGCATAGAATAGAGGGGGAAAAAATGCTGAAGACTTGGGCTTCAAGATAGTTCTGCCAGAGACCTCACAGCTTCCTATTGCAAAGATAAAGTTAGCATGAAGAGATAGTAAAGAAGGGAAATTTTCTGTGAAATGCTCTGGAGAGTTTCAGTCAGCATTGTTTTTTTAGTATAAGTTCTGTTTATGTTCACCTACAATACTTCCCCTCTCTCCTTTTTACTTTTGTAAACTCATGGCTTCATTTGTATTTGTTTGTTAGGTGTTGTTTTTGGTGTTTTTTTTTTTTCCCAGCATGAAAGCCAATGACAGAAGGAGTCACAAACGATAGAGGTAGATTCTGTTGTGACACGGAGAATGAGCTCAGCCAACTTATAATGCAGGCTATAATACAGTGGTGGGACAATGTTGCCCTTTAATTTCCTAATTGGAGTTTTTGAGATCTGTGAGAAAGTAGACTAGTAATTAATGTCACAGGTGTATGCCTAGTACTTATTTGATAGGTGCTGATTTTCGATCTCTATAGCCTACCTCTGAAACTCAGCTAGTGCCCTAAACTCAAGCATCTGTTATCTGTTGTATTTAAACCGTGAAAGAGATGGAGGCGGATGGTATTAACAGTGCTTTCTAGGAGATTAGAAGACTTTTCTCACACTTCCTTTTTTTATGGATCACATTATATATTCCATGAAACGCTGTGGGACTTCATGCTGAGCTGTCATTATTTTTAATGGAAGATGAAATTCTGAGACAGAGCAGGAGTCGAACAAAAGCAGTGGCACTCCATTTAAACATTTCTGGTTTGGGAAAAAGTCTGGGTTCTTCTGTGTTCAGCTTTTCAGTTACAATTAGGAAATGCTAAGCAAATCTGAAACCGTGGGGAATATTTCTGGTGTTGAAAATATAGATTGCCTTCAATAAGCTGTCAGATATGAACTTCTGTCTCTCTTTACTATTTATTTATTTATTTTAATTAAGGAAAAGCTATAGCTCTTAGTTGGTCATTTTAAGAATTGGCTATGATGGAATATGTATCACATCCCTAGAGGAGTTCTAATAATTAATTACAGTGTTTTGTTTCTGCCATTTACATCCAGTTCATCAGGTTTCAGCTTCCTGGAATTGTCTTTTGTGATGCCTGTATCTGCTTGTTCAGGGCCTTATATTAGATATGTCCATTTTGCGAATTTCGTTAGTGATACTTTCTGTTTATAATGGAAAATTGAGTTTCTTCACTCAGTCTTTAGAATCTAAGATTTATTGCAAATTTTTCTCAAAGCCTTTTGAAGCTTTTCCATTCCTTAAATTCATAGATGAGAGATTTTTTTAAAACACATTGAATATTTTCATTGTACTTTGTCTTTATGCCAAGATTAGTGCTGACTTTCTTGGCTCTTAAACTTTAGTGCTGAGGATGGGTGTACTTTGTGAGTTACTAGCTTTTGTAGTCTATTTTTATGGAGTCTTTCTGTAGAGCTTCCTGCCAATGTATGTGTTTTTCTTTATTGTGGCTCTGAGAGCCAGAAAAAAGAAATGGTGTGGATTTCTGAGTCATACTGTAAACTTAAATGGAAATAAACCCTGTGGTGTCAGCTACTGCTCTAAACAACTGATGCAAATATTGATAATGAGGCATAAACAACCAATACAAAACATTGTTTACTTATTTACCTAACAAAAACATACTGCGCATGAAGTGTTTAGCAAAATTAAATGCATACCCGTTACATCACAAAAATTATTGAGAATTAACTGCTTTGCTGTATAGAAAAGTCCTCTGTTTTCTGCATTTAGTTAGACCTACTTGCAAAGCGGAAGACATGAAATCCTTTTCTGGATACCTGTTGACTAATTTGCATTAAGAGGTATTTCTTCTTTACCTCTATTGGTATTGGCTTAAATCCTGAATGATTTCATTATCTACGTAAAGGCTTAATCTCTCGAAAACCCTGCTAAGCTCTTGCCTTCACTGAAAGCTGTGATAATTTGTTGTAGTTATTTCTGCATTTAAATGTATTGTTTTCAGGTTCTGTGAAATGTTCCTCTATTTTCGTTTTTAAGTTTTTAAGAAGTACCAATTTCACCCTTTCTGTCATGCTATTTTACATTGTTTTGCTGTCTGCTCTTAGTGGTTTCTTCAAGCCATACCAGGTGTTTGTTGGGTTTTTTTTGGTGTTTTTTTTTTTTCTTTTCAGTTTGTTGGTGCGGTCACTGCAATTGTATGTTTGGGAAAATTAAAAACTAATGGAATTTGATGTGTTTAATCCTTTTTTTTTTTTCCCCTCAACATGCAGAAATATTTGTGAAAACTATAATTTGTGCTGTAATTACTCTACTGACATGAAAGACTTCGTTTATTCAGAATCGTCTTGCATCTTTTTGGAAGGAACGTGGAACAGTTTGTAAAAGGTTGCAAAATGAAGCACTGCTTTAAATCTTGATGTGCGATAGTCTTACTGCAGGTATGGAAGAAAACTAACAAGCCTTTTTAGATTTTTTCCACTGGAAGTTTATATCATTGCCAATACATATTTTCTGTTGTTTTAGAGGAAAAAAATGGTGTTATACCAACTCTAGAAAATGCAGAATATTTCTTTTGGAATCTCATAATGAAGTTGAAAATACATTGAACAAGCAGTTCAGTGTTTTTTGTCCTCTCTAGAATGCTGGCTGTTTGGTCAATAGGGAGGATGTAAAAAGTGAAATTAATCAATAGAAAGATAAAATGGTTTCCTGTTAAATAGTAAAAATACCCACACAAACCTAATATAATATAAAGAGGAATATATAAGCAGAGAATGGCTTAGGGAAAAAAAAAGTAGAGAAGATGGCAATGGAACTGCTTTGAAGATGCTTCTGTGCTCTCACAGTTAATCCAGGAAGTGGAAAAAATTCTTGATGTTTGTACAGCCTTTGTGGTCTGTAGTGCTGCATGCTTGTTGCCTTCTTACCAACAAGTTCTCTGAGTCTCAGGAGGCTTCACAAGAGATTCTCAAAATGAATTTGCAATGATCTCAATGATGAGGGAGTTTCTCCTTAGAGCCATAATCTGAACTCAGGTAAAGAAGACGGATACGGACTTTTCTCCTAGTAGAGAGACTGTTTCCCAGCAGGATCTTATCCTATTTCCACATCTGTCATTGGATGCTCTTTTGGGTGCATGGCTCCATGCCCACTCCTTCACCTATCAATGAAGATAGTTGCCTTGGTATTCATAACCTTTGCTAGAAGAGTATGGAATAGCCAAGTCCTTATGGATAATTGTCCTTATTGCTCCACAGTGAGTGTGCACTAAGATAGGATAAGATGCAATACCAGATGTGTGAAGCCACTCTCTGTGATATGGGCACTTTCTCTGAAAACTGTTTCTGTGGCATTTCTGAAGAAATTCTGTCTCCTGAGATCTGCGAAGAAGCCATCTGGTGCCATTTACCCTCCTGCAAGATCTGTGCATAAACATACTGCTACGTTTAGCAAAACGCTGCTGTAGTCACTGTTTAAAAACAAAGAAGCCTACAAATTTCTAATTAACATGTTTGCAGCGTGACTACCAATGTGTAATGCATCATTTCAGTACTCCAAAAATAAACCACTGTTAAATGTTGTTAAATTTCACGTAGGTACATTTTCCACTGCTTCTTCAACACTTGAGGCTTATAAGTATGTTTGTCTTGACAAGATGTGAGATAGTTTTGTCTAGGCCTGGCTTTTGCCAAGTGCAGCTGGTCCAGATGGTATCTGAGGTCCCTTCCAACCTTTGCTTTTCTATGCTTGTACACTAAATTGGCATTCTAATGGCTGTTAGTCTTCTTGTAAGTAATGATCAATTAACATGAAAAGATTCCTACAGACATGTAGTCACTGTTCAGAGTGGTCATTCATAGATTATGGAAAATGCACGCCTTCCTTCATGAGAACTATAACAACATTCTATGAAAATGTTTTTGTATCTTACTGTTTCAGGAGAGTAAGTTCACATGTTCCAAGAATAGCAAGCTGCATTTCTGGACAGTTTGAGAACACATACATCAGCTAATATGTATAGTAATGATGCAAATAACTCGCATGGTGAATGTGAACGTTACAGTGAATAAGCACACGGAGTCTCAAGTTTGCAGTTTTAGTACCTGTAAGTTTTCCCCTTCCCCTTGGGAGAAGGCTGAGGGCAGAAGCTTGCATCCTTGGCTGCACTAAGAATTCTTATAACTTGGAGCTACTTCTAGTCATTCAGTTATAAGCTGATTTTTGTGGGTTTTTTTTTTTTTTTAATTCAAGTTGTATAAACTTACATAATAACATTTAATTATAGGGAAACTTCAAAATTTTTATCTAGCCGAATGTATGTGCATGTGCTCTAATTTCTAAAATATCATTGTAATGGAGACTGAAAATAGCATTGTATCTTGTTATTGCCACTCAGTGTTTTAAAAATGTGCTGCTGACACTACTGAAATAAAGTAAGACTGCTAACTGGGCACTAGCGGTCAGTCAGATAAGGCCCTATCTGCTCTAGAGACTAATGTTCCTGTGAGCATTTGGAACGTACCGCTGATAAGTTGTTAAGGAAGCATGCCATACTACTTGAAAAATCTTTTATTTCTAATTACATGTCAGCCTGCAAAATATGAACTTTGAATTTTAGCTTCTAAATGAAATGAATTTCTGGCAGAAATCAGGACTATTTGATATAGGTAATAAGCCCGGATCACGGGAAGCAGATGAAACTTAGTGTGTTACATACAAAAACAAATCTTCACACTTTAAATCTAAAATCTCTTAAATTCCACTGGAATACCTAACTAAATTGTAGCTGTTAGTCCTTGGAGTTAGAGATTCATAAAGGTCAGGTGGTAATTACTGTTTTGTAATTACAATTAAAAAAAAACATCAAAAACAACCAACTGGGATGTCACAGAGAAAGTCTGGACAGAATATATGCCACCTTAAGGATAAAGACAAAACTTTCCAGAGGAAAGTATTAGTAACTCATGCATGCTGTCACTATATTGTTGTATTATACTGTTCCTATTCCTTGGTGGAACAGAACAGAGCTTGCTTTCCCTCTGTAGCCTTCTGGAAGGTTTTCCACAGTTAGATTTTATCCCTGAAGCAATGGATGCAAGCTAATAGAGACCTCAGAATTTCATTTTCTAGCTTTATGGGAATGATATTCTGAGCAGCCCACGTAATGTCTAGAGTTCTATATCTTGTTTCAATTGTGGAACGTATACATTATTAGTAAATTAATAACTACAAACTGTTACCTTCTGCCCTCACAGCTATTATAAATAATCAAAAAGCTTGTGGCAGTAGCCTTTTGCCAAAAGCCAAGTGTTCTTCTAATAGAGTATTGAAAGAATTGCATGTGTCAATTTTTTTTTTAATGAGAGCAAAATGAATTCACGTCTTTGCTCCTGCAACACTACTTTTGTTCTCAGTTTCTTTGTTAAGCTGTGCACTAGATACAGGGTTGAAGTGTACAATGTTGAACATATGCTACGGGTACAATTAGTTCTAAAGCCCCTTCCTGCATGATTTCCTTCCCACCTGAACCCCCTCCCCCCAGTTTGTTGTGTTTGGGTTTTTTTTGGTTATGTCAGTGTTCCCAAAGCTGCTTATAGTGTCGTAGAAGTAAGGGGTGGTGGAGAAAAAGTCCATATAGCTCCAGCCCATGTGCAGCAGTGATAGAAGACAGATCAGGGCCAGTTTAAATATTAAAAAAAACCAAAAAACATAATATACACTTCTTATTCAAAACTAGTTTTATTTTTAAAAATAAATTGAATGCATAGCACTCACAAAGATTCCATTGTTTTGGACATTTTGCATTTAGGAGCACCATTCTTATTTATGCCATAGAAAACATTTTGGTTCTAGTAGTAAGAACAGTGTATCTTTAATGTACACTGGTAAAGCCCTTTTAAATAATACATCAAAACTGTTCAGTATACATTTTCTCTGTAGTCACTATGAAGCTATAGTGTCAGAAAAACAACTCAGACTAAGTAATAAATTAAAAACAAACAGCAAGTAGTGGATTTCTTTACAGCTGACCTAATGTCTTAAAAATTGTCAAATAAAAATACCCTATTAAATGTAAGTTTGTAGTATTAACTAACTGAATAATCCCCCCACCCATTATAATTCCAGTGTTAAGTATTAGTTAAATTTTTATATATCAAATGCCTATGGGATAACTTCACTAATACTCCAAAAAAAGAAAAGCCTATACTGCTGCATCACAACTAAAGATGATGAGTTAGCTGATGGAGATTTTGCAGAAAAGTTTGCTACAGGCATCTGCTGTTACTTCAAGTCATGGTCTATTACAAGACTGTACATTCATAGTATCAGAGGTAGTTAAGAGCACTGAGGACTTGGATATAGCATTGCAACAAAATGACACTGGTAGAAGGAAGTTCATTTCCCTCTCACATGGGTAACAATGCTGAATAAAAAGATGGCATCTTATGAGGTGGAAAAATCTCAACTTAATGCTACTTTCGGACAAGGGGAAGTATTCATTAATAGATGGAGAGGTGAGGAAAAAGATTTTACACTTCAAGGAAGTAAGAATTGACCACCCTACGCCTATTTCAAAGCTGATTCTCAACAATAAAACAGAGGGTTATCTCTTTTGTTATCCTCCTAACCCCCTCTTGACTTACACTTTTATGCTACAAAAGCCCACAACAAAAATTGGGATTTATACAGAAAACAGAACAAAAGGAACAGGATTTATTCTCCTCATCAATACATAGATTTTTGTAGCACGTTATCATTCAACTCCAGAGAGAATGAATGTATCTCTATCCTCTCCATTCTGAACATTATGGGAAGGCCCTCTCTCCAGTGAGAGAGCACTCATCTTAATATTGGTAACATATCTTAATTGCCCCTATTTTCAAAGTGGTCTTTGTAAGATCCCAATGGGATGGTACACGCTTTGTAAGTGTTGCTACTAAGATGAGCAGAAGATGGTAAAAGAACAAACAAAAAAGCCTTAAGCTTACATCCTATAAAGGTATTTTAAAGTAGTAAGAATCCTGTCATCCGAATTTCCTCCCATATTCTACCACAGGAGAGGCAGGTAGTTTTTATTTTTTAAGAAGTTTTTCCCTAGTATCTTCATTACCGTTTTCGTCCAAGAGGGGGATGAGTGAAGCTTTCTACCCTCAGACTACCTGCTCCACAGGAGATAGTGTAATTTCATCAAGTTATGTGATCAACACCTTAATTGTGATAAAGCAGTTCACTCTGCAATATATTTTGACCCACCCATTTAGAAGAGTAGATCTCTGCATTTTCTTCTGGAATTCCCAAACAGAATATAAATTTGCCCCACTATTACCTGAGAATTTCCCTCCGCTGTGAGCCTGACACAGAACTGCATTTCTATGAGCATTTGCCTGCTTTTTTTTTTTTTTGTACAATTGATACTGCCAGTACAACTGGAGGGTACTTGGTTGTTGTGTGTGCATGCACATGGAGGAATCACAGCCACTGTAACAATTCTGGCACAGCGCAAGATCGGATGAAACCTCTTTTCTTCAATCATTAATTAATACCTCACTGCTGGATAGCAGTTCACATCTACACGCTGTGAACACTGATGCATCCCTTTGGTACTCGGTATGTAGATGCCCTGAAGAAAAGCCACTCCATTTGCTATAGTCTCTTCCCTTTCTCCCTCAGGTTATACCCAATTAAGCGTACAAACCAGCAGCGCAAAGTAATGAGTAGAAAATTCCCTGAGTTAGTATGAAAGAGTTACTTTAAACAAAAAGGATAAGGAAGGGAAAAAGAAGGAAAAACATAGTGTCTATCCTGTGAGGTACAAAACTTAAAAACTAGCCACAATACCAGTTAACTCAAATGCAAATATCTAAAGCAAATATCCAACACAAGAGCAAGAGCATGGAGTTATCAAAATGAAATCTGTTTCTTCCTCTGGTCCCTACATATTTGGAAAAGTCTGGCATTCAGTGGATTCTTAAGTTTCAGTAAATTTAAAGTAAACGTTAATACTGTATGGTGGTATTACATAAATGTCTTCAAAAATAATACTGCGTATCTCCTTCATTAAACAGTAATTCTGTAGTTAGTCCACAGCCATTTTTCTTTTGGCTAAGATTTCAAGTATGTGCGTTAGAAGCACAGACTATTCTGAGTGCCTGAGTAAGAAGTTACTATGCCCAGGTATACACGTTCTTTCAGATGTTCTGTGTGCTTAGTTTTAGCAGTCTGTATTTGAGCTACAGTACTAATTGCCAATCCAGTTGCTTTTTTTCCTGGAAAGACACTTTTTTTTTTTTTTANAAAAGGCTAATAATATGGTATTTCTGAATGTCTTTTTGTTACAAGATTTATTGAGTTATAATGCTGACCAGAAGGGACTGGGAAAGCTTTAACGGAGGAAAAGTATTGAAATAAACTGTAGATACTTCCACTGTCAAAGCACAGAACAAAATACTGACTTAAACTGAGCTACATTCATTTTATCTCAATTCACCTAGCATTGGTTCAGTGAATATAATATGTCCCAGGGTGTGTATTGTTGTGCTTCATTAGTCTTGTTTCAGTGTGAAATCATCTGAAAAGTGTAATCTCATTATCTGCAGTTAATTGTTGATCACTAGCTTGTACTTAAGTCTTGTCAAGCTTGAATTTCAAGACTTAAGCTGGAGATGTTTCTCTTGTATTGGCTTTACTAATTAGAGAAACAATATTTGTTAGACATCTCAAAGTTGTTAACCTGTAATTCAGCACTGAGCCTGCTGAAGTTCAAGAAGCATTTAGGCAACATTCTAAGAAACATGGTTTGAGTTTTGGGTGGTCTTGAGCAGAGCCAGGAGGTTACGGGGTTGTTTGTTTGGTGGTGGTGGTTGGTTTGTTGGTTTTTTTCAGCTGTTGTACCCCTTTTACTGTATCATAAGGCAAATTGTTCTCCTGCTAACTGTTAATGTATATGAGATGCGTTTAGAGTGACGTTTGTATACATCACTCTACACTTAGTGATATTGCCCTCGACTATAAAATCTTGGAGAGCTAAGGTTTCCTTAGGACTTAAAAGTTTTTTGTTTTACTGAGATCAGAAGGGAAATCTCTATTTAACAGTATTATTGTATATGTAACTTTCTGGGAGGAAAAAAGGGTGTATACTTACCACTGTCAGTAGTTGATGAAAGTTAGACAACTATGTGTCCTGGTTCTGCTGGAGTGCAATGTATGTGACCTCATGTTAGATTTTAGCTAATGCCAGTGCGTGTTTCACACGTGAATCAGTCTTTACAATTCCTCTACTTTCAGAGCAAATCAAGGATTACAGTGCCCCCTACAGCAGCTCTGCTGCTTGTTCTTGTTTTTCCTTTGAATCTTGAATCAAGCTAGGTGCAGATACTTGCCAGGTGCACTACCAGTAAAAATAACAGTGGCTCAGAGAAGCCTTTTTTTTTTTNTATAGAACTTGAATATATATATATAGTTTGCCCTTTAAAGTTTGTTTCTTTTCAGGATTTCACTTATTTTCATAGCAATTCTAAACCAAGTTTTAGTGCAATACAAGTAATGCAGCAGTATCTAAAATAGCCTCAGTGCAAGAAGGTCTGCTAGTGTACTGCAGTTGAGTGCCAGATCACCTGAAATTATACTTGTTGTCTCTGCCTTATTTAAATTGGGTAACAGAGTAGAAGTTTTTCTTTAAAAAACACGGTATTCTGGCCTGCTCTGTACTTAAACAGTTTAGTTCACCTGAGTTTCCTTTGATTTATACCTTCCTTAATGTATTTAGACATATTCTTTCACATGCTTTTATGCTGAAGTTCAGCAAGCAGGTGCCAGCTGCACACCTCTATCAGACTTTAGTCAGATAAGGTTTTGGTTCTGTATGTACAGGGCTGATCTCTTGAGCTTCGTATGGTTCAGCCCTTCAACAGTTTTAATTTAAGAGACTGCAAGCTTTTTATGGTGCACTACAAAAAGGACTGTAAGGTTTCCCTGTCCTCCCATATCAAAGCATTCCAGAGCGATACTGAAAACACTTTTACAACACATTTGTGTGCTCCAGGTACCATTCATTTCATTACATTTGTCACTGAGGAAAACAGAGGTCAAAAGTGATAATGTCAACCTTATTAAGAAGTTTTAATTCTTCCAGATCCAGAATTTTCTGTACTTTAACAGTGCATAATGGTATTTAGATGTGGGCAAGAGCAAACCTCTATAGGAGGATAGCAATTACTGTGGGCATAGGTTTAGATCTTGAGCTTTGGAATATAAGAACTGATTTGATACCCTTTCCCTGCAAGGTTCAGTTGGCATTTGCTGGTGTTTTATCTGATGTCATTTGCATTGCTACATGGTAACACAAAACTGGATACAACCACCCAGCTGTTTTTTCTCTCAGTAAGTTGGCTTCTCAATCAATCTCCATGTTTGATCCACAATCTGCCTGGAGCCTCCTTTGAACTTCCAAGGCATCGTCTTCAGAGCAAGCAGGAGTTCCTGAGCCTCCCATACTCTTTTTCGCCTATTGATGGACTACAGAGATTGGGAACAAGCTATTTAACAGATTCTCTGAGCATATTATACCTAATAACATTACTTAATATGTAAGTAAAGACAAACTGATATTTAAAAAAAAAACCACACTATGTTAGAAGCAATTAGGCATACCAGCAGTCTGGTACACTGGCCTGAAGAAAGCAGCTATTACTTACATTAATAGGCGTTCAATACATGGCACTAGAAAATCCCAGGAGTATGCAGTAAGATGATGCAGACGAGTAGGCCATGTTGGTGAGAGGCGCAAGATAATCCTTGAAGAAGCTACACATGCAGTGGCAACTAAAGAAGGGGCATAATTTAAGAATGCATGATCTAGAATGAAGGAAACATAAAAAAGATTCATTTAAGTTGGACATAATCTGCCAAGACAACAAAGAAGTAATTACCTGAAATACATAACTCACCTTGCAGTGATACTTCAAGAAAGTAATCAGCATATTTCGCCATATATAACTTAGTCTTCTCTAAGCAAACCATTGGCCAGCCATCATGGAGATCAGTTTCATGGACAGCAATAGAAAGATAATAGTCGATGAAATGAGCAGCAGTTGGGAGGCACAAATTCCACTGAAATGTTTCTAGCAACAGTAACTCCATATGAAGCAAATTCTGTTTTGTTAGTACCAAATTCATATTAGTCATACATCCCAAGCTGTTCAGTTGTTCAAGTTTGGGAACACTGTCTTCCTTTTCTTCAAATTTACCTTCAGATGAACAGAAAGAGGGGAAAAAAGGGTTCAGCATGTGTGAACTACAAAACAGATTGCATCTACTGACTGTTGTTGGTCATATTTCAATTCTAATGCAGCAAACAAGATTTGGACTTTTCCACAGATGCAAAGCTGAAATGGAAGACTTATTTGGAGACATAAAGTTTGTCACCAAACTATTGTATTATGTGCCCCATCATCAGTGAAATACCACTGTCATGTCACCTGACATACATAACAACCCCGCATTTGACTTTAATCACTCTCCCTTCCCCACAAACCCTGTTCGGTTTTAGAAATCATTAGAGTACAGCTACCTCTCTAGTCAATTTATCTGCTCTTATTACCCTGTTACGGTAGGTGCATTTTTAGATTTGATAGCAGATATGCTGCTCCAGCATTTCAAAGAAGTGGATTTCAGCAATGTACATCTGAAAAACCACATTGCCATATACACTGTTTCAACTTAACACTGCTAGTAGCTTCAACTCTCCCTGGACTTTAACTTGTCAGGCCTGTATGCTTTTAGCCTGAAGCACAATTGTATATGTAGAAAACCCATTAATAAGGGAAACAAGTGTCACGTTTCCATACAGTTTGCCATATGGTTGTGCTATTTCAATTTCATTGCAAATTCTTTCCATCTTACACCCTCTATTCAGTACTACAGATATGTTGTAAAAGCACATTTTTAGAGACTTTTGCAGGACTGAACATACCAATCGTTTGCTTTCCCCCGCCAACAGTGAGAGGTGTTTACACAGGAGTTAAGGCCACGCCAGCCCCAGCCTGTTCGTTTTTGTTTTCCACACTCAAGTAATTACAGAAATGGAAGCTTTTCAGGACACACATGATCATTTCTCTTATTATTTCTACAGCTTTATCAGGCATACCAGCGTGATTTGTCTAGCTCACTGTACTGTTTGAACTACTTGTTTGACCCACACAGGACAGAAGTTTAAAGCAGCGTTTTGGTTTGTGCTTTCTGTACTAAGTCACACAGCGCTTCTCAGAACATGTACTGCAGGCTCTCATAAGCATTACTTGCAGTTTGTTACAGAGGATAGTAGAAGTGATTAAGAAAAATAATAATAATCCTCTTCAGAACATGAATTCAATTTGAAGATCTGGCATTAATTCAAAGACTATGCACTTTCTTAAATGGATTAGACTGGTTTCTGAGGCCAGGTTTTTACACTTGGAGCCCATCCTTTGCCAAGGTGGCTGGTGGTATCCAGTCAAAATTTATCTGCAGAAGAATTCCAAAACAAGTCTTTTTGTCTTTTAACTGTTCTGTTGAATAGCTATACTGGTGAAGACAGAGTGCAATGAAAGGAAGCAGTATACCAAAACCAGAAAACCAGAGCACTGAGGTGTTAACTAGCGGAGAGGGCCAACAATGTGACATAACTTGTTTGAGAAAATGAAAGTAGATTCAGAGAAATGGGTTAGCAGAAACTGAACCAGCGGTCAGCTCTGCTACCAGCACAAAGCTTGGGCGCTTGGTTTAAGAACAATTGCCAGCAAGTATGCTGCAAACTACATTCATGTATTACTGGGGACTTGTAAAAAGGCTCCAGAAATGTATAAAGATGAATACACACCACAGGATTCTAGCTGAGTGCAATATAAGCAGCAGCACAGTTCTTAAGGGATGTTTGTAATTAATTCTATCTTCAGAGTACTGTGCAATCACCAGTGTATTCACCTATGTTACATTTTTTATGTGACACAGTACAGGATTTACATTAGCCTAGGCTTGCACAAAGAACAGCACAATTTACGAAATCTGAAGTATGCCAGCCAGACACATGCAGCACCATCAGCAGGCTGCAAAACAGCCTACATATGGTTTATTTCATTTCTTCCTTCATCACAAGTATCTTAGTTGTTTTCAGCACTGCATCCACCTATTTTGACATGTCCTTCATAAGGCAGCCTTTCTGTTCCTGTAGCTTCCCTCTGAAAAATTTATCTTAAAATAATTTGTATTTCCAAACACAAACATTGTTTTTTAATTGCAGTTCATTTTTTCCCCTTTGTCTTATCAGGTGCCAACAGAGGTCCAAACAAAAGTCTAAAGAAAGGCTTTATCAGCTGGGCCAAATATAAGCACACAAATCTAACCCTCAGTCTTTTATAACCACTTTGTTTCCCCTGCCCCCTGTTATCCCCACCAAGCTACTCCCTGCACTTGGCAGAACCACCTGTATTGCTCTTGTTCATCTATGGTGCTACATACTTACTTGCTAAAAGTAAACAGGAAAGAGCAACCACATGCAGCTGCTGTATGGATATGTCATAGCGATCCATAAAGAGGTCCAGCAGATACACAGCTAGATGTCGTGCAGCAGGACAGAGTCTGAACCGATTGCTCACAATGGCAATCAGATCCGCAAAGTATCTTCTCAGATGTAACTGGGGAGATTGGCCTTTGTAGGAGGGCAGCTTCAGCTCCTAGATGGACAGCAGCATGCAATTTTATTAAAACCACCATTTAGTGTACACTGGCATCAAACCAACATAGCTGGTATTCTCACATTTATTATGGAACTTGCAAACTATTTCTTTCCCCTTCCTTTTGTTCCCATAGCTTCAGTATCTCTTTTCACAGAGCAAAGAGTATTTGTGGTATTACAGAATTAAGAAATATTTTGGTTCTGCATAACATCAGTATAATAGTGTAAGGCTTAACGTATTTTCATCAATCAGCTAAAGTGACTGTTGATTTTACCTTCTCTACTGCAGAGGCTTCCCCAGCAGGGAAGCACCAGCAGTATGTAAGGACTGCTCAGATGCTTCAACACAAAGTCCAATAGCTTAACTCGGCCCTCTCCTGCTGCAGTTTGATCTGCACAACAAGACTTTGTACCGAAGAGTTGGCATGTCTCAGTGCTGCTGGTTGTCCTGCAGATGCCTTTGGGAGAGGGGCACTGACAGCTATACCTGAGAGTGGGAACGGGGAGAGGGGCAGGGGGATGCCATCACTTCCTGCATGCACTTCTGACCCTGACTTAACCTGATCTCAATGATGTTGCACTGACACTGATTACAGCATGCTCTCAGACACTGAGTTAAATGCACATAAACCTCACACGATCTGAGGTTTGGAAACTGGGATGACACCAAAGCCCTACCAACACAACAGAAAAGAAAAGCCTTTGGCATTGTGTTTGAAATACAAAATTTGGGCTGGTAGAAGTAGAATCCCTGGGCTCCTGCCCACGTCCCCTTGGTGCAGCACAGCAGCTCTGCTATTGTCTACTGTCATGCATACATTTATGAGTTACACTGTGCATTGGAGACTAAGTAGGATTTTCACAACAAGCAGATTTCCAGCAGAACAGTCTGATGACATAAGGTTAGAACAGAGTCACTCCAAATGTTCCAAGTTTTAACATCAATTCAAAGTTCTGCAGCAATTTATAAAATTGGGAAAAAAAAACAACCAAAGCCACTCACACCTACCAAACTTCGGAATTTCACAATGCTGACTTAGCTGTAAGTAATTGTAACTCTGGGAGAACACACACATTATCCTGTTTTTCTCACGTTCCTCCCCCTCAACAAGTTACTTTGGCAGTCACACCTTTGAGAACAATAATCCTCTCACCATGCGCCACAAGGCAGCAGAAAAAGGTTCAGTCACTATCAACTCGTTTTCCAGTCAAGATGCTCTTTACCACACCGAATCGTCCCCAGCAAGCAAATTCCAGTCGGAATTGAAGCAATTTTAAACAGCCCCTAGGTCCTTCTGATGCTGTGCTGGCGGTGCAATAGCATCACCGCTTCCCTGAGTTTGAACTCGGAGCTGTTTGCACATCTGAGCAGAATCCTTTTGCTTTTATAGGGGACAGAGAGAGAACAGCCCGGCGGGGCTGATCAGCTGTCAAGACCGGGGGCAGCCCAAGCACACGGCACCGCGTTTCCCGCTCCAGTGACACAGCCCAAGTCTCAGCCGCGCCGAGACCGACACCGCTCGCCCCGCTCCTCCCCGGCCCCGCACTGCCAACTCCCGCCGCCCCCCCCCCCGGCGGCCCCACCTTGTAGCGCAGCGCCTGGTGGATGTCCGCCGCCAGCTGTCCGGTCCACCACTGCGCCTCCAGCTCCATGGGGGGCGGCGCGGCGCGGCCAGGGCCTGGGCGGAGGGGAGGAAGCGGCGCCGGCTGAGCGCGGGCGGGACGGGACGGGGCGGGTAGCGCCACGCTCGCCCCTTCCCCGCTCGCCCGCAGTTAAGCGCGATCAGCTGCCGCTCTCGCCGCGGGGCCCCACGGCCCCCCAGCCCAGCTGGCCGTCATACGAGCCGGCGGCACAACTGAGGCTCGTTAAGCCTCGCCGCCGGGCGAGGGGCCCGATCGCGCCCCAACAAAGGGCCGGCGGCGCTCCCCCCGCCCCCACTCACCCTACGCAGCGGCCGCGGCGGGGCCTGACGCGGGGCACCTGAGCGCGGCGCGGCGTACTGAGGGCTCCCCTGCCATCACGCGGCGCCGCCCGCCTCGCCCATTGTTAAAGGGCCGAGCGGGGCGGCGTGTGTACAAAGCCGGGCAGCGGACGCCCCGCCGCCAATCGCCAGCCGCCTTACAGCGCGGCCCGCCCGCCAGCCACCAATCGGAGCGCGGCGCTCATAGGGGCACGGCGGGCCCCGCTGTCTGCAGCCACGCGCGGGAAGCCTTTGGGCCCGCGGAGCTGCCGTAGCCGCCCCCCGGTAAGGAGCCGGGGGAGGGGCGGGGCCGTTACACGGGCCCGCCTTGGGGCGGCCTCAGTGGGAGCGGCTCCCGCCGGCGGGGTGATGCGGGCGTTCTCTGAAGGAGCTGGGGCTCTGCGTCCCTGAAGTGGGTAGTGCGCCCTTCTATGGACGGGCCTGTCCACCGAGCGAATGCTCTGGGGGCGCTCGGGTGTTTCGATTCCGCAGCTGTAGGGTTCTTCCTCTCGTGACGTTGGGACGGCCTGTATGAAGGAGCTCGGGGGCAGTGCGGGGGCTTTGCTGAGCCTCGAGCGTGAGGCGTTCGGGAGAGCCAAAAAGTATGCAAAGTTATGTCTCACTGGCTTAAATACCACTAATAAAAGTTATAAAACTTCATATTTACATGCAGATAGCAAACCTTCACCTGTTACCGCTTTTTTTTTTTTTTTCCTCTGGTTCGGCTGTGAGGTTTTCGGTGCCCCTTTTTGCTTGTGTCAGTGCTGCACCTCGTTAACCTATCACACCTCAGACTGTTAGTGCGGTGGTGAAGGAAATGCACCTTTTGGGCTGCAGAAAGCTGTGACCAAATCCAGGAGGAAGGTTTGCAGCTGTGTGTGCTCTCATTTAGTCTGTGCTCCTGCACCTGAGTGAATGGCCTTCTGCCCTGCCAGAAGTTGTTGCCCAAAGGAGCTCCTGCACCTGCTCCAGAAGGGCTTTTTGCACCTGTTTTCCCCTGGTTGGCAATCTGCTCTAGAGGTCTTCCAAAATACTCAGTCCTTTATAGTGGTTTATGTCTTAAAGTTGTCAGGTATCCAAATAAATGCCTAAAGAGGGTGTTCAACCTGGTACAACAAGTCATGCAAAGCAATGGAGGATAAATGCTTTGGATGCAATTTATGTTGAGGGGGTAGATTTAAATTTTTATTTCTGCCTGTGCTTAGACATGATTCTTTTCTTTAATTAAGAAAATGGAAACCAGCTTTTTGACAGAACCAGTTTAATGATTCTGTTACCAAGACTGGAGTAGTCTGCTCCTATACAAGTATATTTCTGACTTTGATGGATAATCATATGGATTTCAGTGACCTTTTTCTTCTGGGGAATAGTGCTGGTATTTGGAAGTCTTTGTTTTTTAGGACACATTTTGGTATATCCTGTTGTGTCATGTAGCATAGCTTCCTGAAGAAAAAGAAGTTTGAGAGGGAAGGATGTTCATAATTTGTGTGCATGCGCACGTAACTAAAAAATTGCTTCAGCTATTTTGATTGGCCATCTGAAATCCACGGGCTATTGAAAAAGCATCATTTTGGTGTTCTGGTGGCTTTTAGTCTTATTTATATGCCTTGTTTGAAAGGCAAGTTCACACTCAAGCTGATTATGATATTTGCAGAGCAAAATATACAGTTTGAAAATTATTGATTCCTGAAGAAAGGTAATATAAAATTTGTATTCCAAGGGTAAATCTCAGCCACAGGTTCCTAATGGGGTCAGTCATTGATAGTATCTTTATAGTCTTTGAAAATGTGTTGTCTGCTTGAGAAAGAGGAAACTAATAAATGCTGATGTGCTAAAATCTGATGCAATGTGCTCAAATGAGGACATATTCGCTCTTACGTGTTGGGAGAAATTGCTGTTATTAGCACTGCTGCTTATCCTTAGAGCTTCCCAAAGAATATGTGGATTAGTCTGTTTCTGAAGTATTAGGTGGAAAAAAGGACAGATGCATGCTGGCTTCTTTCTCAGCTGTCTGACCTGTACAGGAAATATCATCCTGATAAAGCTATGGGCTATTTTCTTTATATGTCTTAAGAGGAAAAACACTGACTTGTGGTTACTTGTTGTGCTACAGAGCTGAGCTGTGGAGCTATGCATTTCAGATCCCTGTAATGCTTCTTCATGTCATTATTTCAAATTTTGCTAGGCACAAATTACAATTCATTTCAATTACACTGTTGATCTCGTGAACAGTTATGTGCGTGTCTCCTTTTCATGCAGTCAGGAGATAGGTTTGGAAATAGCCTCACAGTCCTGCCTGAGGCCAGAATTGCTCTGGTCATGCGTTTTTCTGATCTCACAGACACCAGTAAGGTGAGATCACAATCTCCATGAAGAGTGCATGACAGTGCTTCATTGTCCTTATGTTGTTCAGTTTATTAAAGTTTGGTGTATGGGTCAAGCTTTTTACTGCCTATAAACTACAGACACTGAGAACTGAAGGCTGTGTTGTCATGCCTCCTTTCTATTTTTTCTTTAGCCGCAGTAATCACTGATCATTTTACCTTTCCTTACAGGTTGTATTTTCTAAACCTTCAATTGTTGTTCTTCTCTGGACACATTTTGATTTGGTCATATCCTTCACATGACCTAAGCTGGAATGCAGCGTAGTTAGCTCAAAGATGTTTTTCATCTGAGGTGGCCTCTGTTCTTTTCCCAGAAAATCATCCCATTGAGAAACCCAGAGCACTTCTGTACAGCTACACTGTTATCTGCAGGACCTGCACATCTCTGCACCTTAACTCTTGACTGGAAGAACTGAGAGTCTTCTTGGAGTCTCCAAACTTTATGAGGTAAGTGAATTCGCTGATTGCTTTCAGAGTCCAGAGTTGTCAAGATCAAGGTTTAGAGAGTTTAATTGAGAATGGAAATAGTGGAAATGAAATGTGGATAGGTTACTGCAGCTTCTTTGCGTGTCTTATGACCTGTCCTAAAAGTATTGTAACGGGTGCTGATTTTATCTGCTTTTGGTGGTCATTGCTCTAAGCATTCCTGCTTAGCTCCCTTTGTGTAAATCAAGTCAGAAGCAGAACAAACTTAGCAAGTTCTTAGACAAAACAGAGGATATTAATGATTACTTTCATTAGAGATTCATCTGGTAGTTGGCCTTCACTGATAAGAAAATGGAAGTGTGAAGTTTTCTACTTATGTGTAGTATATGGAATCTGTGAGAACAGAAAACCATAGATAAATGTTATGAAACCACTTTAAAATGCATATCCTCTTTCTGTGTATGGCCATGAATCACCTAAGAAAATACTTGTGTCTCAAGGGGAACATAGGATTGAATGTGAGAGCTCCTCTCTGCGCTTTGAAAAAGTGCTAGGTAACAAGAAACAACGTTATTCTTGGAATTCACCAAGAAAAAAATATGACCTTGAATGACGTCCAAAACAGGGTAGAACGGAACCTGTAAAATCTGCACTAAAATGCTTGTAACATTTTTGTGGGATCTTCTAATGGGAAAGCTGCTGAAGCTGTAGAATTTATGGACCTGTAATTCACAGATGATAGTCCTAACACAAACTCAGACATGATGGGTGAGCTGACTTGTCTTTGTAGTTACTGGGAGGTTCTGTATCTCAAGAGCTGATACAGATGTTTCTGTATTTAAGCTACTTTTCTCCCTAAATTTTTGGTGGTTCTTATTGGGTTCTGGAAAAAGAAATGTGTCTTTTAAAATACAAATTAAGAACTTGCAAGTAATTGCCAAGTACAGCAAATACTCTGATCTTGAGAACAACCGTCCCTCTACCTTAGGAACTTAATCCTGCTCTTAATATGAAAGGATCCATTTCTGGTAAACTGTATTTAATGTTAATGGTACATTAACCACAGGGTCTAACAGTTTCTAAAGACTGACACATTGTTTCACTTTTGTGCCTATTGTCTTACATTTGTTTTGATATTTTCATCTGAATAAAAAATTGTAACATGGAAATGTTGTTTCTGAAGGACTGCATTTCTGGAGTTACAGTGTAAGAAAACCTCAGTTTTGTAGAACTTCTTAAAAAAAGAACCTTCTTTAGAAAGAACAATGATCCAAGCCTAATTCCTGTGTTTCTTAAGGCTGGGAAAGTTAGCTCTGTTTTCACTACTGTGTTTGTTGATCTTATTTTCAAACAAAGGCTGCATTTGATGACATTCATAGCAGTAACATTTCAAAGCCATTTAATTAAAAGAGTGAATCACTCTGAAGACAGGACCATAGCTGCTCACGGAGTTCTTTGCAACATGGTGGTAGATGAAATGTAGCATGTCAGTTAAGTTGTGACACTTCAGAAGCATTAGTGTGGGGTTGTCTCCTGCTGAAAGTAATCCAGGGCTGTGTTTGTAAATGCCTGTATTGAATGTTACAGGTACTCCGTGGGTAAGATTTTGAAAGTTGTCTAGGGATTTGGATTCCCAGAACGGCTACTAAATATACGATTATTGTGTTTGAACATAGCTGATAAATAACCTTTGGAGCTGCTGTCTCTAGTTATTAATACAACTATTAAGAGAAAAAGCACCCGAGAATTCTCTGGCTTGAATGATACATGCTTTTCGTGAAGGATTTTGATAAGCAATTTGGCTTTAAGTGTTTTCCCATCCTCTGGGAAGCTATTGCAAAAAAAGTGTGTGTCTGTGAATGTTTTGTTTGGCATGAAGATAAATGTATATGGTTTTGGTAATGTGCTGGATGAAGAAAACACTCACGTAAGTGAAATAGTGCTGATGGATATAATTTGCACTGAGGGGTTCTTTTTTTTCCTGTAAGTCACACACAGTTTAGGAAATAATAACTATAAAGACCTAAAGATTTTTGCTTCTAAAACATATGCACATACTTCCTGCTTGGAAGGCTTCAGCTCATTTGACTGGAATTTAGGAAAGACTTGATCTCTGCAGTGCTTCTTGTTGAAGTGTTTGACCAGTTGGTTGTCAGCTCTGTATCCAGGCACGAGAAGAAAACTTCACAGGTCCAGTTTCTGGCTAATGAAAACCTGGCTGCTACTACTGAAAGTAACCATCAGTATCTTTTTTTCTAAAGGCTTCCTGAGTTTGAGTCTGTTCTGATTTACATGTGCAGGGTGAGGCCAGAATACTTAGAGCACTCTGCTTTCTTTTAGATGAGGGAAGCCTGCTGTTAGGTCCTTCTGAGCTGTCTCTTCTGTGGGCTGAAGAAGCTCAGATCACTCAGCCTCTCTTTAGAGGGAATGTTCTGGTCCCCAGCCAGCTTGGTGGCCACCTGATGGGTTATTTGCAGTGAATCCATGTTGATGTACTGGAGGGAGGAGGGAGTACCAAATCTGAATGCAGTCTTCTAGATGAAGTCCAGTAAATACTAAGTAGAGGGTAATGATCACTTCTTTGATCTACTTGCTAAGGTCCTGTTAATGCAGGCTGGGTTGCTGTTAGCTTCCCTGTCACTCTGGCTGGTTTAACACTTTCTTCCAGGATGCTTGCCAGGGTAAATCCTGCCAAATCCAGTAGGGTTTATGTGTGTTGCAAGTACTGTGCGGCTTGTTACATAGCTTAGAAGTGCTGAACCTTCTTCTGATGTCTTGGTAGTGATGGGGCTATAGTTTGGTGTTGTAGTATGCAGAAACAGTGTACTCTAATCTGATCATAAATCACAATGATATCTGGGACCTTGTTCTGTAACAGTGATGACAATGGTAAGTTCTGCTTCTGATATATCAGAGACTCTTTAGGTAATCTTTGGGTCTTACTATGATAAAATAATTCAAGACATATTTTACTGCCAGTCACATGGTCATGTATTGAGGGAGCTGATTATCTGTATATCTGGTTGATGTGTGGATGTGCCCTTCTCAAACTTTATGGACAAATGGACACTTCACCATTGCTTCTTAATGTCTTCTTATGCTATTCATTGTGTAATTACCTAGTCCCAACACATCTAGTTGAGACATGTTTTCAAGAGACATGAGTCAGTACTCTTGTATTTTCACTCATTGCATTGTGAGTCATTACACCCACTGTGTCATTAAAAATGCAGAGACAGACCTCCATCTGGATAATGTTAAAAGCACTGTGATGACTTGCTTAAAAAGTGTATTAACTGAACGATTCGGTTGAAAGAATATCTGAATAGAATGGTAAAATGAATCCCAAGTGTATGGTTTCACAGTACGTTATCACTGGTACTCCTGTCTGAGACTGTGACCCTGTATTTTGTTAGGGCATCCATTTGGTACTGTTTGATGAACACACTTGCAGACTTATATAAGAACTGTGCCCATAACCGGTGTTTTTTTGGTTGAAACTGATCAGCACTGACTGTTTCTCAAACACAGTAAGGAAGTAGACAGTATCAAGATAGGTTCTGCTCTAGGAAGCAATAGGCAATCTTCATCACCCTGTATAAGAGATGAGGGGAATTTGAGACGTTGCCCACTCAGCACCATGAAAAACCTCAGTCTTGGAGGAACAGAGCTGTCCGTGGATTTGCACTTTGAACTGGGTTGGATGCACAATTCCTTATAAACTCACGTTTGCTTTCCTGCCCCAGCCATAATTACTTGAAGAACAATGGATGAGAACCACCTCTTCATATTGTTGGCAAAAAGGAGTCACATTCACTTAGCATTCTGAGTGAGAAACACTGCATATGAAAAAGATTCTATCAACTTCAGTCTGAAGTTACAAATATCAATATGGTGAGTAAACACTTCTATGTTAGCATATTTTAAATTCGTTCAAGGTTATCTTTGGCAAGAAAACAAACTAGCACTTCATGTTTCTTCTCTCACTAATGGCCTCAGTCTTAAGAAGTGCCAGCTTGTGTTGTTTTTTAAGTGGCAGTCCAACAATTTCAAAATAGATGGCGAAGGTCAATCTTTGTGTTTGAGTCATTGCTTTGCTTAGTATGTGACTGTGATTAGAGTATGTATTGCTTATAAGAAATAATTTGATGTTGCTGGGTGCTTTATATTTGCAAAAAAATTTGTTACACTTTGGAAGTTTTTCAGTGGTTCCTGGCCCCCCCCCCCCCCCCCCCCCAAATAACCACCAGAATTGAATGGAATTGAGTCCTGATCCCCTGTAAAAGTTTGGTAAACATGAATGATCCAATTGAAAGCTACCCTGTTGCATGGGTTGACGTTTACATGCCCAAGGGTAGCTTTTTGTGAGTGCATGTGGTGCTGTAGTGGAACAAGAATTCTGAATTGCAGAGGGTGAATGGAAATGCAGCTTGGTAATGTTGGGGTGAATATGTGGCTGGGTGTGATTGATCGGGGTGGGGAGCATAAGCTGGAATGGAGATGGAAAAGAGCAGAAGCGGTAACTAACAGGGAAAGGAATGACCACGAATGGTCAGAGCAGCACTCAGACACCGATGTGCTTGGGTGGGGTTGCCATGGAAAAGTTGGCTTTTCAAAGTATGTTATTGTTCATTGCTAGATCAACATGTTGTGTTAGATCACAGACTACATATGGAAAAAAAAGCATGTTAGGCTGTAGTGATTTTTCAAACAGTTTGATTTTCCATCTGACAATGTTTATTAAATATTTCAAATGAGAACTTCCATGATTCTGACCTAGAAGTGGAAATAATGATTGGACAAAAAACAGATTTAAATCGATATTATGAAAATCAGAGGTATAATGCTACTGAGAACCACACATGCTGGGATCAGATTTCATTGTGGTTTAATGAAATATTAAATTCAACTTTTGTATTCCTACAAGTGGTTTAATGTGTTGCTGTGTGACCCAAAGCTTTGATCTAGTATAACATCACTCTGATCTTTCAGCTTTGTTTAAAACATTTAATTGGGTTATGCTTGTACTGGTTAGGATTGTCTGTTAGTTACTTTGTATAAGAACAGGAATCGCCCGTCCTCTGAGCAGCCAGTGTAAAGCTCACTGAAAATTATAAAGCCAGTGTACTTTGTAGTTCATACTTCTCCCATTTCAATCAATTCAAAATATGATTGGCATTTGAAATGAGATCAGGTTTCCACTACCGGCTGGCCCATCAGGATAGATCTGGCGTTAGTGACTGGGGAAGCCTGGTCTGACAGATGGGTAAGAGCGTTTTGTGTTTCTGAGTTTCACTTCCCTGTTCTGTGAAGAATTTAGCTGTGGTCCAAATGATCGAGCGAGACTTATGCAATGCGATTACTGGAAACAAATAATCTTGTAAAGCTAACTCATTCCAGTGCCTCCATTGAAATCAAATGAGTAATACAAGTTGAGGTAGCATGCTTTATCTTCAGGAGAACATGAGGTGGAGCAACTATTACTGTAGTAACTGGAAACAAAAAGACAATGGAAGCTTTGATTATTTTACCATCAATGAAAAAGAATCAAATTATTTTGAAAAGAGAGAACAGTCCCCTTTTTGCTTGACTTTGTAGAACTACAGTAGTTTGAATTCAGAGAGAAAAAACCTCAGGAGAAGTAATAAAAGAATCTACTGTCTTTTGCTTCTGAGTTCAACTTAGGTCATGCTGAATATTATTTCACAGCCTTTCTCTAGTGGTTTGTCAGTGTTTTTCAAAGCCAAAATATACATTTTAGGCTGATTAATGGTCTGCCCTTAGATGAGGGCAAACAGTTAAATATTCTGAGGTTGCAGAACACAAAGTGAATCGAGAGCTCTCCAGCTTAGCTACAACATCTTCCTCACAACGGGAGAAACTTTATTTCGCTGTCCCTATTGCCTTTAACCAAGATTGTGTTTCCCTTGAGTCTACATCAATCATGGTGCAAAATTAAATAACAGCAATGTGTGTTCACTTAAGATACAGTTTAGACAATATGTGGGAGTAAGCCAGCAACATACGATCAAAGAAATCACCGTGGATCTGTAATGCTCCACAAATCATGTAGCAGGGAAACTGTAACATAGGGAAAGTTATATGCAGTGCATACATCTGTTTCCAACTGTTTTGAAGTTTGGATCATTGCAACATGAATATGTACAAGTATATTGAGATTACTTTTACAGTGTTATGGAATTGGTTTATTTCTTTGTATCATAAGGAGCAGCTGAATAATCTGAAGAGTATTGCAAAAGACCGGTGTTTGTCCTACCTTTCTGTTTCTAGCTTCTTTCTGAAGTAGCAGAATAAATGACGTAATTCTGAATCAGGATTTTCTTGTGAACAACCAACCTACTTCACTAACAGCTCGATATGAGAAGATGTCATTCTGGAAAAAGCAGTGTAACACAAGTTGTTGTTCAAGTCATTTAGAAAGAGTTCTCAGGAGTAACATTCCGGTGTGATTGCTCATGTCTGTCAAGGGCCTGCCCTGAAAGCATTGCTTAACTTTGTCCTGCTGCCAACTGGCTGGAAAAGAGTGGAACTAATAAAAACCAATATATTCCAAGTCTGTATTACCGTACTTTAAACATGTCACGAACATATCATCACCAAGGTTTAATTTGATAATAATAATCCAGATTTTGAAGTTTGATGTTGGTTACCATCACAGTTCTGTTCCCACCACGGTTACTGAAAAATTTGACACTGAAAAATTTGTTTCTAAGTTGTCAAAATCTGTACAGTCTTTACTGAATAATTTGTTACTTACGGTGCCTCATGCACCAGGAATAGCTGTGGTACCTTTCCTGTTCCTTGCTGTGAGATTAGTTGTCATGTGAGTAGCTGTCTATCAGACAGAAACTGTTTATCTGCGATATTAATGATATAATTGAGGAAAACAAATTCGTTCCAAAACTGAAGAGTGAATGGTTATACATGCATGCTATTTGGAGCATACAGAGACTATATTCATTGAGTAATCAGGCACCACCACTGTCGGGAGTGATGCAGGATAGGAGCTATCGGCGGAAAGCCAAATGATGCTGCTTTCCTCCATGTAGCTTACTGCTCTGCATTGCATTAATATCCTGGTATCTTCAGTAAGTTACCAACTACACTTATACTAACTCTTATAGGCTGTTTTCAATATGAAGCCAGTGGATTTAGGAGAATATCATGCTCCTGGCTGCTGTGAGGGCCAGTGTTTCAGAAGAGCATGGTTATGGGCTGCTGCCAGAACTGATGTGATTCCTGCGTGCGACACTCTGCCAGAATGGAGGCACTGAGCTGAAATCTGCTGTGCTTGCTATGGCCCTCTTCCTGATAAATGAAGTGTTTCTGTTTATAGCACAGTCAAATCTAGTACTGCCACTTGCCCTTTAATTTTGCAATCACATCTAGTGATTTTGCTCTTTCAGTAGTATTCATAGGACATCCTGGTTTATACAGGAGGAAACAACATATTAAAAAGCAAAAAACAGAACCAGGGCCCTCTTCCTAACTCTCTTTATTCATTGCTAAAGTTTCATTCCTACTAATGGAAAGTTTCTAGGCCTCTGTCTAGAATTATGTTTCATCTCAGAATCTAACCATGTTCATGTATCTTAAAAGAAGACATTGGGTATTGTTAGCAAAAATATCTGGGTAAATGAATACATGCATATAGTACAAGGGCTGCTCTGAAAGTAATGCCTCCAATGTTATTATGTTGGCCTGTGACATCAGAGGCTGATGTTGGTGGTATGGCAGTAGAAGCTGAACCTTACTGCCAGTATTCCATTACATGTTGTTGCTGTGTGACAGCTGGTAGCAGAGGGGCAGTCTGATACAATGGCATCTGACATGGAAGTGTGCATGGAGCAAAGATGTGTCATTGAATTCCTCCACACAGAAAAAATGGCACCCACTGGCATTCATTGATGCTTGCTGAATCTTTATGGAGACCAAACAGTGGATGTGAGCACAGTGAAGCAGTGCATGGTGGGTTTCAGTGGTGGCAACAGCCGGTCACCTCTGCTCTTGCAGATGT
Organism: Pavo muticus; assembly: GCA_016647715.1. NCBI lineage: Eukaryota > Metazoa > Chordata > Aves > Galliformes > Phasianidae > Pavo > Pavo muticus. The sequence continues at coordinate 1,557,465 of JACDJE010000052.1, forward strand.
ATATGAGCGCAGCGTGCAGGCTCTTGTTCATTAGTGACAAAAATGCATAGCTAATGGTGGTGATTATGTTGAAAAACAGTGTTTTGTAGCTGGGAATTTGCTCTGTCTAGTAGTATTATTGTGCTTTTTGTATCTGCTGTAGTTTCTATGGAAATACATAGTAGGCATTGCTTTTGGAGCAACCCACAAAGTTTCTTTTGAATGAAGACATTATGTGCAGAAAGCAAAGTCACACTCTGAGTAATTTAGTACTAAGAATAATGGGAATGAAGTAAAAGCAGGCAGGTTTTACTTCACAGGATGTTGATGTTAACTGCTCTTTGCACAGAAATTAAAGGCAAAATGTATGTGTGCTTCTTAGGGAGTTAAGTTCCAAGGGTCAGCTTAGAGATGCTGAATAGGCATCTGTGATCAATAACAGGCCATTTGCAATAACAATCTTTGTGGGCTCTTAATATTATGAAGTATAATGTGGTATGAAACTGTTTGCCCCACTGTGAAAGAAAGCTCAGGTATCTTCTACCTACTGTGGACAAGAATGTAACAGAGTGGTTGCTATGAAGAAGCCTGTCAGGTTTGTTTATGCACAAAGTATTTTGAAGTACCTCACTTGAAACAGGATTACAATATACAGAACAATATCTTAAGAGAAATGGAAGTGATTAAATTTTCCCAAGTTGAAAGTGATTTCAACTCTGAGAATGCATGGAAGTGCCTTAAGTTCAGGATCATCTTCATGCATGAGTGGAGCGGTAAATTCTTCGATCTTGTGGTTATTTTAGCAACTGAGCCTTACTAACATTTATGGCCATTTTGAGTGTGCCATTGCGATTACTCATTTCAACTAAGGAGCATTGGAGAATTTCCAGTCTTTCATGGATTTAGCTATTATGATGATATTATTTATGCATTTGTCACCTGTGATTTTGATACTCTTGCCTCTGTTGAAATTGTTATGTGTCTGTCTTCTAAACTGTGGAATCAAGGAGTGCTTTACCAAATGCACTTTTAGAAGCTGTCAGGATTGTTTTGGAGTCTTGATAATTTGGGATTCTTCAGAGCTAACAGAAGGACTGCAATTCATTGGTATTATTCTAATATCTAATACTAGCCAGAATTTTTTATTTTATTTTATTTTTTTTAGCCAGAGTTCTTTTTAGCTCTCAAAGTTTTGAAGACACCTCTTTTCCTTATTGGCACATTACCATCTTCAATTAAAAACAGAATTAAATGAGGCTGAAAGTTGAGACAGCTGTCTAAGAGCAGGGAGAACTGTTTTTGGAAAGTGGTGTGTGACTCAAATACCCACTAAATTAAAAATTGCTGACTCTTGGTCTCAGTGGTTTGGCCTCTCCCCAGATAATTGAATGGACTGGTTGAGAATCACTGAATCACGCCTAATCTGGCAGGAATGACTGAGCAAGAGCTGCCAGTATGTGAGCAGGGAGGCTGTGGTATGCTCTGGTAAATAACATCGCTGTCACTTTAATGGGCACTGATCAGGGAGACTCTTAAGAGCTGGGTGAGTCCATCAGACCTCTGGGCATGGGGCCCCTGAAGACTTGTATCTGCATTCCAGGCAGAGTTCAGGGAGCCACACTGAACCAGGGAAAACTGGCACGCTAGGCTCTGAGGACTTTTTTTGAACACAGAAACTATGTGCTTAAATATTTGATTTTGTTCCTAATGAATCATGTCTTGGCTTGAAAAGGCTGGTGTTGCTGTAAACCACTGTTGGCTGTAAAACACTTATCCTGGAAAGTCTCCTGTGATGCCCAGATTGAGTGGGATCTAGTGCAAAGCCGTGGTGAGAAACTTGTGCCGGTGCCAGTATCATCATGGAATGATGCAGCCTATGACTAAATAGCTACACTCCCAGGTAGATTGCCAAAAGCTTGGGAAAGCACTTTGAGACTCTACTCTCAGGTTTCTGTTGGCTCTGCCTTCCGGGTTTGTACATGTACATTTTTTTCAGTCCCAGTCACCAAGGATCTAACTCACTTGCCATGAAATGCTAAGGTGAACTCCTTTGCAATTCCCCTTGGTGCCTGCTTATTTAAGCTGCAGAGTTCATCTAGTCACAGTAGCTGACAAGCTGGTGGCTTAGAGCCCCACTGACTGAGTCTGCGGAACAGAAGGCATATGCATTTGTGTGTGGATGTGTGTGAAATTGGGTATGCATACAGTGAAATGCTGCCAAGCAGCAGCAGAGCAATCAAACAAGGAGCTTCTGTTGCTCTCTCTTCTCTTGAGAATCTTGTTATAATCAATATGTAATCACTGTGAGAAAGAAGCAGAAGATTCAGTCCTCCTAGAATTTATGCATTTAGTTAGTAACAGAGCTGTGTAGCTTTCTTAAATATAGTGAAATTTAAGCTGGATAATAATAATAAATATCAATGCACGTTGATAGTGTGAATTTTTGTTTATTGAGTTAACAGTACTTGTTTTTAGTTTTCTCTTCAGTGCCTGAACGTGAAAGCATGGATGTTGTGGGAGAGGGGCATGAATGTATGGAAAAAGAGAGAGAAACCTGTAAAGGGTGAGTGTTCTGAGCATACCGAAAAGTTTTCCATCTGAGGTTTGAGGAACTGGAAATTTGTCAGAGCTGAGTTCAGCCTCGAGCTTATGCTCGGCTGATAGATATGTGAAGCTGGAGAAAATGGACGCGTATGACAACCTGTCAATTTATAGTAGATGAGTCTCAGCCTAAGACCAGCTTGCATACGTGCTGGTGCCTCAGAACTCACACTCCTATTTCAGTTTGTCATCTTGGCAGGCATGTATGGGAATAGATTTGGAAACAATTATTTTTTTGACCCCTAGGGGGAACACCAGGACCAGAGATGAAGCATGCCACAGGCTGGCAAGCAGCTCAGCCCTCTGCTTCCTCTCATTACCTGCTCTGTCAGAAGAAAGCACTCTGCCAGATCAATAATAATGAACTAGTGAAAAGAGGGGAACTGTGGGAAGTGAAATTTTGACTTGAATTAGATGAGCAGAGTGCTGGGACAATGAGAAATCCTTTCCTGCCGTGCTGATGTCTCCTGTCCTGTTCCACACTCAGAGAGGGGAGTGCAGACAACATTCTACTCATTAGGGTTATGACTCTTCATTGTAGCTGTAGTTCAAGCCACTTTGAACTACCATCCCTCTCCAGTCTGACCTCTTCTACTGCAGTTAGGGCTGCGTGAGCCCTCAGAAAACTGTGGTTTACGTGTTGTCTGCATGTTCTTATATCATTTTTTTTTCTGCCTCTCTGCTTTAAATGATTGCATTATGAAATTTCTTCTATGCTCAGTTAGGGTAGAAAAATGCAGTGCTTTCACTGAAAATGGGAAATTGCTCAGTGGCTTCTCGTTTAGTACAAATCAAAGCAAACATGATCTCCTTGATTTCGTATCTCTGAATTATTCTGAACTTGCTCTTCATCATGACTATACTCCTTCAAGCAAAATTTTGTGTAGTTTCACCTACTCATAGCCAAACACATCTCCAGTAAGTTTCTGATTTATTTACTTTTTAATATTTACAGTTAAATGCTTTGGCTACATTTTAAGTTTTATAATGTCAAAGCTCCATAGTGGGAGAAAAAAGCATATAGATTTCATCGGGAGACTGAATCTCCCGATGTCCTTCATGAAGATCATCTGGTGACGGTGAGAGGAAATCATGCAGTCCTTCAAGAAGAAAATGAGGCTTCAGGCTGGAATCAATATCCCACCAGAATTAAAATGTTACACCTAGATCTCTGTGTGTTTATTGTAATCCATGACAAGTTTCCTTGGAATAAATACACTGGGAAAACTGAAGAATTTTGTCTGCTTTAGAAATACAGAACTGTAGTTGTCTTGCAGCAATAAAGCAGTTTCAATCAATAGGGATTTAGCACGTTTTCCTGTGTGTTTAGTAAACAGGAAGAAAAAGGTCAAGATGCTTAAGGAAAATGTAGCATATACATAAGTGATTGAAGAGCAATTGAGTTTTTATTTCCTCTGATAGTGAAATACAAGATGAAATAGAAAGACTATGGGAAGGAAAGTGCAAAGTGTCCTTGCACATGGTGCACTGAAATCTTGGTGCACTGAAAGCTCCGTTTCGCAGGGTGCTCTTTTTTATTGCTTTTGCAACAGGATGTTCATGTTTCCATAGTTATTTTCTTCCAATATTAGCTTTCGTCGTCTTTGGTAACTCGAACTGAATGTAGCTGCTTTCAACTCATAGTTACAATGCAAAGTATTCTTTTAGGGCAAAATCTTTCTTTATACTTTGGTACAGTCTCTGTTCACCTGCAAATCCAAGCCCTATGGGACATAATAAACTGGACTGCTTCAGTTAATCTTCAGAATCTTTGCTGACTCTGAATATACCCAAGGCAAAATCTTGTTTGACCCCCGTCAGTTTGGAGAGAGCCTCCCTCTCCCACTGCCACCTTGGCTTGCTCAGACTGGTGAGGAACAGCCCTCTCTTCTGAAAACAGCATGTTTTGTGGCACTAACAAAGAACGGATGGCTTCATAAATGAATCTCTCCTGATTTATTTATTTATTTCCCATCTCCAAAGCTATTCATTTGGATTTTAGTATTGAACTGCCCGCAGTAGATCTTGCAATGCAACCTAAGGTAAAAGACTTTCACTTAAAGAAATACCCCTGCATTTTGGCATGGTCTGTTCTTGACCCACTGCATATCTGAGCATTACCCATGGGGCAGAGAAATGCTGAGCTCCTGGTTAGTGTAACTACCTCTGTAGCTGAGAATGGCTAATGAGCTTCAAGCTGGCAAAAACTTCTTATTTAACTTCCCCCGTTTTATAGAAATTCCTTCACTCAGCATAGGCTGATTACTGTTCACCCTGCTGGTCCTGCTATGCCATTTCAAACGACTGATCAACTTGGCTTTTCTGCAAGCCTGGGTAGATGCAGTTCCTTTCCAACAAAGAAGAGATGCCATCATGGAACGGGATTTGTTTTCCAGGAGAACTTTGATATTGATTAATCCCTTCTGTGAAGTATTCAGCTCACAGTTTCATTTCTTCTGATCATAATGCCCAAGGCAGAGCTCACAGTTTTATTTCTGGAAAACCACTTCATCCTTTCCCCCTGCTACCATTTCATGTTCCGGCAGTTAACTTACAGTCAGTGTATTGCAGTTTGTCACCCTTAGAAAACAGTGGTGATAAAGGTTGCTGTTTTTTTTTTTGTGTGTGTGTGTGTGCCATCCTGTTTTTGCACCCAATAGATACAGAGTAACGCAGCAGCAGGAAGCAGTTTCATGGCAACGATTATATGCCTGTTTTGAGCTAAGGCTTTGTCCAAAGTTCTGTTTTCATTTAATTTAAAAAACAAACAACCAAAAAAAACCAAAACAACGACAACAAAAGCAAACAGCCCTATGTAATGGCTTACGTGCTCTGCAGCCGTGCTGTCTGTAGGGTTTTGCAGGAGTCTGGTAAACACTCCTTGGTGCTTCTCTTTTTCTCTCATTCAACTATATCATGCTGTCAAAGTCTTTGACCTCCACCACTTTCATTAAACTCTTGCAAAACCCTACACACAGTGTGGCTGCCCCAGTTTTTCCTGTGACCTGGTCTGGAACCATTGGTTTTCCATTGTTCCAAATATTTTAAACAAAGGGACATTGTGCTCAGCTGAGTGCAACATGGGTAGCACAACCTGCAGCTTTGGAAAGTTGCTTGCAACTGCGTTGTTGGCAACATATCAAAATAGAATCGATGCTAGGGATGCCAAAATAACCTGTTCTGCTGCTCAACAGGGTTGCAGTCTTCATTGTTATGCACTGAATTTGTTACCTACATAACTGAATGTGCAACTAAGCAAGCTTTTACTTGTGTGAGTCAGGAACGCTCTTAGAAGCTTTTGCATAAATGTGTTCTCAATCAGCTAAATGTTCACAGAGATGTGATTTCTCATTGCTACTGTGGAGGGAAAATATGTAGGCACTTCTGATTGCTTTATTGTTGTTTTTGTTCCTTTTTTTATTTTTGATTTTCTTTTTAAGAACAGTGCATAGAGGTTATTTTTTCTGCTAGGATTTCTGAACTCCATAGTGCCAAAATCACAGCTCACAAGAACTACCTATTCTGTATTGATCTTCCATCTTTAGCACTTATTCTCTGAATACGTAGACTTCTTTAGAGAGATTAGGAATTTCTTAATGAATACTATATTTTTGATATACCTCTTTTTCTATATTTAACTTACTATTCCTGTACATTGAAATATTTCTGGCTTTGTATCTTTTATGTGTGTGGTTTTGTTTATTTTTTAATTCGGAGTGCAAATACAAAAGTACCTGATAACTTGGTTCCCACATCCAAGGTAAGTAGGCCTGTTACTGCTGTGAGCAAGTCCCTCTGCATTACATTATTGCCCATAATTTATACTTCCTATAAAAAGGCTGACCTTAAATTCTTGAGCAAGCAATGGAATAAACCTTTTACTGACAGGTTGTATCATATCCGCTCTTTTAACTTTCCACGAGTATCCTTGCTGTCTCCTTCTAAAATGAAGCAACTTTGATCTGGCAGCCTCATATATCATGTCACCACACTCAGACTTCTTTTTCTTCTTCCTTGGCAGAAATATTACAAGAATTGGCATACTTATCTCAACTATTCCTTGGCTTCTGCTCAGGCAAATATCCATTGTGTATTTACAGCTTATCTGAATGTTACATGTCTCAAGCCCCTGATACATCTACTAATGATGCAATGTGCTTTCTTAGCATCTTCCTTTTCTTCTGCTTTTCCTGTCCATCAAACTCGGAGAAGGAAGCAAGACTGATTCATAGAGGATTAACTGTTAGATTGAGAAACACAGTCCATGCTGCTCCAGAGTGAGGGAAAAACTGTTCTCCCTGCTTTGAAGATGGTAAAGGGAGTGGTAAATAACAGTATTGGGAAGCTGCAGAGATGCAGTGGTTTGTCTCGGGGATCTCAGCAGCTGTTGGTGACCTGTGCTGTGGGGAAGTCTCTAACATTTCTAGCTACTGTTACAGATTACTACTGAAATTTCCAGTATATTTAGAATCAGTCATCGGTAGGGCTGAGAGCTATCTGTGTGAATGTCTGAACCGCATTCCTAACTCACAGAAATCTACTGCTGTGCAATGTTTTGTCAGTGATAAATATGTTTCTGTGATCCTGAGTTTTCAGCACTTTTCTTCTTGTCCAATCATTAACACCGCTAATAAAATTCATGCATCTACATAAGCGTATTTAAATTACAGTATGTCTATCATCACGTAAAGCAAATGTCTGCTTAAAATTAGATTGCAGTATGATTTGCTGGTTTACCTTTTCGCAAAAAGGACAGAACTTACAAGGAGTTGCTGAGATTTCATGTCTATTTTTGTCCAGTATGCAAGAACAGATTGGGTCTTAAAACTAGGCCCAGTGTCCATGGCTCTGAGCACTAAAACTTTAAAGGTATGTAAATACTTCATTTCCAATAAAATTAATGGGCCAGGCTCTGAAGCACTGTAATAATAATAATATTTAATATTTGGATTTAAGGCATAGACACACTTTCACCTACTGTAGTTAATTCCACTGACGGAAATGAGTGTCTGTCCGTTAGGACTTGTGGTTCAGCCACAGGGACAGTAACCCCAGCAGGAGTGCTAGCTTGAACTTTTCTAGTCATCTTTTCAAGAGGAAATCCAGCTGTACACCAGAAGCACTTGCACTATAAAATTTCACCCTACTTTTTAATTCAGACTGTAGGCATATTTACTAGCTACTCTTCTATTTTGTTGTTATATATTATTTGCATTATGGCAGACTTTGTCAAGTCATTGAGGAGAATGCCATTGTGCTGGGTACTGTATAGATATATGCTGAGAAGAAGGTTTGAAGAGTCATAGAACATTTAATTTTGCATTCTTTTTTCATTTATTTGTGTTATGTAATTAGAAAATACTCCTTAAATCTGTAGAAAATAACTTTTCAAGGGAAAGGAAGACGAATTCTGCACCTTTTTCCTTACGCAAAGTTAATTAAGTCAGTGCAAATACATTTTCCATAGAGGAAGCTCTGTTTTATTTGATATTTCCTGCTGGCCCCATTTTCACATTGTCCTTACTACTCTTGCACTTGTTTTCCTTCTGGTGCCTGCAAAATCCCCGCTTTATTTATGTTCCCAGGTGGAAAGTAACAAAATAAGGAAGGGAAATTTTGCAGAAAAAGATATGATAGGAAAAAAAGCAAGAGAAAGGCTGAGGATGGGAACAACAACAAAGAAAAACCAAGAATTCTGACACTTCTTATTTACATGAACTTTTCTTATGTCTTTCCTGTGAAAGATTAGGAACCTGGCTTCAGACTCTTCATACAGATAAGGTGAATGAACTTTGGGAGGATGGTGAATGTATGCCACCAAGACTGTTCATCTCTGGGGAATTTTTAGCAGTGCTAGAAAAAAAAACCTACTTGTTTCTAAATACACATTTATACAATCAGCGTGTTAATTTCTTTACATCAGTGCATGTGAGGCTTCAAAATCAGCTTCTCAATAGTTAGTAAATATCAGAATTATTATCAGAAATTTCAGTATGCATTCAAAGAGAGCCTCTTGCTAAGGGCTCTTACAGGATATCGAAGAGAAGCACAATGGCTGTAACTGCCTGAATATTAGAAAGAATGAGTAAGAATTAATGGTCAGTTTTATCTGGAAAGGGAGGTTGAAACCCTCACAAGGGGGTTGTGCTACTGAGCATTACTGACAAGTGATTTCAGAAGAGGGTGAGAATTTGCTGATAGTACTGAGTAAAAAATCAAAAGAACCTCTGGTTTGACGTGAAGAGTTGCAGAAAGGTTTCATGCTAATATCATATGACTAAATGGACAATGAAATTCATGTGAATATTTGTAAAGGTAATGCACACGGTAAAATCTATCTCAACTTTAAATACATGATGATGAATACTGGTACGGTTCAGAATCCTCAGTAGGCAAGCCCATAAAAGTATGAAATTAATGCTGAGTAGCCACTAAAAAAAAAAAAAAAAGACAATTTTAGGAATTATTGGAAAAATACTAAATGAGAAAATGAGAGAATGTATATGCAAAACAATTATGTATATGAAGAAAAATTTAATAGACCGTGATTTTTTCTGCATAGATAAAGAGGGGTTAGGAATGTGATAATGACATGAACAGCACAGAGGAAAACAAAGTGTTTGCTCATTTTGTCCTTTTATCCCAGAGCCAGATGACATGAAATCAAATTATAACTTTCTGACATTCAGGACTGATTAATGCGGCCTGGAACAGGATTGACCAAACCTTGCCAACAGGCTGGCTTGCTTTCTCACAGGATTCTTGCCTCACTCAGCACATGGGAAGAGCAGTGTTTACAGCTATTCCTTGTGTTGTTTCTTTCTCATTGCTCTGCATGAAGCTTTTACCTGTACCTTGTTCACTGCATTTTAGTTAAATCCTTTACGAAGATACAAGTGTGAATGTTCTTATGTGTCTCTGAAGTTTACAAGACCTATCTCTTCATTAACACTTGCCTTATCAAAGTCTCTGAGGTTGTATTGTCTTTCTCTTACAGGAGTGGAATGAGGGCAAAAAGGAGATACAACTGGAACTGCTGTTGAGTGTCTAGTTTAAGAAAATTGGAAAGTAGTTCTTCCTAGAATTGCATGATAGCTCGGTTGTACGTATTAACAATGTTTCCCATCAGCATGGATAACAGATTAAACTGCTGTGTACTTGTCAGCACTGAGACTGATTCTGTCTTATTCAGAAAACAAAGGACTGCAATTTTGAACAGGTATGAGATGGTGTTTTGGTGGACTGGTTAGCATACCAGGGGACTTCTAGAAAAGGCAGGAGTACAGCTGTGTTCTCCAGCATAATACGCAGCTGCATTAACTGTCCCTATTGTTGTAATCCCCTGTCCTGTTCACTTCACGTTTCCTGGCTCACAGACAGTGTCCTTCATCACTACACAGCCTATTTCAAACCCACAGTGAGCTGTTCTCTGAAATTGGAACAAGGCTGGCGTCACAGGACATCTGTACAGAGAAGCGAAATTAGGGGTTTTAGAGGCACTTCAGTGATGTTATTCTTTGAGCCTTAAGGGCTCATTTTAAAACATGATTTCCCAACTTCAGTGGAAGTGCCCCAAATGAGAGACATTCTATCAGCAACATATCAACTCACTTCTGTCATTGGCTTGTGGTTTCGTTCTCGCTTACAAACACTTGCCTGTGTCTCAGACTCTCACCACTTCTAATTTTCTGCCTCAGCTTCTTCACAGTACCAATTCCAGTTTTTTCTCTCCCCCTTCTGGTTCATGTCAGTAAGATTTTCCTCCCTCTCTCATTTTCCTTAGCTATGACTGCTTGTCTCATTGTCTTTGTCTCAGTAATTTATCTAGTCATAATGTCCCGTTACTCCTGCCCATGGCTTGTTGTTCCCCTCTTGACTTTTCTTCAACAACTTCCAGTCCTAGTCTAACCTGTCATCAGTAGCTCCCTAACAGAATCTCCTTGCCAAGATGGTCCCTCCTCTTCTTTCACATCTTTCCTGTTATGCCCTTCGTCCTAAACTTTGCTTGGATACATTTTGCTGAGACTTCCACAATACTGAAAAGTTGAGATTCATCACATTCTCAGAGAGATCCTATAATGTCCCTCCAGGTCTCTTAGGAAGCAGTGGGAACATTTCTCATCTAAGAAGATGCTTTGCTGGATGCCAAACCTTGAGATGATATGTACTCCAGCAGAGCCAATCAATACGAAATGTACCAGAAGACCCAACTAACCTGTGTAGTCCAGACATAGAGTAAAAACTATTGAGGCATGAGCTCTACCAACTCCAGGAAAAAAATCCTATCGGACAGTGGATATCTGGAGATCATTTCATTCCTACGTTTCCTTTGCTGATGTAGCATTCTCAGCTATATTACGCCTGCAGCATATTTAAACAGTCCGCATGCTGACTAAACTGGTCAACGTACTGCAAGTTCTTACCTGGTCCCATGTAGCCTTTTACAGAGAAGAGTTTTTTGGACATATAGTAAGTTTTAAAAAGGTATATAGTTGTATTGAGCTTTTGTTTAGCGGACAAATAAAGACTGCTAACCCGACTGCACTCCGGGGCACGTGAAGGTGTCTCCATGGCTCTGCTGGAAAATACTAGAATTACAAATATTGTACAGAACTTTGCAGCCAGTTAGCAGCTACCTGTCAAAAATCCTTACTCCTTCTTCTCCACGCAAGGCTAAATGGAGCATGGATTTTGAAGAATATTTGTATGTATACTGCATGTTCCCTTTGGAAGATACAGCTCTGTAGACTAGTGAATAAATAAACATTCTCTGCAGGATCACAGTAAGTGACATTTTACTTAAGCTTGCACTTCACAGCTTCATTGTAATTTGATTATTCTGAAATACTACATTAGTTTCTACACTGTACCATATTAGCTACTGCTATGAAGAACTAGTTTCTGTTTTATAGGAAATACGCTTATGGTCCTGCTTGTTTAATTTTGTTGCTTGAATTACTTCCATAGCAATTCTTTTAGTATTTAATGTTATTTACTGATATTTCTATTAAGCTATGAATTATAATGAGCTATAATGGTAGTAGTATATGGACATATCTTTCTTCCCACTGTCCTCCTTTCAGTGAACTATAAGCTATGTGGATTATGTGGGCTTATATCACCTTACTGCATAAGTGACTAAAGGCCAAGCCTTTCTTCACTGTGCTTGAGTTTTGTTGTTGTTTTGCTATTTTCCTTCTTTTTTTCTTTACTGACAAAGAATACAACAAATGTTGATAGAAGAAAATTTAGGTCTAACTCAGGAAAATCCTCTAGGTGCATGAAAGAAATTTGGGATGCACTGAACATGAGGAATTTCTTGATGTTATAACGTTACTGCATGGGATCATTGTCAGGCGTGTTCTGGTGAATGTTCTGGAATGACTTCATTTTAGGGATTACCAGCCATCGGACTTGCCTCTTCCAGTTGCATGGAACTGATCCCATATTAATGAACTGCAACTAGTTCATCATGGAGGCAGTTCAGAGTCTGGCTGCATAGATCTAATCTTTCTAATCAGATAATCTGATAAATGTCCTTGCTGGAAGTGCAAGAGAATGCTGTGTGGAAGGGAACAGCTGGAATCCTTTTAAGCCTAATTGCCTCCCGTGTGCCATTATTTTTTTTTCATGACATATCCACCAATTGGACATGAAGTGTGGTGTGTAGTCCAGCTTCTAACTTCAGTTTCCCCCTGCCGGGAAAGGAAAGAAAGGTCATTAATCCTCAACTGTATTTATGTTCATAGCACCCCACAGTCATAATGCAAGACCACTTACCATTATTCTAAGGTTGCTAATTGAGAGGAGCTCAGCAGATGTGCCTGGTATTCTCTGAGGTCCAGCAGGTATCCAGTTTCCAGCAGAGTTTTATGAGAAACGTGAAGGTCAGGTAACTTCCCCAAGGTTATGCCATAAATGGCTCAACTGGGATTAAGACTCAGACTGTCCTTACTCCTAATCTTTTGCCTTATTAGTCACTGCAGTCTCTTTCTACAAACACCTAGCAAGTTCATGTTTGTAGATTTACAAACAAAATTCTATGGTCAAACTAAATTGAGGGAATAGATTTCATGAAAAGACAGATAATGAAATAGCATTGGCAAAGCTAACTCAAAACTGAAATGGGAAATAATTAGGACTAGATTTTGCTTATGGGATCTATCATTTTAATGGCAATATTATACTTTCCTCCTTGATCTCTTATTTCTCAAACACATGCACATCTGGCTACTCTCCCTTATCACCTGCCAATATATAAGCTATCAAAGATCATGAGATTTTCTGAACTTTTTGGAGTCTGTATTTAGTTTTATTATGTCTCAAAGAAATTGGTTGAGCGGATATGCAGAAGGAAATGGTAACAAAGTGGCTTTTTCTTGGTTTCTTTGTCCTTTTGTAAAACTCCTCTTTGATACAAACAAACAAAAGGTTTTAAAATTGTTACAATTAAGTTGTTTTCATGATCTGCTGTGAGGGATGAGGTACTCTGTCTTTAAGAGGTAAACTAGCAACAGATTTTTAATTAGGATGAGGAAAATCCCTGATTTTCCCTATCTGTATCTGGAAATCGTAATCAGTATTATGGAACATCAGTACCAGCTGGTTTTAATTAAAGGCTTATTTTCTCCTGTACAAAGACACTTCATGACAGAACAACAAACATCTTCACATCAATAGTTTGCTCTGTTTCTGTAAACAGGGATGGGTACAATATGCTTGTCTGGAGAATTGCTTGGAAAGCCTTGTGGGATACAGAACTAAAATAATAGCTAACACATATCACATGGATTAAGGAGTGAAAAAAAAGTCTTTATAGAGCCTGTTGTGAACTGCGTCAACATAGGGTAACTTGTCTCCAGTCATTAGGCAGTGAAATCCAAAGCCATGGGGCACAATTAAAAAGCAACCTGATACCTGCTGTTTCCAATACATCTTCTGAAATACTCAGAAAGAGCCAATGCATTTTATCAAGGGATTGAAAGGTTTTCCATTGCCTACTTCAAAATTAGTCCGGTCCTATATGACCAGGAATGCTGCATAAAAGGAGTTTGATCTTTACCTCCGCTTTTCAAAACTCACCACTTGACACCAATAATCTCAGTGAAAGTGCCAAAGGTGAATGAATGAATGTAGAAATTGGAATCATTTGCAGTGTGACTAGATGCAATGACATTGCTGTGGGACTATGTAGAGAAACTTCTATTGTGCTACCACCTTTGTCAGACCTGAACTGCAAGGAGAGTTCACCAGCTAAAGACACAACACGCAAGATGACTCAAAGACTTGCTGACCATATAAAACCAACAGATTACTAGATATAAGTCTTATAATAAGGCCTTAAATTCCATTTTTAAGCCTCATTGGGAGCCAATAAAACATTAAAACTAGATAAAATAGGAAAGACATTGGAAAAGACATTCAGGAATTTCCTAGTAAATATCAAAGAAGCTGTGTTATGGCTTAGAATAACTTGGTGATTTTGAATGTTTTGGTTTGTGTATCTGTACCTTTTAAAGTGAAAATTCACACCTATCTTGCTAAAGAACCAAGATCAGTAGTCAGGAAATATTTTGCAATGTTGCATCAGACAGACAGTATATGCAATGGTCTGTGGTTTCTAGTTGGTTTGCCCACCAAGAGTAAAATCTTCCACATCTTGAGAAAGGCGTGGGGATTGCCTTGTTCCCTCAGCTTCTCTGTGCATTAAACATTTCTGTGTTTGCCAGGCCCTCTCATGTCTCACCCAGGCATTTGAGATTGCAGTTTCCTGCTTACACGTGGCTTCATTACTGACAAAAATAGCCTTGGGGTCCTCCATTAGTATCTACTGATGCAGAAGATGCTCTTGCGTTACACAACTAATCTTGCTAGCTCAGCTCTCTGTCACTGAAAGCCACAAAGTCACAATGTCTCCCACAGTCAGTTCGGCATCTCTTTTTCAGTTGTTTGTCCATAACTTGTTTTTTTCAGAAGGTTATGGCCTGACGTCTGAGCTAGCTGATCAGTGTAACCTGTCTCAACACATGGGAGATGGGACAGGATGTGTGGGTGGCTGAATGCTTTTTAGTTGTAATGATGCTCTTTCTAGATACTTGGTCTTGAGTGTTGGTTCCTGTCCCTGTCTAAAGTCCTGATCCAATCTGTTGCTTTCTGTACCTCATCCTAGTTCCTCTTCCTGTGAGTGCTGGTTCCTAATCCTGCCCTTGATCTGCTCAGCCTTGCTTCCCAGCTCTTGCCACTTTCTTTTCTGGCCCTGGTTTCTGCTTTGAGTTAGCTTGTCTCACCGTTTTTCAGCTGTAACTGCAGCTCATCCTAAAGACACCTGCATACATTGAGACTAAAATTACAATGAACCAAGTCTGGTCTTCACTTTAACAATGCAAACTCTTTAGTTTTCATATGACTAAACTTAGCTGAAGACAGAGCACAGAGAATGATTCAGTGGCGTTGGTACTGCCTAATCAAGAAATACATATGTGGAAGTTCTACTTCTGGTACCAAGGCAAGCTACTTATTACAATCAATCTTATCTTTGAGCAGATTAGTCTTGATTGAGGTACTTGTGATAGAGCTGTAAACAAAGTGATAAACTATGTTGTTTTTTTTTAATGTTTCTATGAATGCCTCTGTTGTCTGGTAAGATTCCCCCATCCCCATATGGTAATGATAAAAAATCATACGAAGGAAGAGAGGTTTTCTCCACAGGTTTTGAAAGAAGATCCAAATCCCTAAGAGCTTTGCCTTAGTCATACTACAGACCCTTCGGATGCAAGTGATCAGAAAATCTATGGTAAGAATGAGTGTATGCGGGATGCTTTGTTATAACAAAGCCTCATAACTGGATATGTCTGTTTGGTGAGTGTTTTAAAATAATTAAAAAGGGGAACTGATGTATGTAGTCTATTTAGCAGAGCATCATCTGGCCCAAAGCATATTCCAGTAAAGCTGTAGAAGAGCAGAGCACGTGCTCTGTGCTATTTTACCATCTTGCTCTCTTGGTGTGCATTCAGAGGCTGCACCTTTCTTTTTAATAGTTTGATTTTTTTCTTCTGTGAGTTTGTCTCATAGCTTTTTAAATGCATGTGAATTTTTGGTATCCATAGCTCCTTGTGAGAACGTATTTCCTGACTTAGCCCTCAGTTGCACAATGTTTGCTTATTTGTTTTGAACTGGCACTTTTATAACTTAATTTCATGCCTTTTAACTCTTTTTTTTAAATAAGAAATTGTGATACATCAGCCTTTGTTCACCTTCTTCATAATGCTTCTGTCACACTGGCCCCATAGCAAAGCTATATGTGGTAGCACTGTGATGTTTTCTGTGTTGTTCTCTACTTTTTCTAACAGCTCTTAATATTCTATTTTCTTTTGTGATTATTACTGGGTAAACACACGCTATTATCAAAGTCTATCACATTTCAAAGATGTTTCTTCTGGGTTGTATAAGCTATTCTGGAAATCATCATTTTCTACACAAAATTACTATTGCCTTTTGTTATATAAATATTGACATTGTACTGAATTTCACTTTCAAGTTTATTGTCTATTTCTTCAGCATCACAAACACTGTTTGCAGCTCCTTGCAGAAGATTGTGAATTGAATAACACTGTCATCATAAAACTTCATCATGGTGCTGTTTTGCTCTTCTGTTCCACATATGGGAAGTGCAGGCCTTAACAGAATTTTGTGGGACTTCCTGGTAACTTTCAAGAAAATTGACTTTAATCCTGTCCTTTTAAAAGATTATATTATAAATCCATGTATTGTTGTTTTCTGTGCCTTATTTTAGGAGTTTTTATCTATTTCCATTGTATGAAAATCAGATGTAATAGTTTATAGCCCTCATAAATCCTCTAAAAAATATCCTCTGTTTTAAGTGAACAGTTACACCTCAGTGTAACTCTTTAAATCTCATATAACTACTTCATTCTTTATTCAATTAGAATGCTTAGTTCTGGACTTACTGACTTTGTTACTATTTATTTTGTTGTTTTTTAACATTTTCTACTGACACTTGGAGACAATTTATAACAGTCTTTTCTGTAAAGGACTCTAATACAGAAAGTTCTACAAGTCTGTATTTGTAGAATGCAAATGATTCATTTTGTTTTTCTCTCGCAGTTTGATTTTCTGAGTGCTCATTTAGTACCTTGTTTCATGTGTTGGCTCTACGGAGTTCTGGGAGGCTTCCTGTTTCTGATGTTTTTCTTACGATGTGGGCTAAAATGTTCCTTATTTACAGTAAAAAACATTCTGGGTTGCTTTGTGGCTCTGCAAGTAAAACTTAATCTCATCTAGTTATCTATTTCAGCATTTAATATATTTTAAATACATACTTTATAAAATTTAATGCATTGATATTTTTTTCTGGCTTGTCTGTAACGAGATACGCTATATTCTTATGTATCGTTTGTCAATAGTAGCTACTACTTAGTACCTCCAGAACAGCTCAAGTGATAAACTGTTTTTTGAAAAGAACCAAGTTCTGAATATATTCATGAAAAATATAGCAAAAAAGGTGTCTATCTTTGCGATACAATTGGTTGGGCAGTATCACAGGTAGTAGAGCTTGGGAATCCATAGGCAAAGAAACCACGGACTAAACATAGATGAAGGGAATTTATAGGTAGGAATTGACAGACTGTGTTGGTTGGCCCACTGCCTCAAGTGTGGTCTTTGAATTAAAAGCAAAAAAAAAAAAGAATTGAGATGCCTCTATTTCCTTTAAGAATATCTGGTTTGTAGGAATTAGAGAAGATCTGTTGTGAGCCAAGTAATCTTAATGCTAGGTGGTTGTTTCCAATTCTTGTAATGACCTGTAAATAACAAGTATGATCTTACAGATAAACAACATTGAGGGTTCAAAGAAAATGCGTTTATTCTGTTTTGTCCTAGTAAGGATTGGGTTGGCTCTGGGAGATGGCATGGCTCTAAACAGGTTTTGAAGGCTTCAACGCCTTAGCATGGGAATTTGTTTTTACTATGATTTGCTGTTACTTTTGAAACCTTGGCTACAGAGATTTTCTATGCTGTTTATGCTTAGTTGCTCTAATGATTAAACAAATGCTAATGGCGTATGTAAATTGAAGCTGGTAATTTGCTCTTTCAGATGCACAAAGTAATTATAATATACAAATACAGATAAAGTTTCTGAAATACTGCACAGTTCCACATTACAGGGAACAATAACCAGGACTCAGAAGAATAAAACTGACTGCAGATGTCAGAGCAACGTATTTTTCTTTCTGAAAAGTAAAAACAGCCATGGGAAATGTATTGTTTCAGAGAACATAGACTTTCTTGAAGCTCAACACCTTTTTCACAGGATCTCACATAAATTTAATTTTGTCCACTTTTCTACCTTCCCAAAAAGAATGAAAGAGTGAAGCAGGCTTCTGTGCATTCAGTCCTTGTTTTTTTAATACCTCTAAATTCACCAATGGCACATACATATGCATCCAGATCTTGATGCATTATGTGTGATCTTTGTCTTCAAGAAAAAGAATACAAAAACATTCTAGTTCTCATGCAGCATTTGATCCTTGAAATAGGGCAGTGCCTGATGCTACCTGGGGGAAAAAAAAAAAATCTTAAAATGACACTGAAGTACCTAAAAATACCTAACTTTGCATTCGTGTACTCTATCACAATTCATGCCTGATGCCACATGAGGTTTGATTGCCAGCATTAAGATATTTGCAAAATGTGCATGCTATCCAGCTCTGGGCGTGTGCTTCTAAAACACTTGAGAAGACCACAGTTAAGACTTCAGTTGAACTTGGATTTGTTGGTGGCTTTTAGTTTAGCTTCATTCTGAGGATGGCAGTTTCATTCATCGGTCATGTCCTCAGTAGTGAGCATATGGATTTAGAATGAAAGCACAACATGCGAGTGCCTTCTCTTAAGCAGACACTCATGTTGTGGTTTGTAAGGTGTTCTTAACACTTCCACAAAATGGGAAGCTTGTAGACTAATATTTAGGAATTTGGGAGGGAGTTTTTTGGCTACTAACTCATATGACTAAAAAGCTCTTTCATTAATTTTGGGAGAAACGTCAATCTTTTTGGTGTGTTCAGCCATTTTTTGTTGTTTTTCATCAGATTGTCAGCTTTCATTATTCCAGATGCTACTATACAAATGTATTGTTATAACCATGTGTTTTGACTTTAGTTTTTTTCCTGACTCCTCCTTTACCCCTAACGTAAATGATAAACTGGACAGAAGGCTTTCTTTCTCTTGTATGTGTCATCTCACATGGGTGGTGTCTTTTTTCTCTCCTGTGGTTGACATCCATATGTGGTCTGAATTTATATCACAAAGTGATACAACACAGATTAAATATTTATTTATGTCCTCATACATTTTGTCGGGATGTATAACTGACAGTACAATTCATATTTTCACTTTCAGATAAGGAAAATTAACATTTTAACACAAATTCAACTGTAGCTGCTTGTCAACTTTATCTTTTGCAACTTTAGGGCTGTAGACAGAATTAGACTGTTTCTCTTTTTTTTTTCCTTTACTTTTTCTCATTCTTTTCTTCAGCTGCAGTTAGTTTTCAGTTCCTCCAAAACAGTATGAGCACATATTTGCAATTTGACTAATCACTTCTATTTAGAAAAAAAAAATGTAATTAAAATCCAGAAGAACAACTTGAAGATTTGCATAAAAATCATGAGTACATTTTGTGCTTTTGGCACAGACTGTTTCATCTGGGTGTAACAGAATAATCAGTGATATAATTCTGTTCCTGAAGATATTCTTCAGGGCCAAAAAACCCCACCCTAAAATGGACTCTATTCATTTTATTTTAGTCAAAGGACACAAGGGAAATAAGTGATGTCACATTGAATGAAGAATTAAAAATATGTTTGTTTTTAAGCAGACCCTTGTTATATGCACGTACGCAAATACTTTTTAACTTGCAATTTGCCTTTACAGTTCATTTCTGCCAGAGCTGTTGGCCCCTTTTTGGCCATGGTACATCTGAATTCCCCATTTCATATGTATCCTTGCACTTTGGTGGTTATTACTTTACTACAGGCTTTAAGCCTTAGCCCAAGTGGTCAGAGTGCTCTGCTACCACCAGCAGCTCTTCTGAGCATCAGTGCCATTGGATCTAATAAAGCAAACGTTCCTTTTGTAGTGACTTTCAGCTCTGGTTTTTTTGCATGATTTTGAGCATGTGACAACAAATCAATTAATGTAAACCATGTATAATGCTCAGAACACTCTAATTACTGTCCATTTCCAGGTACAGGTCAGCAAGCCTTTGCCCACACTGGATGCTAGGCAGGGACCTTTGTTTTGTGGCAGGGTACCAGCCCTCCCTGCCCAGCCACGTGAGCCAGCCATTGGATTTCACACAAGCTTGGCATAAAAAAGCCATTGAAAAGCCAAGGGAGTAGGGCCGAGCCTTTGCACACCGGTGATTCACTCATGGCTTGAGGCTGTCAGAGAGCGGATGTGGGCGCTGGGGGGACTTGCAGCCCGCGCATCCCTGTCAGAAGATGCCCGTGGCGCCGGGCTGCTCGGTGCCACTTGGCCTGCAGGCCTCGGGCCGGCACCAGGCCGACGCGGACCAACGCTGGGATACGGGAAGCCTCAGCTTCCTCAGCCTAAGAGGAGGAGAGGCCGGCAGGGCTCCCGCCCCCGGGCGGTGCCTCCTCCCCCAGCGCTCCCTCCCGTGGGCCTCGTCGGCCGCCGTCCTCCCGCACCAGGTGAACGCGTATCCCTCCGCGGCTGCTGCCCCCAGCGCTAGGCTCGCCGCTCTCCAGTCCCCGGATGGAAACTGTTATGGCCGCCAACAGCGACCCGCCGGGCTGTGGAGACGGGCGAGGTAACTCCGCGGGGGGCGCCGGGCGGAGGGGGGCCGGCCGAAAGGCGAGAGGAGCGGGCGACAGGAGCCTTCGTAGAGCAGGAAGCCGCCCTTGCGCTGGGGTTGACTTGTTAAATAGTCCCGCGCCCCCCGCAGCCGTGGGAAGTTGGTGGTGCAGCGCGGCTTTGGCCGGCGGCGGGGCTGCGTGTAGCTCATGCACCGGAATAACTCATGGTAGCGCTGCCGGCGCCGTGTCCCTCCGCCGAGCGGCGCCACCGGCAGTGCCGTGCCCCCGGGGTCGTGTGCGCGCCCCGCAGCGAGCGGGGGCGGGGATGCCCTGGGGTTGTCCGATGCGTGTGGGGGAGCGCGGTCAGGTGGAGCCGGCGGCGCGGTCCTGAGGCGGGACCGACTGCCGAGAGCTTCGTCCCGGGGCGGGGGGAGCGTCCCCTCGGCGTGGCGTCGCGGCTGCCCGCAGGTGGGTGCGCGGGGCTGGCGCTTTGGGAGCGGCTCGGGGGCGTCGGGGCAGAGCTGAGCGGGCCGTGTCCAGGTGCGGTCCCACTCCCCGCAGGTGGATGTGCGGTGGGCACGGGTGGGGCCGGGCGGGCGTGAGGAGCGGTGTCAGTGTTTAGTGCTGGGCAGGGTAATATCTCGCCGTGACACTTACGCTGGCGTGCGCAAACTTACAGAGCCCCGAGTAGTGCTGGCTGCAGGGAGGTGTGTTTGGAACTTCTGGATTTTTATTTCTAGATAGTAAAACTAGATGTAAAAAAATCCCCAACTTGGGAGAGCTCTCACTGTTATTTCTTGCTAGGTTAAAGTGTACAGCTGAAGCCTTGCCTCCTTATCTTTTTAAAACAAACTGATGAAATACTGATGTATTAGAGCAGTTTTGGGGGAAGAAAATTGAGGCTTGGATCTCACGTGGTTACTTCTGCTCCTGCCTCGTGGTTTCTTTCCATATCAGTTACCTTTGGTTCATGCTTACATATTTTCAGGTTTTGAATTTATTATATATGCTTTATTATCTACGTGTTCCATATATTATGCAGGTAATATTTATTTTTTCTTTTTGTCTTATGCAAAACTGTCTAGAAAATTGTAATAGGAATTCTCTACGTTTTTTACGATGTTTTGGCATAAGAAATTTTTTTTTTTTTTGAGTTCGAAGTAATGAAATAACAATTGCTACTTTTTGCCTTTTTTTAAGTGACTTTAAATTTATACTTAGCACAGTTAGGAACATTTGAGAAGTATTTTTAAAGCTAATGTTATAATACACCTGATTAGAAGTTTGCTAGCCATGGATTTCTAGCTACAGCTTTAGAATTTGTTCTGTATTTGATGGTGTTCTCTCCTGGGAGAGAACGTAGTACATATTTACAGTTTTTCTTCAGTGTATTAGAAAATGCACTCGCTGTGCCATTGGGAAGGATTTGTGCTTTTCAGCATATTCTTTCAGCCATGGCTATGTTTATGTCCTCTAAAATTTCTGTCCTTTTGTTTCTAGACCTCTTTTCAGTATTCCTCCTGACTGTGGCCTTCTCTGAGTCTCACCTCTACTGTGTGTGTGGAAAAATGTCTGAAAGGCTGTTGAAGAATTGAAGTCTTTTTCCTAAATGAGTAAGTCTGACTTCTACTTTCATAACGTAAATTTAAAGATCCCTGTGAATGACTGATAGATATTTACTAATTAGATGTCCCTGGTGAATTAATTTATTTTCTGTATTGCAGGTGTTTGTCAGTAACTGCGTCCTTCCAATAACAACAAAGTTTGATTTTAATTTGTGTGGTTGGTTAGCTAAAGATGATTTTGAGTCAGGTTTGAATGTATTCACTTGAGCCTCTTTGCTGAACGTGAATGTTTTGCCCACTTAGGAGAGACCTCATTGGCTCCATGTTGAAAGCCTGGAGTGTATTCCTGCAGCTACTGCATTCACTTGTGATTTTTTTATAGTGTTAATTGTATAAATATTTCAGATTTCAGTATTTGACAGTACAACAGAATGATAGATGGCTACCGTCAGGATGATACACTGTATGATGCAGCCTGTAATCTTCATGTGTTGCATCTCTGTATTTGAGAAGTTCTTTGGCCAAGAAGTCCAGGTTGTGTTTTGGTCACTTACTCTTTATGTGGGAGTTTAGCTTGCTCCTGTTCAAATAACAGATTTACTGCTGGCAAGTGGAAGGCATTATAATACAGTGCTGTTTCTATGAAAACTGAGTATAACTTGGGTGAGTTGTTCTGTTGTTGTGGTTCGAGCATATCCCATGTTTTAATCTCCTGTGTGGAAGACCAAAAATGTCATCTATTTTTTATTCTATTTATTTTATATGTATATAAAAATAGACACACACATATAAGTGTGTATTATATGTATTATGTATATATATCCTGTATCTCAAGTGTTTAGTTTTAATTTGCAGATATTCATGGCAAGTATATGTATGTCCATGGGTTGCAGGTTTTTGTTTTTTAGATGTAACATGTAGTGAGAATCTGGCATGTCTTGTCACTGAAGAACACAGTTGAATTTAACTGATATTGAAGTCTGCATAAAATGTAGATATGTTTTGCCTATCATTTTCAAGAATTATGTAGAAATGCCAGTGTATTTTTGAAGGCATGTAATAAAGCATATGCTAAAAACACCCAAACATGTTTTACTTTTATTGCTGCCGTGATATGTGAGCATAATTTGGAAAATTTTTCAGTCTCCACTTTGTTTCAGTTGGGTACTTCCTTCTCACGGGGATATGGGAAAATATTTGGAAGACCTCAGTGGTGATGCTTATAATGGCCTGGAGCTCTAGGGGCAGCTCTTGCACTTCATCACAATGAGGGAGATGATGTGATCGTTTTCTCAGTTTGAATGTGAATAAACAGGATGATCTAATGAGTTCCAAGTCTGTGTTGCTTAAGGGTGGACAAGGGAATAGCAGAGAGAAAGCTGCTGATCAGATTTCAGCCAACACTTTACTAATTTTTGCTGGTAATGAAAAGTGTCACTATTAGTTCTTTATTATGGAAAACTATTTAGTAAGAAAATACTGTATCAGTAAGGAAGAAACAGTTCTTGTTCCTTTACAAAGTCCAGCTGATTTTTTTGGTGCTAGTCTGTTTCTCCTGATTTTATGTTGCCATGTGGAAGTGTTGTTTGAGTGGAAACTTCTGCAGTTATTAACCGTGAGTGTAGTTCGTAAAGGGAGAATGATGCTCACCATACTGATTTGAGCCTCTTAATCCATGGGAAGGTACTGTTGTCAGTCATACTCCTGTTCCAAAATGATTAATTTACGTCCACGAACATATGGTGAGAAACAAAAGCTGACTTCATCCATTGATTGCTTCAGACTTTGTGATGCTAAAAGTAGCCATGTGAATTGTTAATTGTGGATGATTGTGATTTATTTATTTATTTATTTGTGCGTATGTTGATAGTGGTCATATCTCCATTAATACATTGGTTTTAGAAGTAACATTCACTGTGTTTGTTTTCTAATTTCAGGAGAATAAAATGGGAAAGTTGTAGAGGATAACTCAGCACAATAAACTTGTTTACTACAGGAAATAAGCCTAATCTCAAGAACTCACTTGAAGAAGAAGAATACATATGAAATCATGCCATCTGAACAGGACCAGTTTTCTCATGATAAAAAGCAGATTAATTTGTTAAAACATGATGCTGCAAATAATCTTTGTATGGATACTAGTTTGGGAAATGCACTAGTGAATGACCCTTTAAATATGATGACTCGACCAGCAGTTTTGGATGTCAGTTTCTCCTGTGAACTAAAAAATGTGAAAATTGATTTACCCAAGGTGAACATTCCAAATGAAGTATTAATGAAACATGAAATTGATAAATTTAGAAAACTATTTCAGTGTAAACAGCAAACTGCAAGGAAGTCCTTAACTCTAGAGAAAGTAAACGTAAGCAATCCTGATTGTTCAGGAGGAAGCCATGTGCAGAATAAAATAGAAGTGCAATTTGGAAAAGGGCTGAAAACTACGGCTAAGATACTGCATTTCACTTGTACAAAGTGTGAGGACAACGTCAGATACAGCCCAAATGATCTGCAAAAACATTTTCAGCTGTTACACTCTGGAGAGTTGCCCGTGTATCCTTGTGAAATGTGTAACTTCTCAGCTAATGACTTTCAGGCTTTTAATCAGCATAGACGCACCCATCGCAGCACTTTAGTAAAGTGTGAGCTCTGTCTTGATGAGCAGATGTACACTTTGTTGGATTTGACAAAACATTTTACATCAAAGCACTGTGTAAATGGTCACTTCCAATGTGAAAAATGTGGGTTTTCCACCCAAGATGTGGGCACGTTTGTTCAGCACATTCACAGACATAATGGGATTACGTATGAATGTGGAAAATGTCATCACATAAGCTATACAGAAGAGGAATTCCGGAGACATCATCTTATCCACAGCAGTCTGATTCTTTTTAGGTGTCAGTTTTGCAGTTACAGCACGCCACGGAAAGATTATATTTTAAGACACCTTATAGCCATGCATAGAGACCACTTATGTGCAAAAGAAAAATTGGAAAGGGATAAATGTGAAAAAAGAATACTGAAGACTCCAGCAGCACTAAAGCTTGTGCTAAGAAGGTATAAAACGGGAACATCGAAGAAGCCTCTCTGGAGACGGAAAAAAATAATTGGTGGAAGTGACAAAGCTGGAGAAAAAAATTCACAAGTGCTAAGAATTGTGAACAAAATTCAACCAAAATTGGATGAGTTGAACCAGTATATGAAAGTTGTGGAAGCAAATGAAGAAAAGGATCAAATTACATATACTGAAAAGAATTTCACAGGTGGAATGCACGCTGCTACTACCGCACAGTATAATAAAGCAGATGATGGAACACGTTTCAGCCTTGGATCATTGAAAAATACTGTTCATGGGCCTGCAGTATTGATGATCAAAAACAATAAAATATCTGTTCCAGCAAATTACAGTGCTAAATTTATGGGATTTAAAATTGTAGATGGGAAACAACATATCGTTGTGAAATTGTTACCTACAAATAAGCAAAACTTGCATTTGTTGGGTCAGAAGGCTGATCCTATTAACGATGGCTCTACACCTCCTTTGCCACAGACTGCTGATCCTTGCAGTTTGTCTTCAGGTGCTATATCCCGTGTAACTGATCAGTCAACCTTTAAGAACAATTCCATTCACCCATTAACTTCTGTATTTTCTTCTGCTCCTCATTCAGGAAAAGCAAAAGTGGAAAAACAAAATAACTCCTTATTGTACGGTAGGAGTGTTTCTCAAACTGTAGCACCTTCTAATGTAGCTGTAGGAAAAAATTCATATAATTTGCCAATGAAGTTGGGCTCACCTGTATCTCCGCGTGATGAGGTGACAAAAATTGGAACTCAAGGTAATATCTCATGGAGAAATTATGGTCCTCCAAGTCATCCTCAGGTATTATCACCTCCTGTTAAAAATACACTATGCTGCGACCCTTGGAAAATACCCTTCTTTCCTGAACTGAAAATACAAAACGGTGGCCTGAACAATAATCACAGAACTAATAATCTGTATTATTCACCTTCAGTTGATTCTTCTAATGAAGGATTGCTGTCTTTTCATAATTATTCTAAAACGGACACTTTAGATAATCAGTGTAGCGTTTGGATGTCAACAGACGACAAATCTAAAGAATTTATATCCAGCCAAACAGTTAATTTTCAAAACAGTGATGGATCTGCGTCTTCATATTCGGAGTCAGTCAAAGACTTAAAACCGGAGAACACTGTATCAGCCCAATCAAATATTAAAACTTATGAACACATAAACACTAAGAATAATGGTATGTCTCCTAACAGTCAATCTAAATGTGTTATTGACAGGGAATGTTTTGTGGAAGACCAGCATCATGGTCAGCAGTATTTGGATACTAATTTGCATCAAGATTTTACGAGCACAGCTGAGGAATTCCAAGAAAATGGATCTGATTGTGTTAATTCAGTTCTAATGCCTAAAATCACGTCTGTTTTCTCATTGCAGAGTGAACAGGCAGCTAATTATTTATCACCTGAAATAAACCAATTACTGCAAGATGTATTAAAAGTGAAAGCAACTCCTCAGCAAGAGTCCCACAGCAAGTTGAATAACTGTGTAGAACTTCATTCTGACAAGGTGCTTTCCAGTCAAGGGAAAGGGAATAGAGCCTTTACACACTTAAAAAACTCAGCAACCACATGTAGTTTTCAGAGGCCTTCTACTAACGTTGACTTTCATTTATGTAAGAGAGAGTTGAATACAAGATGTAGCACACAGGAAGGTATGCATTGTGGAGAAGAGAGAAAGACACCCAGAACATACCTTGATTCCCAGGGAATGGATATGTTATGCAGAACTGCAGATGGTGCATTGCTTAAAGATGATACAGATGCAACTATAACACAGCGACTGGTAAAAGACAAAATGCAGTCTACAACCTCAAATCCTACCAGCTTTTCACCAATCCTTCGGGAACAGAAGAAAACTCTTTTAGTTCAGCCACCTCCATCAAGATTTTTTGTTCCTTTGCACCTTGCTAACCAGCCTGGACTACAGGTTGTTTCAGGAAAATCTCTTTTGTCAACCAGTTCATCAGATGGTCACACAACGAAAGGTGTACCTACGTCTTTTGCTTTAAATAAAGGACCTGGAATGATTCTGACTTTTAGTGGGTCAATTGGAGCAGTTGCGAATGTCCCTAGTGATAGTCCTCAGGTTTTAGGCAGAGTTGCATCCAGAGAATATGGTAAAATAACCGTACCAGCTTCAAAAGTGGAGGGGAGAAGTGACAGTTTCAGAAGTGTAAGAAGTTGCTGTAATAGGAGAACATGTAGTGCAGCAAATGACTCATTAAATAGCACGTCGTCCAAAGGACCACTTGTAATTACAAACTTATCGGAGTCATCTGTAAAAGGAATTTCTTCTGTGAAAGCATTATCAGAGCATCAGGATGCTGTCTTTGGTTCTGAAGAGTCAACAGAACATCAGGAAATGAAACAGAAACAGCATGTTTATGCATTTCTGCCTGATGGACAGCAGGCAGTTTTTCTGAAATACATGACACCAAACAAGCCTGTAGTACACAAACGTAGTGTTTTTCAGGGTAGTGCTCATTATCAAAATTGTCAACCAAAGAAAACTGGAGTCACGCAACAAAAGCTTTTGCTGAAAATTAAGACTTCAGATATGCTGGCTGAAACAAACCGGTCAGTAAACAACTCAGTGCCCTCACTACAGTTGGACAACTTACAGTCCCTTACTCCTGCACTAGCACAGAAACAGACTGATCTTACTTCTAATGATGCCTTAATCTTACCGGGTAGGTTAATGCCAGCAAATGCCTCTTTGGCAAATTCTAATCCAGCGTGTTGTATTCCTTCTGTAGAACCTGTGTGTTGTACCAGAACAGCAGGGTCATGGTTGCAAAAAGGCTTTGTTGAGAGTACGCAAATAATAACTGCTAACAGGAATAACTTTGATAGTCAGAATTCCTCATGGAGCACCCAAAACAGAATTGCTAAAGTAAAACCTCGTTTAAAACAAAGTGGGCCTAAGAGTTCAGAAACTGTTGTTTTGCAAAGAAACAAGAATTTCAAACAGAAAAATAAGGATAACTGCAAAGAACCTCCAAGAAAGAAAGTAATGTTGCACAGAAAGTGTAAGGAAAAGAATAGAGGTGAAGTTGTTAGTGAATCAGGTCGCCATTACAAACAAAGGGCATCAAAAGATACTGTGAGGACTTTGAAACTACTTCCTTTTAATTCTAAACAGCTTGTAAAATGCCCTCGGAGAAATCAGCCAGTTGTTGTGCTTAACCATCCTGACGCAGATGTTCCAGAAGTTGTAAATGTAATGAAAACCATTGCTAAATTTAAGGGACATGTTCTTAAGGTTTCATTGTCAAAAAGAACTATTGAAGCTCTGGAGCCAGCTTTCTGCAATCACTTGGACATAACTACTGATAATCTTCTTCAAAAGAGGCACAGGACAATAAAACCTATTAGCCCTGTAAAAGAAAGGTTTGTGTTAAAATTGACACTGAAAAAGACTAGCAAAAACAATTATCAGATTGTGAAAACTACCTCTGATAATACCTTGAAAGCTAAGTTTAGCTGCTGGTTTTGTGGTAGAATATTTGACAATCAGGATAATTGGGTAGGACATGGACAGAGGCATCTGATGGAGGCTACTCGAGACTGGAATTTGTTAGTGTGATGATGACCCATACAAATAAAATATCACACATTACGCCTTTTTAGAAAGAGAATCAAATTGAATTATGATACACAGATTGTTTTGTATTTCAGTATTGTAACAAGTTTAAAAATAATGCAAAGTGCTTGTATTTTAAAAGGAAAAGCAGATTCTCTGTTGCCATCATGCTTTTAGAAAGATGGAGGAACTTTGCGGTTTAGATAATTGTAACTAACTGCAAATACAATTCCATACAAATATATATTATTTTTTGTTACTACTATCCTGTCCTATATTTTTATTCTATGGAATGAGTTTTCAGGGCTTTTGTTCTGTACATATTTTAAAAGATCTAAACTTGTAAATATTTTGATACTTTTCAGCTATTTGGTATAATTCTTGCACAGAAATTATTCCTTCCCCACCACCCTTTTTTTTTTTCCAGATCTGTGCATGCACTACTAAAAACAATTTGAAAAAAAATATTCAGCTACACACAGCTGTTATCCTGGGATTTTTTATTGTTATTTTCACTTGGTAACTCCTGATTTTGTTTTTCAGGGATTAACACTATTTTTAGCAAGTGCCTAGAAGATGTGAAGCAGTTAACATTATGTCAACTGTGTAATCATAGGTCCAAACAGGGCCATTTCCCCAATAGTTTCATTTAAACAAAGCCATATGTGAATGCTTTAAGCTATATTGCTATGCACATGACACTTGTACTATTTCTGTGCAGTTTGTCTACTTTCTTAGTGAAGTATTTTTCATATAAATTAATAAAACGTTACGATTGTGTTAATACAGTGAGCCTGAGAATGAAATCAGTTGAAAATATACAGTATATATATAAATATATATATTCTTAATGTATATGGTGTTTCAGAATGGTGAACATTCCTAATCTGTATTGACTCTGTCACTATTAAATTTGCTATAATTTGTGTTTACAGAGTATGACTGTGAGCATTTATAGAAAATACTTTTATTTTATTCTGTGTCTGTCACGGACCCTGTAGGAAGGCCAGTAATGCAAAGCACCATTTCAGGCCTGTCGCCATTGTAATTTTATTCTGTGTGGATATAATTTGTCCCCATAATGATTATGTAGTATTTTTCTACTGTTGCTTATTTGGATGAGCTGCCTTTTGTGGTGCTGGAGATTTGGCAAAACCAAGGCTTCAGTTATTCTGTCCTTTTTTTAATGGTCAGTAGAGCAGTAATGTTCCCAGGAACCCAATTGCTTCATCTTTATTGTTTTAGGGATTAAAGAAGGAGAATATGCTTCTGATCCATGGTGGTGGAGAGTATACAAATGAGGGTTCTTATTACTCATGGTGTTTACTATGTTTAGAGGCAAAATTCAGTCTTCTGTGGGAGTGCCCTTAGCATACGGCACCTCTTGTTCATGTTAGCCTTTTCAAGCGGTTTAGTTCAGAGATGGAACAGTTTACAATTCCCGTCTTCCTTTGTATGTGATGGTGTCACTCGTCATGAAGCCCTTAGGACATGACCAAGGAAAAGCTAGGATAACTCCTACAGATAACATCTGCTAGGTCAGATGGATGATCTTGAGGTTGCTTAGAGTGATGGGACCCATCTATATCATTGAACTAAACATGCTACGGAAGGTACTTTTATCTACCCAATGTGGTCCAGATTTTCCCTTTCTGAAGAATACAGGCGGTGTTTAATTAAAGCCAGCTTTATGGCTGTCAGCAGGCAAGTGGAGTTGGCAGTGGTTCTTCTGGCTGTGTAGCTGAGTGCTGTGCTGAACAGCAGCGATAGCATAGTCACAACATTCTGCCCAAGGACTGCAAGGTTACACGTTGTATGTGTAAGTCAGCTTCCCAAAGTATTGATGGAAAAACTGTCAAAATTGAGTATTGGTCTTGGAGAAGGCTAGGTCATTGAAATCACGGAGGCTTTAGATTGTATGCAAGTGCAACTGCAGTTTTCTGTGACTGTTCCTTAAGGTAAAAGTCAAGACTGATTGTGCTACCAGTGAAACAATGACAAGTCTCTTAGGGATGTCACTGGCAGCAGAATTAAATTTACCCTGCATTTTAAAAGGTTATAATGAAAATGATTTTGAAAGAATTACTTCAGTAGATACATATTCTTGCTGTGTGTTGGCAGGAAGATCCACTATAGCTTTGTAGCTAGTGAGATTTATAAGGGAGTCAGCTGAAGTACATGAGGCAGCACAAGCTGGGTGCAGTTAGTGTGTTTCCTGTATCAAAGTGGGCTTGTCTTGTGCTGCACGGTGGGCTTGAGTTCTGATGTGAATTTGGCAAGGAGCTTTTAGAAGTCTATTTTACTGTTGTGGAAGTCTGTTAGAAATAAACAGCAGTAGGAAAACACAAAAAAGAGGCTAGAAAGGACCTACTGGCTGCCTCAGATTGCTCTCCTGTAGGAGAGCCTTCACACTGAACCCCTGAATTCTGAGCTTTGCCGTTGCCTTTCTGGAAGAAATATCTGTGAAGTTTGTATTCACCAAGGGTAAGCAATTTTTGTTAATAGTTGCATAACAGGTAGAAATTCTGCTGTAGAATTAGAGGGTTGTTTATATTGATTGATCATGAGAGTGACAACTGTGACTGGATTTTGTTTTTCTGGAGAACCTTGAACAATGCCGTGACAGAAAATACTGTGATGTTAAAAATGCTGAAATAGGGTTGCTTTATATGATCTTAATTCATTGTCATGTGTCACTTTATCCATGGCCATCCATCTCATTTGTTGCAGAGAACTGTGATTAATATTTTGTTTCCCCACTCTTAGTTATGTCTTTGTATTATTTAATGCATGTTGTTCAAGTATTCTGAATATAGAGCTTTCTCTCTCTTATGATTTTTTCTGTAATTCTTCATTTGAGGTCCTAAGAGTTTGGGACTTCTGCAGATCTGATTTTAAGGAATCTCAAGTCAGGCTTCCATGAAATTATGATTACAAAGATCATCAGCGGAAAGTTGGCTTAAGCAATCTGAGTATTGCACTGGATGATGCAGCAGGTTCTCCAGAAACATGTTTAACTGCCCTAATAATACGAGACTACCTTTCAGCTGGCTGACTCCTGCGGTGTTTGTTTCCACATTATCTTCATTAAATGGGAAAGGTATCCTACAAATGTCCTACAAGCAACATTACTTACTTATACAACTGTGATTTATCCTGAAGTACCATACGGGAACCAAATGAAATACATAAATCCATATGGTAAAATAGTAAATGACTGCATATTTAATGCTCATAATGTGCAAATCAGGTTACCTGCAACCTTAATTTGTCACAACAGGCGCACAAATTATGAGCCTGTCGTGACAAATTAAGGTTGCAGGTAACCTGATTTGAAGAGTGCTGCTTTTTGCTGCTTGACTTTACAAGCTATCTTAAAATGTTTTGATTGCAACATGTATCAACATAGGAAAGCCTTAACTTGGATACAGAATTTTGAAACATATAAATGAATGCAAGTGCAAGGTCAGTGTTTTTCCCTCTGAGGAAATGCTTTGTAAATATATACTTGGCCTAAAGTCTAGTCCCTTGTGTATTCTTTGCAAGATGTGTGCTCATCAGCAGATCATGGCTTCTCTCCTTCAGAAATTTCAATGTTTTAACAAAAAACTTGAGTTCAGTATTTGTTCCGGGGCTGTTGTCATGTGAGATGTTTTATTTTTATTATTTTAACAACACTTCCTAAGAATCTGTGCCTGCTGGTGGTGGTTTAGATTGAAGGAAGAGTGTAGTTTTGTAAGTTGCACGTCTGAACATTTGGATTTTGGAGGATGCAAATTCTCCTTTCGTGGAACAACACTGATAGGAATAACTTGCAGTACCCGGTACGCTCTCCTTTCTGTATCAGGTAGGCAGACAACACTTTTAGCTCTTCCTTTGTTTTCTTCACTAGGCAGATAATGTCAATTTTTTGGAAGAAAAATTATATAGTAATATCAAAGATGGAGAGAAGTATGTTGCTGTGTCTGTCAGAAGTCAGGCTAACACCTGCTACCTGATGAAACACCTGCCAGCACTAACTAGTGGCAGCTGTGGGCACTTTGCCAGCTGTAGGGGAAGTTTTCTGGGGCAGGATTTCACTTGAGTTGCCACTTTCAAGATTCAGTAGTGGCTGCTGAATCTGTATCACCAGAATTTTTAACATAGTAAACTTCATCGTCTGTTATGTTGTGGAAGAAGGTGTTGCCTACTGACTCCCTGCTTCATCTTGCTGCTGAAAGTGTAAGTTACCCCCGTAATGATGTAGAAAATGGCTAGAATAAATAAGGGTTTGGAAATGAATGTTTAGTTGAGTTGACTGTTTATCCATAGCATATTTATTATTTTTAGATCAACCACAAAATTACTGAGTAGTGCTGACTGCTTGGAGCTCACTGCCAGTAGGAGCACTGCTTTGAGTATAGGAAGGACTCAGTATTACTGATCACCCTGAAAAATCTGGCATTTAGTCTCTCAAATGGAAGCCTATCATTTCACTTTTTTACATCCTTTTTTTCCCCTCCTTTCTAGAATGATGGTGATGTTACACCTTTTAATCAGAAAGAAGTGTAGGAGGAACCTAGGCACTTTTGTGAGGAGTGTTATATAGATGGAACAAGAAACTGCTGCATTAAGAACAGTGTAAATACTGCGCAGCAGATGAATGAGTAAGGCAAGGACTCCCCCTGAACACAAAGCTAAATACTGAAAGGGTGCTTTTTCACAGAATATTTTCCACTGTCAGTATTGCTTGATATAGTAACCTTCTAAAGTGATGTTCCATATCATTAAATACTCTCAGAGTAAACACCTACAAGAAGTAAATCAAGCTTGCAGAGAAAAATATGTTTGTTTTTTGTTAATTCTGAGGTCTAGACTTTACAGTCTTAAATATTTTAAACATTTTACTAGTTATACTAGTTTAATTACTGTTACCTGAGCAATATACTGAACGCAATGTGTACATAACACTGTAAAGTGTCTTATAGTAAGCAGACTTATGAAAAGTCTGTATGTATAGTTTCTTACCTGCTGGGCTCTCATTTGCATCACAGATGGAATAAGTATTAACTGTGTTGCAAAAGAACATAAACAACCATGTGCTGAACATCATTGTATTAGGAAGCAATTATTTCTAGAAGATTGGTGCCTTACATGAAGGTGTTGCTCAAAGCTTCAGAGAACCAGCTGCATAATAGCCTCTCTGTCAGTGACTTTTGATACCTTGCAAGTCCAGGCTGAAGCTTGCCTCAAATGCCTTGTGGGTAACCTTAGAGAACACTGCCTAATTTGGAAAAAAAAGCAAATATGTCTAGTGTGTCAATTCTGGAAAATATCTTTAAGATAGATTAATTTTCAGGTCCAAAGAAATCAAGCACCTTTGGAACTAATTAACCACTGTTGCTAGGGATTTTTTTATTGGAGCAGTTATGTATTGATAAATTTCATTTTAACTACTCGATCTTTTGTGAAAATGACACTGCTGTCAATAATGCAAGAAGTAAAACACTATGATAGAACAGGCTTTTTTTTTGTTCTCTAAATTAATTCTGCAAGAATTGAGTTAGTATTTAGTTTGGCAGTGTGTTGGGGCCTCCAACAATAGATTATTTAAAGACGAAAGATTGAGAGCTATTAAATCAGATATCTGTGTTAAAGCTGTAAAAACAGTTTTTGTGACAACAGGAGGCTTTGTGAAAGAGCTCAAAAAATATATATGCGACATCCACGACAGTGAGTTGATGCTTTCTCACTAGAAGGATACTAACAGAAGTCATTTAGCACTGCCTCTGTACACAGTTGACTTTACAATATTTAACTTAATTTGCACATTTGAAAAAACGAACAAAAATATTAATGAGAGTAAAGCTGAAGAAAAGGACAACATGTCCATTAATCTAAAACATTGACAGCTTTATTGCTGTGAAGCTTTATTCATGTGAAGTACAGTCCTATTTCCAGCTTGTACACAGCAGTACATTAAGTTCAGCTGCTCTTTTTTCTGGGGCTGTGCACTTTGCAAAGAAATTACTGAGAGCAGTGATGTGTGGTAAACTTAACAAATGGAACAAGTAGACCACTGTGGGTATTCTCACTTTAAGTGAGAATGTCCTAAGGGAAATACATCTTTGAACAGCAGTCAGAGGACAAGGCTGCGGTACACAGCTGTTCACCTGACTTTCAATACCCATGTTGTCACAGGTGGAAGTCACAGATGACCATGTATCCACTTCGTTTCTTGTATTAAGTATGCTTTTCTGGTAAAGAGAGTTGGACTTGAACTGCATCTCTTACTGCTCAGTAGATGTTAAAGAGTGTTTTCCCATCCTTGTGGATGCTCTTCTTTTAAACGCCTGGATCCACATGTTCTGGGGTGTTGAAGCAAATGATTAAAAACAGTCTTCATCTCAGCATTTCAGTTCAGTTAAGAAACTCTTACAATATATTTCAGTTTTGTTGAGTCTTTCGTGTTGTTTTGGCTGTCAATTAGAACCAAGGAGGTATGCTGGTGATTCTCTACTATTTCAGCAACACTGTCAAAACGCTGGATAGAGAAAACAAGAAATAATTAGTGGTATCATTTAGCATTGTAACACTGACAGAAATTATAGCATCATTTTTGTCCCTCTTACTTCTCCCAGCATGGAGGAGAATGGAATTATGACTGTTACCGAGTGAGATGTTCTGCCTTTTGGTAAGAGCACCAGTCCTGCTCTCAGTCCCAATTCCAATAGCAGACAGATTAAATTTGGACAATATAAGATAGAGCCAGTGGTAATATCATCTCATGCTCCTTTTCATTGGTGATTGCTGCCTGCACAAGCTGAACCACAGTTTATTACCTAGCATATTAAACAGACACCACTTACAGCTAACCTTAATCTGTCAAGCTACACACTGTGTGGCAGTTTGGAATCTGCTTTATTTGCAGTTCGGCCACCTCAGTAAGAGCAGCGGACTCTCCAGAAGTAATATGGTGCAGACAGCTATCAACAAGCCTTGTTTTAGCTATGCCATTAATGTCAACCACTGTAAACACCCTGAATCCGCTAGGCCTGTTGATATTCCTTTTGGTTTCCATCCAAATGGGATTATCTTTCTTTTTTACCTTCAGGTCATTTTTGACTCTTTGTGGAAGGCCAGATAAATTCCAGGTTTCTGAGCTATTCTGTAACCTAAGAACTGTTGCCTGAGAGGAAGATAATTAGGCTGAGGCAAGCCTACTCTCACATGCCCGAGAAGCCCCCTCCTGTGTGGTGATGACACACAGATTTATTGGTATTTGAGCTCCAATTCTCTATGCTGCTGTTAGAATAATTTTCTGTGATTTTTGCACTCTAAATATTCTTTATTTGAAAACAGAATTAAAAGTACAGCTATTTTTCTTTTTGATAGAGGTCCTTTACAATTTTCCAAGAGGCTTTAGAACTAGAGTCTTAGGTAGAAGGTGGCTAGAAATAGCTGAAGGATTTATCTAGTAGATGCAGTTCTGATCCCGATAACTTTTCAGAATAGTTATGAGTATGCTCTCAACTTGATCTGTGGTTTTAATTAGTTTTAACATGCAGGAGCTGATGTTAACACAGTTTTCTCTAGTTTGGTATACTTCAATCACAATGCATGAAGAATCCTGTCAGTCATACTGCAACATACTTCAATCCCTGCTTATTAAGGGCAGATAACAGTGTTAAAAAAACAAAAAATCTCACCTCTTCACCACATTTTTCTCTTCCTAATGCATACTGTCTTGTTGATTCAATAAAACGTATAGGAATGTTGTATACTCTTCTGTTAAAAAACACAACTAGTGTGTACGGTTGCCTTGAATCCTGTCCAGAACTCTTTCTTATTAGAAAAGATCCATCCTAAAGAAAGAAAATATATAACTTTTTAAAAAAGATTTTAAGCTTAATAGGGTTTTTTTTTTTTTTTTTTTTTTTTTTTTTTTTAAATTTGTAATAACATTAAATCCTTTTCTACCATTAGGAAAACCATACAGCAGGAAGTAGCATGTATTCCTGCTGTCTAATGACAGCTTTGAAGTGTTTAAGAACGCTCTTTGCCTCCTTTCTCTGCCTGTACAGAGAAAGGGAGAAGAAATAAACATGCAGTGACAGCAGTCTGTTGGATTTCACACGTTATTAGGAAATGAAGTTACTGTCAGTGACAGTAGGTAGAAAAGGGAACAGCAGAGGTGTTTCTCCAGAGCTATAGGCAGAAATACATGCTGGCAGTGTAGCCCAGTGCTCACGAGCTGGCAGCAGCCTGTGCTGGTGACAACCCCAATGCTCTATCCTACTTTGTGAAGAGAAGGAGAAGAAAGCTCAACAGTGGAAATGTACCTGATGCTGGGGATGCACCTCTGCACGTTACGGTGCTCTTCAGTGACACTAATTCCTTGTAGGCAGAGTAGTTGAGAGGAGGACTCATTCTCCAAATAACTAAAATGCTTAGTGTTGTCACGTCAAAATACACTGCAGCATCTGTCTTTCCAAATACCAGCCTTTTCATGTGATCCATTGGATAGTCATAGAGATGATTTAGAAGTAACAGGGCTTTGCCTTCTGTTTTAGTGCATGCACACGAGCCGAGGAAAATCTCTAATCTGTAACAGCACCCTTTGCAGTGCAGCAGTCTTTGAGCTAAACTGAGGCAACTTCAGTTATGCTTCTATAGCAAGCGAAAGAGTTGCACCACAAGAATTTTATGGTTGACACTATTTGCACGTCAGAGTATTCTGATCTGTTTGTCATACAACTGAAGTTCTTAGAATATTTCTGATTGTCTTGATTTTTAACACCTGAAGTTATTCCTAAAACAGACATTCCTTAAAAGTGACCTACCTTGTTAGATCGATACAGTGCATCTTCTGCTGTTTTCCGATCACAGGTTGCAGCATACCATGCTTTACTATGAACACCAGCATCCTAGAAAGAATGGGAGAGTGAGTTTCACCTGCAAAATAATAACAATAATAATGAAGAATTTGGCCTGTGGGAGTGTTACTACTCAATAGTAATGGCTGAGAAGAACTCAGATGCAGAACTGTTCAAGAAACACAGAATTCAGAAAATTCTTTGCCAGGAACTGACCATTTTTATTGACCAGAGGAAGAACAAAGGAAAACTAGTGTGTTAAACAGTGGTGACATCTGATAGAAGGCTCACATGCACCAGAATAAACCCTGAGAAGATTCTTCAGGTTTGACTGGAGCATGGTTTGGCATTTTTAAAGCATTAAGATTTTCTAGTAGAATTTAAAGATGGCATTCAGGACTTGTTGTGGAATAGCTTGACCCTGAACAATTTAGATGTTGCTTGGCTGTGGCCTAGCCCATACAATATCCAGAGTAGGTAGGTATCTAACTTTGGGAGTGAAGATTCCCATATATGTAAGGCTATCTGTGAACATGGTCAGCATTGCCTGCATCTGGATAACATGGAGGTAGAAGTGCACCTCTGGCTTTCTGATGTTATTAAATGAGCACAAAAAATGTATGCTGTACTACAAAACATAGAATTAATGTCTCTCCTCTACTTATACTGCAGTTCAGCACCTGAGACATGAGATGTGGGCTCAGTTCAGGTTCCCTGTTGGACTGAGTCTGAATATATCTTTGCATTTAAAACAGAGCTCTTGACTAAATGTAATCCTTCCCTACAGGAAACGCAGACATCTGTGACAGAATACAAGAGTGGTTTGTATTTTATATAAATTATTGGGAGTCCCATTTATGTGTACTGTTCCCTGTGAACACCTCACCAACATCACTCTTCTCTCCAGTCTTTTCAATGCCTGGCAGTGCTCTGTACAGTAACAGAACCTAACCAGAACCTTTTCTTCTAGGGAAAGACACAGGACAAAGGACTTCATGGATGGGGACATGGGTGCAGACGTTAAGATACAAGGTAGGATTATTGGCACCCTAAAGATAGGTGGACTCTGGTTTAGAAGATAAAAGCTCTCATTGCAAGGGAAGTATACAGATGAAGAGATGTGAGAAGGGGAGGGCAGTTGAGAGTGTGAAACAAGATTATGATTTGAGTGAGAGAAGCAGTGGTAATACAAAGATGCAGGATTGAATGTAGGTTTGTGAACAGAAGTGCTGTTTAAGGAAAGGCATGGAGATTTTAGAGAGGTGTGGAAAGACTTGGGGAAGGATGGGAATGAAAAGTTAGAAGCAGCACAAGACCTAGATATTATCAGGTTCCAATTGCTAGAAGATGAACTAACAGGTTATCAAACCAGCAATCACAAAAAGTGAGCTCTTGCTGAGAAGTTTGATGCCAAAACCATCTCAAGACTGTGGAAGGCTATAGAAATAATGCTGAGAGTATTTCATGATCAATACTTCTGGGTATTAACCTTCAGGGTCATTTGAATGGTTTTGCTCCAACTTTACAGTAACAAAGTTAATAATGAAATTCATTTTCGTGGAAGCTTTATGAAAGCTATCTGTCACCTCAGTAGAAAAAAAGATGAAGTTGCATGTTATTGCTGTTTCCTTGCTGCTGATAATGGAATGTCTTGGCCTCTCCCTTGTGCTCATTTTTTTGCTTCTCTGATCTCACAATGAGATAGTTTGCTTTGGTAATATCATAGGAAAAAAAAAACTTCGTGTTTTGCCTTGTTTTTTTTCTGTGTGTTTGAGAGGTTGTTTTTCTGTGAGTTTAGCTTGGCTCAGCTTGATGCAGGTTCAGAACACCAGAGAAGCACATGGCTGGGAGGGGAGATGGAGGAGAGAGCAGAGCCTCCTGGTTGTGGGCACTGCACTAAATTTGTAGATTGGCTCGAGCCATAACATGCAACTCTATCTCCAAGATTCTTTCATGTATTTTTCCAGTCACACTACTAATTGTAAAAAGACAAAGAGAAGAATTGCAAGTATGTAAAGTACTCAGCCACTTAAGGAATGACTGCAGCAAACCAATCTTTGTTCAGCAGAACAAGGAAGTCAGCTGCTCCAAAACCTTCCTTCCTAGCTCTCTCTATGGGCTATAATCTGTCCACAGAGACCCACCACCAAAGTTTGGATGGGAACCAAACAAATAATGAACCTTTAGGGCAAAAATCAAGGCCATAAGCATCTGTATTGTAAGGTATGCTACAGCACCATTATACATAATTGGTGGGAAAACACCACTAACTTCAACAGTTAATTTAAAAAAAATAAAATGGATGTTTTATTAAACTGTGGTTTTGCCCAAGGCTGTTATATGAAAGCATAATTGCTACAAGCTGTCTTAGTGTCTGTTGGATTGTTTTTTTGAAAGTGATTTTTGTAATAAATATCCAGTATGACATTGTTAAAATTGTTCCAGAAGTTCAAGTCCTTTGTGTTCCTCACTGTTGTATTATCATTGTCATGTCAGACTTCAGAACACTTAATATTATTGGCTCTGCACAATAGAGCCTTTGTTTTGCAATCAGCAGAACTATTTTTACCTTGTTTGTGACTACTGGGCTAACAAGAACGGCTTCATGCATTTTGTAGTTTCCATTCCTCCAAAATGTGAGTTAGGGGAATAGCACCTACATGAAAATAACTTTGCATTTGCTTAGATCGCTCAACACTTAATGTTTCAACAAAAAACAGCTAATAGCTGCAGATGTCTTGGTTGCATAATTATTTCAGAACTCAGTATGTACAGCTATGCATTAGAAAATAGAAGCTCATCACAGCCATCTATATTTAAGTACATAGTCAAAGATTTTCTTGTTTCAAATGATGTCAGATTATTGTAGACTGGGAAGTCTGGAAGACCTGAAAAGCTAGAAAGCTTTTCAGGATTTGTTTAAAATGAGTGGCACAAAGCCAAGGTTTGGTATAATGCCATTTATGCATTTTCCATGGTTTGTTGAAGCTTTCCTATGCTGAATGTTCTAAGCATTTTTGACCTTAAGAAAACATTTAGATGATTTGTGCCACAGAAAAATCTTCATTGCAAACAGGAACATGGATATCCCCAGAAAAGGAGTATAATTTTTAGAGAGGGGTGGGAATGCTGTTTTAAAGTGAAGAATAAGACTTCTGTACCATGAACTTAGCTGATGTTATACCTGGTCTGCGGTACTTGAAACGGATGAAATGCTGCTGTGAGGGGAAGTACCCAGAGCACGGCTTGGGGCTTCTGGCACCTCTGCAAAGGAGAGAAAAACATATGTGATTTTTCAGAGTATGTTTTGTTTTCCTGTAAGAAAATCGGTATGTCACAAGGACTATCAGAGATCTGGAAAAGTTTGACCTTTGGTGTTACTTAGGAAAGCTACATACTGTAAATACATGGGCTCTGTGCTGGTGCCTGGGACACCTGCCTGCTTACAAGAGGAGCCCTTCCTTCTAGAGAGAGAAATAATTTGGAAATGACTTGTTAAATCTAGCTCTGGTCATTAACCATGTAAGAAAAATGCCTAAAAAAAAAATAGAAGAAAACAGTTAAGTAAACCAGTATAGTTTTTACCCTATGATTCTATATCAAAAGACAAAGAAAAGGCAGAAGGTGCAAAAAGCACTCAGCCCAGCGTAAGAGGCAGTCACATGGTGAGGGAGTCAGCAAAACTAATGTAGCTCAGATATTTTTTCACTGATTTAATCCAACTTGCATGTTTGTACATGTATGCAAGAAATCTAAGCAGCAAAACAGAGGAGCAGAACTGGTAGGAAAGATTATGAAGCTTAATTAAAATTGCAATGGAAAAGTAGAGTAGAAAATAGTTACTATGGCTGAAATACAAGCATTGAAAAATTAAAGAAATCCAGAAATTACAAGGAAACTGGTTGAGTACTGTTGCATATTAATGACATGATAGAGAAATGGAAAGTATAGATAATTGTTCTGATTAAATAGAATCTTGGCCAAAGGCAGTAATGGTTCTCATAGGATATCCTGAGTCAGAAGGGACTCATAAGGATCACTGAGTCCAACTTGGCACTTGTGATCACAGTTAGGTATGTACAGATAACAGATTATTATGCTAGAGAAGATAATTGTAGAAAATATTCTGTCATAATGAGTGGTTTGTATCCTGTTCATTTTACCTGGGGAAAAAACGTGACTAATATTGTTAGCACTTTCCTGTTCCTGGCCATAGTACTTTGCAGACTGCTTAATCTAATTTTCGCTCATAGAATTCTGATTTAGATTTTGTTTTCATAAAGTGGCATTGCAGAAGACCTCATTGTAATGGTCATGCTGTGACTCAAAAAAAAAGTTGGATTGGAAAGCTGAAAGATGTGTGTGAAATAGCTTTAGAATTTCTTTATAGTAAAGGTGCAGCCATCTGGAAGTTGCATTCTAAGTGGAGAGGAACAGCAGCAGCTCTTAGTGAATGAATAATCACTTGAAAAAAGCTCCTCAAGATCAACAATTTTATTTTTCTGTCAAATTTTGACTGGCCAACTACAAAAGCTGCAGCTGAAAAATTCATTGTATGAATATAGTAAGAGTGGTCAGGAGTCAGGCTGATTAGACTTCACAAGATAAAATTAGAAATTCCTTAACTGTTTAAAAAAGAAAGAAAAAAGCAGAAAATGAGGTTGTCTGCAGTAAGAATTTTACTGATTTTAAAGATATTGCAGGTACTAAATCAATAGGAGTTCTGGTATAGAAATGGAGAATTCCACAACCAAATTGGAAGCAAAACTCATACAGATTAGTACAATTAAACTGGTGGAAATGACAGTCTTTATCCCAGAACTCTGAAGAACTGACACATGAAATTACAGGGCTAGTAACAATTACTTTAAATTTCAAGTCAAAGTGGTACTGTAAGATTCAAATACCAAACATAATTGCTATACTTTAAGTGCAAAAAGTGACCTGAGCAACTATAAGCCTTTTTGTCTTAACTGAAGAGAGCACAGAGCCCTAGAAGAGAACCTGAAGCAAAGAGTATTTTAAGATGTGGAGGTAAGGGTCCAATTAGCAGGAGAAAATCTGAAATTTACTCAAGTAGATAAATGTTAAAGCTCTTTCATAAAATAATAGATTTCTACAAAAAGGAAATATCTTACTCTATTCACTCTGGACTTAAGTAGAGCATCTGATGATGTGCCATACAAGGAATCAGTACTTTTGATGAAGAGAATTAAAGTTAGCACAAGGCTGGTATGATGATGAGGAAGAGATGGCGGAGTATGCTAAAGGGGTATTGGCTGTTGGGCCCAGTTGTGTCTGTGATAAAGTTGCTAGGGACCAAATAAGCACCAAACAAGAGCATGTTAAAGAAACGTTGCTAATTAGAGCATCATTTAGTACCAAATGACTTAAGAAAAAAAATAGAGTTACTCTTTAGTAAGAATTTACACTACATGTTCAAGCATATCAGTCGTGTGACAGAAACAGACAAACCTTGAGGGCATCAGACTATTGCACAAACATGAACTATTATGACAAGAAAGATCTTATGATGGGGACTGACCCATCTGCCTTTAGTAGAAGTTTTCAGTGTTAACAAATGGGAGCAAGGTACCCAATCTACAGTAATTTGCATAACAACTCTGAAAGAGTCCCTTATTTTTACTAGCTGAACTATACCTGATCTCCTCTTCATATGCATTACAGAGACAAATGTTAATTCTGAGCCAATGAATATATATGGCATCTTGAAGTAGGTCAAAGATTAATTGGAAGTTATATATCAATCGCATCTTAAATCATAATCTGAACAATACTTACTTGGCAGAATTAAGGGCTTTTGGAGCAAAGACCTGAAATAAACAGAGATTACAAAAAGGTCTGAGGGAAACCTTTTTCTAAAAATATTAAAATTGCATTTATGAAGCTGGCAATGGTAGAATGTGTTCCAGCTCACCTTTGTCCATCAAGAGATAAGACCCAGATACAGGTATTGTAGAACTCATCTCCCACTAGTATTGACAATCAGTAATTTAAACATCTGGTTTAAACCTCTGTTGCTTAATCAGAGGTTATAGCCTTCCCTGATTTTTGGTGGCAGTTACAGTGTTTTGATGCATTTGCCACATTTGGTTTTTTGCTGCTAGGAGTTTTCAAGAAGCGTGAGTTTTAAAAAACAAAAGGTTACAAAGAAAAAGAAGTGCTCTCCTTTGAACTTTCCCCATCTGTGTTCAGACTGAGCAATAGGAGTTGGGGCACTGAAATATTCAAAAGATGACGAAAAAGGCTTTTACTTTGGGGTACCGCTTGGAAGAGGTGGAAGTGGGAACTCATGGCCTGAACTTCGTCGTCGTTCTGCTGCTGTAGGTTTGTCTGTAGTTTGGGAAAGACAAATCAGAGTCAGCATTTCTTTAGAAACACATTGTCCCAGGTAAGACGGTCTCAGTAGATGAAGGAGGGTTTCTTTACTCGTTATCATCCTTTCGGAGGGTTTTCTCGCATGGAAGCTTGCCATCCTGCTACTGTCATTACTGACTAGTGGCACTCTACTGAAGTTTATAGGCAAATAGCTGCACTCTGAGTGCCTGCAGAACTCTGTGGGAGCCCTACCTTCTGGGAGGTGAGCTGTGTGACATAGGGGACAACACTGGGGCAGGCTGCAAGAGCTCAGCCAGAGGTGCAGCAGTGGGGCTGCAGTTACCCTGTGTCAGGCAGCAGCCCCAGCTGAGCTTTTGCCTCAAGGCACTGTTGCCCGGCACAAATATTTTCTGCCTGTGTAAGGAACCGGCTCTTGCCAGGAGCCATCTCTGCATGAGATGCTCCTTGCTGAGCTCAGAATGATGTGCTCGCACTTCCCCTCCCTTCCCGTCTCCACTTTGAGGACTATATGGCACGTTGCTGCTGCATTATGTTGTGCCTTACACTGCCAGTAACCTCAGAAGTTTTATTGCGGCTGCTTTTAGAGAACAATGATACTCAGTGCAACCAAGGCTGGCCAGATCCAGTTCTAAACTGCTAAAACCAGCCTCTCCTAAAATAACGAGGATAAATTGGATGTGATGTTGTTTGTTTCTAATAAGAAAAATAAATAATTTTGATAATGTAAACTTTTCCAAAGTAGTGGAGAAAATTTACCTTCATTTACATTGAAGGCATCTCTGGAAGGCAGGCATGGTTTCTGCAATTAAACACAGAATTCCAATACTAAATGACATGTCACTACATCACTTATACAGCAAATATCTTTTTATAGTTGTTGTCAACTAGTTTACATTTAGAACTGATGGTGTCCTGTGGGGATCAGGAGACAGGGGCATGGCCATTCTGAGGAGAGCCTCTGGCTGTATGGCAGTGCAGCTTGGAGTTTTGTGAAGTAGATTTGGGAAGAATCCCAGTTTGTGGGAATGAGTAGATGGACAGAAGAAAAATCTCAAAGAACTCATTCGGAGATGAGTGCTTTAAGGCTTTTT
The DNA here is from genome assembly GCA_016647715.1 of Pavo muticus. Lineage (NCBI taxonomy): Eukaryota > Metazoa > Chordata > Aves > Galliformes > Phasianidae > Pavo > Pavo muticus. Next base: position 1,602,417 of record JACDJE010000052.1, read on the forward strand.
TTTTTTTTTTTAATTATCCCCATGAGTAATTTATAGTTCCTTCTGATCTCAAGTCCAGAAATGAAGAGTTCATCCCAAATACTTTTGAATCAAAATTTGAATATTTTCATCTTTGTTAATCTGTGCGTACAGATGTCTGAACCCATTTCTCTTTCTTTACTGAAGCTCAGACTGCCAGTTTAGCCATCAGCCTCTCAGCCTTCTACTTAGTTTTATTTTTTCCCTCCTTCCTATTTTAAATCAATGATAATAAACTGCCAGTTTCAAAACATTTTTCCAATTTAATTTAATTAGAAATTTCAACAATTTCTCTCATTTTTTCCTACTGGAGGTTTTGGGATGTTTTTATAAAGATGAAATACTTATTGAAAAAACTGACTAATTCTGGTAAAATCCTAACTCTTTCTTGAGCTGTCATTCTTAAAACAAATCCATGTGTTTTGTATATAGGCCCTATATATTTCAGAAATGCTTCTTAATGGCCTATGTTCCTTCTTATTTCTCATTTTAATTCAGTCCTTGCTGTATGTGCTTATTGTCACATTCAGGGGAGACTTATCACTTACTTTCTACAGCTTCCTGAAAGGATGCTGTAGCAAACTGGGGGTCGGCCTCTTCTCCCAGATAACAGAGACAGGATGAGAGGTAATGGACTTAAGTGTCACCAGTGAAGGCTCAGGCTGAATATTAAGAAATGTTTCTTCTCAGAAAGAGAATAGTAATGCATTGGTGCAGGCTGCCCAGGGAGGTGGTGGAGTCAAAGTCTCTGGAGGTGTTCAAGAAAAGGATAGACGTCGCTCTGAGTGACATGGTGTAGACTGGTCGCAGGCATGGACTGGTGGTTGTGCTGGATGATCTTATTGATTTTTTCAACCTCAATGATTCTATGATTGTAGGGTATCAAATCCAAACATTCATTTAATCTAAACATTTTTCTGTTTGAGCTTTCTCAGGGCTACTTAGTTCATATAACTGCACCCACATGTTTATTTTTCTAGTCTCTTCTACTTTTTCTGTGCCTTTATGTTGTATCCAAATTCATGATCAAATCAAGTTTGATCACACGTATAGTTACCACTTAATTATGCAACTATAAGTCAACTTACTGATAGATTTACTGCATTAGAAGTTTTCTTTCTGTAAATTGGAGGGAAAAGAAGAACATGGTTACTTAGCTGGTACGTGAAATTCATTTAGCAGCTAAGCACATGCATGCTATTGCTGCTGTACTTGGGTAAATTAAGCAAGCCAGCCAGCATTTGCCATCAGCAGCAGGCAGTGAAAGGCAATGGCACTTGAATACAAACAGCATTCCTCCAGAAATAATGGAAGAATAGCTTGCCTTCCCCTAAAGTCAGGGTATTCTTCATGAACTGCAATAAAATGTTATTCCTGAATTCTGATTGCCACAGATCAGGTTAGGAGTTGGCTCCCAGTACAGCCAATATTAATTAGCCCCACCCTCAAAGAAGTAGTTTTCTTATTATTTTTACTCACAGGGCCCTCGGTAACGGAGATGGAGCTGCTCCAGTATGAAATTTACATTCTTGTGTATTATTGAAGCTATGATCTAGAAACAGATATGAAATATTTAGTATGCAATATTAGCTCCGTCTGAGTAGTGGGTTTTCCTCACTGCATTTCAATGTTAACATATCAGAATAAAAAAAAAAAAGCCAATGGTTTAATTTTCTTGACATGTTTTCACTCCGATTGTACTAGAAAACAGTTCAGGAGTATTTCTTGCTTGTTGCTGGCTGATACAGATAACATTTGCACTGACACACTGCACTGCATGGTATGTTAAGGTCACCAGTGACATATTGACAAGAAATCCTGCTCATATCACCACGTTTACAGTACAGAATACTTACTTTCATTATTATTGTTTGCTTCATGGTCCTGTAATGGAAAAATATGTTAGATTTGACAAGAAGCAATTAAATAAATTAAGTGGGAAGTGCATAAATTATCTGTGGTTGCAATCTGTAGTAATTTTTAATTATATATTTGTATAGACAGCATACAGCACCCAGGATATTTTTCATAGCTTCTACTAGGGTATTTGAAAAAATTAGCAAGCCAATTAATTTTGAACGTTATAATAAACTTAGGCTTTCATAGAGTATGGATAAAATTGGCCCTGAATTTTGCAGTGAGATCTTTTGGTTTATGTTTCATGTTTCATTTCTGAAATTGAAAGCTAAAATTCTGCAGCAGAATTTTGCACTGAACTGACAGTATTGAGCAGACTGACTTTTCACCATCCTAGAACTGAAGCAATCTGATTTGTTTTGTAGTGTCTTTTGTAAATGCTTTCTGTTGTCACCCAGATACTGTCCTTTAGGGAAGACTCCCCTATGAAAAGTACAATTCAAAAGAGGCACCAGTTATTCATTTTTCCATTTGCATCCACCAAATTAGCGGCTTTTCACTAATGTTGGTTACAAACACATCCATTCTCTGGTTGGAGAGGTGTGATCCTCCCGATCCTCCAAAATGCAATTCCTTTGGGGGCGGCATTTTCAAGCGATAGCATTTACTTGTCTACCCAGTCAGTGAAGGTACTTCAGATTTGGCAAAATAACCCATTGCTACTGAAAGTAAAGTTCTTGGAGTTTAGCCAATTTTTCTTTTTTTAGTACAGGAAGTTATTTTTGTGGACTTCACCCATTTGAAGTTTTTTCTTAGACCAATACAGATGTCCAATGTACCTCTGTCCAAAAGATTAGTAGCCACAATTACAATATTAGGTCAATCTAATATCCAAAGTTATCTGTTTCTGTTATTTAATTCAGATAGTAAAACTGAAGGATTACAAAAAATGTAAGTTTTGCACACTCTTTCAATGGGCACATTACTCACTGTTTTTGGATGAAGGCGATTTCTGGGGAGAGGCAAAATATTTCTGGAAAAATGCACACAATAAGTTAAGATAAGTAGGATTTTTATTTGTTTTGTTTGATTGTTTGACTTAGATGTGCATTTCAAGATCTAGAGAGGAGCCCTGAAGAAAATGGTTTTAATTACAAGTATACACCGCCACAGTGGTTGTGATGCTCTGCCCTATAGAGGAACCCTTCTAGAAGAGCTTCTAGTCCTGAATTTCGGTTCCCCTGCAGCTGTGCACAGGGAACCCAAACACTGTAACAGTGTTGTGCATGCCACCTACTCTTCCTAGGGCACATGGCCTACTTGGTAGAATGATGACCTAGGAATGAGACAGTGTCTTGGTTTCCAAGCAGCTTCCTATGTTTCTGGGTACACAGGAATGAAAGAGACTTCACACCTAACTTTTTTTTTTTGGAACTAATTTTCCTCCAGAGACTTGGAATATAAATCACAGATTTACCAACTGTGTTTATACAAGCAATCTTGCACCCCATCCACTAGAAAAACATCTTATTTGCAAGGGCACTGAAGCTGGTAATAGGACTTGAAAGCGATTTGCAGAGTTGTTTTACCCCTGCATTGATTCTTAAGTAAATATTCAAGAAAATGGTGCCTATTTGGCAAACTGGCTTCAGTACAGAAGGTGAGGAGGAACTTCTGTTCTCAGTTTGCCCCAATGTCCCTAGCTATTTGCAAATGCTGACTACTGCTTATTGTCCAAAGGCTATACAATAGGTAGAGATTATAAAATTGTCTCCACTCTTATTTGTTATTAATATAAACTGCTGCCAACTTACCTGGAAGAGTCCAGCTTAGGTGACTCTCTGGTCATGCTGTGCGTGTGCGAGTGCTCTGCATTCTGAGCACGTGTAGCAGGAAGTGGCTTAGTGAACCTAATAGTAAAATGTGAATTGAGGAAAGAAAATCACATTTAACAATAGCGAATAGTCAAGGTGGCCACCCTTTTCCTGTCCTGCCCCTTAAGAATTCTAAAAATTACCTTTATGTATTAAAAAAAATATTACTTCTTTTATGTTAGGGTAATTGAAATTAACATAGAAATGGATGACAATCTTTGCGTAGATATTTTAAAGAGAATTATTAAGAATATCACATGTAGATGAGAAAATATATTTTCTGACAAACTTTAAATAATACACAGACACTCATAGCAAGAGATTACCTGGTTACGGGTGGTGGTGAAAGTTCTTCCTTTAAGAGAAAAGGCACAGAACTGTTTGGTCGTATTTTGATTTCATAAAAACATTTGTATGATCATATATTATCATAGCAATATCTTATTTTCGTGTTGCTTCTGGTAGAACTCTGCCTGGTGATGTGCTTGAGGATGGTAGAAAGCCACCACCAATAGTCTGGGAAGCCCTAAGCACACTGGTGTGGCCGTGTGTCATGTCAGAACCAGCAAGCAGGGAGAAAATTACTGTGTCAGAACTGTCAATACTCCTTTTCCTGCAACTGTACTTCTATAGAGAGCATTCTCTTAAGCTGCTGTTTCCCAGACCCAATTGCTATCACATAGAACTAGAAATTTCAACCCCTTCCCAATTATTCTATTTGGCAGATGTTTTGAATTGGTTTGCCAACTTTTCTGTGAAGGAACTGTCAAAGTGCTAAGCGAAAACAGATTTGTTCCATTTTTCCCCTTTCAAAGACTGATTTTATATACATATACACTCTACACACGTATGTTGCCCACAGACAGGGTACAAGAGTTGAACTACAGGAAAGCCTTACCTCTTCTTCAGGAACCTCGTACACTTCTATAGGACAGAGTAGAAAAAGCAAGTCCTTTAGTTAGCAAAAGTGCACTGCACGTTATCAGAAGAACTGAACAGAAATTGGATCAACTGTATTTTGCCTCTGGAAAAGTAACTTGGAGAAGTTGTCCCTGCCTCTTGGTTCTGTCTCCTGAACCCTCAAGCAGCCACAGCCCTGCTGCTCTTGAAAGAACGGAGAACTCCAGGAAGAGTCCCAGAAAGCATGATAAACAGTCACTGTATAAAAGAGACTTTTCTCCACGCTTACTAACTCCCCCTACCCCAGCCTCTCAAAAAGCAAGACAAATCCTGTGTCTTGCAAACTTGGGACAGTTTGAAAAGGTGTGTTATCACATCTGTGGTAGCGTTTAGCCTTTCCCTGACTCTCAGGGAGGAAGAGATCAGGTGAATCAAAATCCAGATAGATTCATTTCTGTTGCATGTCCATCCCTGAGCTCCATCCCACAGAAGTATTTTAATTCTCAGATACTAAAAGACAAAATCACCATCCTCCTTACTTATGCCCACTTTATTCAATGGAAATTCAATTTTATGTCAGTCTTCATCGCTTTTATTGCTCTGAAAATATCCACATTCCCACCAGGGGGAGATGTTTTATTTCTTTTTTAGAAACATCTGTCTGGAGTTGGCTGTTGCTTAACACTGATACATAGAAAGTCTAAGATAGAAAATAGCATTTAAAATGTCCAAGAAGCATGTCACAAATCCTCAGGTCATTTGTAAGGAACTTCTATAGCTTACGACTCGAACGCATTCTGTTCGATGCCAAGCAATTACTGACACATTTGAAGATACAAAACAACTTGGAGTTAGCACAGCTATGGAAGATTAAGCAAATATGCACATACTTACAAAAGCAAATATGATTCTCACATTTGCTTCTTTTTTCCCTTTTTCCAAGTAAATTGCTCTGTACAGAACTTAGACAGGAGCATTGTTATCACAGGGCACGCAACACATCAGCCTACACAGAATTTCTCTCGTATTGAATCTTGATGTGATTTTAAAATATTGAATCTTGTTTCCTCTGGTGAAATGAGATTAATAGCATTCCAAGTCCTATAATTGTTTTTGCCGTATTGATCCATTTGTGTTCCTCTATAGACCAGAAGACTAAGAATAAATTAGGTTGGGGCAAATGACTTGTTCTAGTTTTATTTGTGCTTAAAGCAGATTTACCAACCAACCTAGGCAAAACAAATGCTATAGCACTGAAAAATTGAAAGGGGAACTTTTTTTAAAATTTTTGATGCATGTTACATGGTTTCTGTTGGGAATACATCAATCATAACTTAATATTGCTCAGTCTTAGGTTATTTTGTTTAAACACCAATACAAACTCCACATACCTTGTATGTCAGAAGCAAGAGAGGGCTTTGCAGGAGTAGGGAGGGCTGATTTTGTGGGTGGCTTTGTAAATCTGTTCACAGGAGCTGAAAACATAATATATACACATAATTGTATATATATACACACACGTATCTTTATACGTGTACATGTAAAGATACACATATATATATGTAATTCAAAATAAGTTACTATTACAATAAGAACAGACATTAAGCAGGTGCAAATGATGGCCCTGAACAAATTAACTGGGGCAGGATGCAGTTCTTATGTTAAAAGGGAAACATCGCTCAGTATTCGTGCCTTGATAAATAGGTTTGATACTGCCAGTTATGTCAGAGAGCAGAATTAAACACTCTTCTGTTTACTTTCACCTTTGGACTGTAATAATTTAACTCTCCAGCTAAATATACTTAAAATATAGAAGTAAAAAATTAATCAGTGTCTTTATTTACTGCAGATTTAAAAAGGCTTGTTCTTGTTTCCCACGGCACTTCAGCTGACAGAATTTTAATGCTGTGGCTCCCTTGGTTGAGGTGAGTGATCACACACCATGAAAAGCTTCCTGATTGTACCAGGGATGGACTTTGAACTCATTGAGTGAGACACGCAAGAATTATATATAACTTCCGCAGCTTTGTCACGGGCCAAAGGAGCCAACTACCTCTTTGCAAGTTCTTCAACAGCTGCACCTCTACTCCCTGAGCACTAGAAACAGCCATAAATTTGATTTTTTTTCCCCCAGTGTTGTTCCTAACAAAGTAATAAACAATTAGCTTAAATGTCTAAAACTCACGTTTTACAGGTAGTGGTGCGCTGCTTTCTTCTGTGGGTTCAATATAGTTATCATCATCATTGTCGACTGGAACAATGTAATTATCCTATAAGAAACACAGAACAAAAAAAATCTACCAGTTAAGCCCCATCACATCAATGAGCTGTTGCCCACAGTAGTTGCTGTTTCACAGTGACTGCTGCTACAGACATTTATCATTGTTTATGGACGGGAATCCCCAGCACTGAAAACCCTTTGGCAAACAATCCCAGTTCTGGACTGGTTGGTAAAGCCCTCACTTCCCTTTGGTCCCAGGGCAGTGTTTGAGGTTGTCCTCTCTCCTCATTGCCTGAAACTTGTGGATTATTATCCACTAGTAACCTGCATGGTACTTGCAGATCACTGCTTGTGATGTATCAAGTATTTTGTACCATAGAGGCTAAGACACCAGTCTTTGGCATTGCAATGTAGTCTACTGGGGTTAGTCATTTGAACTGTCAGAATATGTATACACACACATACACATATAAACGTTACCTCATCATCACTGCACTCCCTCGGCTTTGGTGGTAATTTTGGTTTTGCAGCAGGAGATGGCAGGGATGGCTTGAATGGTTTCTTTGGTCTGGGCAAGGCTGTACTAGGTGTGCTTGGAAGAGGTTTGTTGATGGGAGGAAGCTGATGGTGACTGGTGCGATTGTCTTTTAAATGTGGAAGAAAAATAATTTTAGTTGAAATTGCTCATTAGCCTCTGGACAGTATTCTGCTACCTATGCAAATAAGTCTGTACTGTGTTTGCAACTTAGGGAAAAAGGCAGACCTGAGCATCTGCAGGTCCTGACAGTGAGATCCGTGTACCAACTGGTCCTGTTTATCGCTCCAGGTAGTGACCCAGTGCTCCAGAGCAGGTTGCAGTGTGCCTAGACACTGACTGTTGTACAAACAACTGCTTAACTCTTGGGGAAAAAGTGGTGGCCAGGTGTTATGGTTTATTAGTTAGTATATCCTGTGCTAGCTGGTGAAAAGAAGTGCAAAAGAACTTATCTGACATACAGGAAATAAGAGAGCAAAGGGTGTGACTGAAACAAAGTATGCCAGATCCTCTACAGTGTCATTTTAGAAATCTCTCAAAGAACACGAAGGTGTACTGTTTATGAGCTTCTGGAAGTCCATATGTGGCATTACAGACTTTGGTGACTTTTCTGTGTCCAATGACAGTCTCAGAACTGAAAGCAGCCATCATGCTGATGCGTCTTTCCCTAATGGCCCAAATCTTCTCCTAACAAAAGGTCACTTTCATTCATGTCAGTGCCACCTGCCTACGAAAAAAAATCCAGGTAGAAAGAAAGAAAGCTTTTATGATAGATTGATTTAAGTAAAACCTTGCTTCATCCTGTTTTTTCAAGATATTTATACTCACTAATAATCTTGAAGGATTATATGGAATGAATATTTGGGATGCTTCCTTTTTTTTTTTTTTTTTTAATTTTTAACTGATTCTGGAATGACTACAGTAAGAATTAAGAATTGTCTCAGGTTAAGTCTTATGTTCTTAACCTTCAAAATGAACTCTCACACTAACAATGCAGAGGAGCATGGAGTTAAGTTAGTGATATTTCTCATACTTTTGCTTGAATTCTGTGGTTATTAGATGCTTATCAAATTCTCTAGGACATTATATTGCAACTCTAAGCATTTCTAGCAGCAATGCTAACCTGTTTCATGCTGTAATAACAAATCATGTCATCTGAAAGCCAAAGATCTGATTGTCAGAATTAAAAGCAAACTTTTGATGAAAGGATAGGTTAGTCCACTTGAAGCTACTTCTCTCTTTTAGTACTAGTAAATAAGCAGTTATCAAGCTGGTGTAGCCAACTTTTCCATACCTACCTGCATATTCACCTCTAGAAATAGGGAATGAGGAGGGAATCTTCTTTTTTTCCTGCTCACTTGGAGGTGGTTCATAGCTGTCATCAGGATTCTCTTCACTGGGGACCACATACATCTCAGAGTCAGAGTGGCCATCTGGATTTTCATAATCACTGTCCTAGAAAGACAGAACTTCCTATTTCTCACTTCGTAACATACTTACCACTTCATAGTGGAATATGACAAAAATATCCTTGCAGAAGTGCAATTAACTAAATTATGAGAATGCATCCTTGAAAGGTCAAGTTATCCTCTCCAAACAAGTAGGCACCTCAGCCTGCTCCCCCTCCCAGGAATGAGACAGGTCACCTCAGGTTGACACTTGTATGGAATGGCAATTACTTTATGTGGCACAGGACCATGACTTGCTTCATTCTAACATGCTCTAAAATTTTATCATAAAAATCTCATTTTTAGAAAGAAGTACATTTTTCTCCCCCTTTAAAATAGTTAAACCAGAATTAGATGACTCAAAACTAAATATTTATTATTATTGCTTATGTTGAACTTGTAGCTACAGTAACCTCCTACACTACCCCAAGAGATGTACTTACAAAGTCATCTGACCATTGTTCCTCTTCATTGTCTGCATGTTCTAAACCAAACATAGAGTTACTTAAGGAGGTGGAATAGTGAACATAAACGTTCATCTTAAGCATAGATAGAAAAAAAGCAACCCAAAACCTACATATTCAATTAAAAAACCAAGAGTGACATTATCTTAAATGGTTTGTGTATCACATTAATAGTACCAAGAGATTCTGCTGTTAGTTAAAAGTAAATGCGGGGGGGGGGGGGGGGNTGTTTCTGTTAGAGACAAACTGGTTCTGAATTCTCTTCTGTCTATAGAGCAGCCTACGTGTAGAACCCTGATAAATGCCAATTTTCAAAGAGCAGATGCTTGTTACTTTTAACTCATATTGGGAAAACTTCTCAGGCCTTTCTTGTCTCTCATTTTATACGTGTGAGCTACTTTCAGAGCTGTTGGTAACAGTACACTGTTCTTTTCTTAGAGAAAATGGTTTAGTAGCTTGTGGTAGCAACAGTAATGGGAGGACAGTTGGACTAGATGATCTTGTAGGCCCTTTCCAACCTTGTGATTCTATGATTCTATGATAAAAAAAGGAAATGTATAACTGAGATGCTGCTAGGTATATAGGTATCAAGTACACACAGACATGCAGTTTAAATTCCCAGTAATCCAGACTTACCTGAAGCATAATCCCTTTGTGGTAGACTTGGAGGAGGTTTTTTTTTTAGCCTGTAAATGATAATAATTAAAGTTATGATCTAATAAGCAATACTCGCTAGAAGGAAATATTAGCCAGACACAAAAAGAAAGCCAGTAACAAAAGATACCTGCAGAAATAGATTATTGTCAGAGGTGCTTAGCAAACAGCTACAGGACAATGCTTTGAGAAGCTAGAAACAGATAAGAAATTAGAATCTAATCTGAGATTCTTTTCCTAAGAACATGTTTTAAAAGAACAGCTTCCTTGACCACCCACCTTCCTCTCCATTTCCAGGCAGAAACTGATAACGCAGATGTGCATGCATTTGACACCTATCCACCTATCTCGAGATCATAATCTGTTTAAGCTCACAGAGTTTACTAAGACTAAGGCATAAGAAAGTGGTGATTACTCTCCAGCTATGTTTTATAAATACCATTGTGGATGAACTTTATTTTCTGACTGGTGTTAAAATATATACCAGGTCTCTCAGGGCCAGATTCTGTTTCCACTTGCTATTACATTAAGGTGTTATGCTCCTGTTTAGGTAAATACTATTACAGTGGTATTTGAAGTACTAAGGGACACCAAAGATAGTTTGTAGAAATGCTGAAAGGATTTTTGTGGCTATACATATATGTACATGTCTATTTGTGTTTGCTCAATTGCAGCTGCCCAGAGAAGAAATTAGATTACATAGTCAGTCAGTATATCAATTATTTCATTAGTGTTCTAGCACTACCCTAAAATAAAAAAAATAAAAGAATTCTTGTTCACAGTCAAAACAGGTGATGCATGTATGATGTTACAGGCCAGACTGATGCATCTGAAGCAAAACAACTCTGCTTTTTGTAGCAATATAAAACATTAATACAATTTACATTAAAAGGACACTTCAAAGTGACTTCCGAACACTGACAGCTTCCCTGATGAGACTTCACCATACTACTGCATCTTCCTCAGTGGCTTTAATTATTCTTTAATCAGATCCCAACAAGGAATTTCTTTGATGTTACACATATGCAAAAGCAGGCAAATTTACAAAAAGACAAACCACCAACCTCCATAAAGAACTTAATGTTTTCTTGTGACTTCTGAGCAATAGCTATGTCTATAAATTTTACTTTACTGAGAGACTTAACAGTCAATATTTATGCCTCAAGCATGGTACCTAGCTGTCAAAGACCAGATGACCACATTAACTTCGGGTGGTGGCACACCAGCATTAGTATAAAACTCTTACCATCTTTTATCAGAAGATATTTATTTATACTTATATTATATATAAATAAGATCCCAGAATATTATTTCAAAGTGTTTGTCCATCTTTGCTCATTACCATCAACACTAACGAAAGATCTCTTCCTCCTCCTAGTCTTCAGCTTCCCACAGCATGAATAAACTTAGTGTACAAACAGTCTATGAGAAAGCATTCTCAACAGCTCTGCTGCTGTGTTTGTCCAGGTTAGCACAGGCATGTTAGAAGGAAAAAATCCAGGGCCACTGCCAGGGCAGATCTCGGGTCTCCAAGAGGGCAGATCAAAATCTAGTCAAGTAGTCAACTAGTTTGTGATCCTGAGCTGTTCAGTGACAGTGGACACTTGGAAAATAATGGAACTAAGGCAATGGCAAGTAAGAGGCTCTCTGGGTCACAGCGTGAAGCATGTGGCCTAAGCCACATTATATGTTTCCAAACTGCTAAGAAGGAAACTTCAGCACTGTGTCCTAGGCCCTGCAAATCCTGGCAGTGACCCTGACGGAAAATGTAAATGTGTTACAACAAAAGCATACAAAGCACAGAACGGAGCTGTGTGTCTCAGCAACCTAACATGCCATTGTGCAGATCTGAATTAGCATACCGATCCCAAGTATCTTTCCCAGTTTTGCAAATTAAGGCCACTTGTTCATTTTGGAACCTGAATGTCAATAGAAGAAAAGAAATCATATTTCTGTCACAGTGCTGAGATAGTTCACAGCCACATCTATATGTGTTAGAATCATTTCAAACTCGTTATTTAGTCTCAAACTCAAATTAGATTATTCCCACCAAACCAGAATGGATTATTAAGCACCAGAACTGAAATCTAGATTTCCTTTGAAGTCGACTGGAGTTTCACTTTGTGGGAGCCAACACTTCACCCACTGAGCAAACCACAGTGCAAACTGAGAGGAGGTAATCCCTACTCCAAGGTGCTGATATCTTGCTATTTCAAATACTGATGCATTTATACACAAATGGTTGCAGAGCAGCAATTGGCTCGCTCTGTCCTGTTCCTCTGAATTTAACAAAGGACTGAGAGAATCAAATGCCATCTACCCGAGAATACATTTTTACGTCGAAAAGAGGAATGATTTTCTAACATATCTTGTAACGGTTATATAACAAGTTATACTAAATGCAATTTCCAAGTGAAATATTCTGGTGGTACCCAGATCGGTGCTTCAGTTAAAGATTGTGGACCATCTCTGCATGGGCTCTAGTAGAACACAGTTAATTCAAGATTCCATTGACCTTAATAGGGGCAGTATTTCCCTAAAATTCAATAGAAAGTAAGTTATCTACAGAATTTGAAATATATATGAAAAATTTCAGTTCCAAAGATCCCCATAAAATCCAAGTGCACTTTTGACAGTATATTAACAGATGTTTTAAAAGCAACGTAACATCTTACTATATTACTACATTAGCTTCAACAGATAACCGGGTAGCATTTGAGGCATTTAATGTAATTGGGTCTGAATGCTACTCACACAAAAGCAGATTTCACTGCACACTGATTTTTAGCGAATAAATTATTTTGAAAGCAAAATATGTTCTGAGATCTCCCCTTTGCAGCGTGCCAGGATTGATCCAGCAAAGCATATAGGCACAGGTTTAATTTTACTCATGTAAGGAATCCTATGGGAATGGCAAGTATTACTTACATGCTTCAAGTTAATCACGCATTTTTGTGTTTTCCTGTACTATATGGAGAATTTTAAAGTTGTCTGTAATAAAAGTTTGAGTTTTCTGCTCTAACAATGCTTTCTTACAGACTACAATCAGAAAAGCAACCAAATATACATAGCAGTAGCACTTTATGTAAAGGACTAAATTCTCCTTCAGAGGTAATTACTCACTGGTGTGTTTGCTCACTCCTCCTGATTATAAGAAGTGACTACAGTCTGCTCATTTACAAGAGCCCTTCACTTCTGCTGTTAGCACAGAGCCTAGCCAATTCATAGGGAATGTTTTTTCCAGATTGGACTTACAAGAATTGTATTCAGTGTGCCTCATTCTTTATTCAACTTTGACTAAAACCTATTGCTTGTTCTTCAGCTTGAACATAATAATCCTCTTTGTCATCATGATCTGCACAGCAGCTGGGGCTCCAGGACTGCAAACAAGGCAAGCAGGTGAACGGCAGCCTGTGAGCAATATTTGTATTGCTGCTGTTGGAACATTTTGATTTTGACTGGGGAATAAACAATAGGACCTTTTAAGCAATGAAGAAATTATCTGCAGTTTTCTTTCTTGTTACCACATCTGTTCAGGCAGCTTCCCACAAAACTTTAAGTAGCATCAATGGTAGACATCCATAGTAGACAGGTGGACTCCTGCTCTCCTGCACCTTAGAGCTGAACTTTAGAGCTGAACTTTAGTGCTGAACTAGATTGCAGTGTGAGACATTTGATGCAGTAGCTTCTATTACCTCTCTCCATAATCAAGAGTCAACCGAGATTTCAGAAGTGTCTTAACAAATGTTGTTAATAAATTAATCAGCTTTCAAGACTACTTGTTCTTCTCAATTCAAAAACAAAGACTTACGCTGTATATGTTGCCCATGGCAGCTTTGGGCTAGCAATAACCAAGTACACTGCTTGACTTCATCCAAGTTTTCTCCACTACTAAGGTTTGAATTTGAACCAAAGCAATTTATGTTTTTCCAGTTCATAGACAAAGTCCAAATCTGCATTTTTAAAGCAGTTTTTAATACAATTTTTCCTGCTTCAGTCATGTTTATATCTTTGACATGTAATGAAAAAAATCATATAACTGACAGAGGAAGTGATAAACTAGATAACCGCAATTTTTATTTAATTTTTTAAATAGAAAAACCATCTACTAAAACTAAATAAAAAGCCCCCAGAGGGCACAGAGGAACGCAGCCAATTCTTGTTCTGCAAAGCTTGGTGTCTCTTTATACATACCCTTATCAGTGTTATCCAATCATGGCTTTATTCTAAGTCTCATTATATGCTGGGTTAAAGATTTGAGTTCTTAAGTCATGTGCAAATGTGAGGTTTTTTTTTTAGTAAGTTTTGAATTTCGTAATTGCAGATGGGATTAATAGGACTCAGATGCACTGTAGAGGATTCAAGAAGATTATTATATGTATTTTTTTTTTTTTTCTCAATTTGTATTCTCACAGCTGGAAGAGGTGGAATGTGAGCTTTGTGCTGCAGTCATACATTAAGAGTTTAAGTCTGTTCTTTTTGTGGATTTTTTTTTTTTTTTTTTTTAATCTTGAGAGAATCAAAGAATTGTAGCATTATACCAGCTACCTCGTATCTGGCATTTAACAACGGCACCTCTGACCTTCCCAGCTTCAGCTACATTTAGTTCTTGTTATTTTTCCCTTGTCCTTCCCAGAGAGTAAGAGGGGAAGGACGTATAGTCAGAGAAGTACTGATGAACAGCAGAATTCATGTCCAGGCAACTAAAGACAATTGAGCATTCACACTGCATAACAGTGATTGAAATGAACAAAAGAGGATGAGTAATGAGAGTGAAAGATGTCTCAAGAATCTTTCTGATATATCTGGTGTTACAATCAGAGCATGCCTGTGGACAGAGGCAGAGCTGAGGTAAAGAGGCCCCAAGGAGGCTTGCAACCTAAGGTTTCTGATGGGGGACTGAGCGCTGCTCCTGAAGAACATCCCACCTCCTCTGCTCAGGAGAGCAGATGCCCCACAGACACCAACAGCTTTCCAGAGCTCTTGTGCAGCCAAACTAGGCTACTCCCAACTGCCTCATATATACCTAGAATTACCTCTTGTTAAGATCATGTTTTTTCTTCTCCTCAAACTGAACTATCATGGTCACTCTAAGAACAGTTTTAAGAAATGTTTATACATGCCTTTTATGTATGAGAACTGCATTTCTAGAATTTAACGTGGTCATCCTGGAGCACTGTAGATACTATGTACTAATTAACTTTTAGAAGTCCTTAGTACTCAATGGCTCATGTGAAGAAAGACATCTGAATGGGAAAATCGCATCAAAGTGGAAGATCAGTGCAAGTGAGTTTTGCATCAAGTGTGCTAAACAGCTTAAATAGATGTTTGACTGGAAACAGTGAATGGGGTATTCATTTGACAAGGATGCAGAATTACTGGAACTTCTATGTATAAGAGACATGAATATTTTATGATACCTCTGTGTACGTGACATCAATATTTACGCTGTTTAGCACTTCTTACTGAGATAAGAATGTTAGGTAATGTAAGTGGTTTTTGTTTTAGGTGACTGATATACAGGAGAACGTAACATTTTTATGGGAATTCTATGACGTCTGATCAGTTGGTTCAAGGTGGAGCTCCAACTAAAGCTTAATTGCAGCAGGTAACTTAAACAGTGGCCTAAGGAAAAGCTACGATAATTCTCAAAACACAGACAACAAAAATGCATTTTACCTAAATACTGTTTTTCAGTGCTACAACACAGCCTCCCTTTGGAGGCCAGTTCTGCAGCTACTGTGGTAGACTCTTAATAATGATGACAATACTGCATGACACAGTCTGGACTGAAATACACCCTTCTAGGATAATATGGTCCCATCACCACTAGTATAACATTACAGCACTTTAATCTGATTTTCGCAAATAGAGAAAACTAGGAGTAACATCTCAAACTTACTTTTTGAACTTGTTTATTATCCCACTTTCATTTTTCTTGATATCATGCACCATCTTTTGAAGCTTCCTGTAAAATTTTAAACAAAACCAGCATTAAGATTACCATGTAGTTGAATACTCTAATATAAATTAAGAAAAATACAGGAAATGTAGGCAATAATTTTTCGTGCTTTATGTATACACAAAAATGCTTTATGTATACACAGTAAGCAGTCCAGTTGCTAAAATTGTTTGTGCATGAAGTTTTCCTCCCTTTTTAACTGAGCTTTTTGGCATGACTTGCGTTATCCTTCTCCTTTATACAGTTCAGTGTGGTTTAAATCAATCTAAGCAAATGCATCAAGAAAGGACAAAATTGCCTAAGCTAATAGGTTAGAATATCTCAATATTAACACATTGTTCAGAACTGACTTTACAACATTCCACAGCAATAATGGGAACGTTTCCTAATTTACATGAGTCATTTTTATCAATGGACATTTACCTAATTCCCACAGTGCTTGAATATGTAACGTGGAAGGAGGAGGGGGAACATGACACATTCCCCAGCATCAGAATCTGAAAAGCCATTGAAGTACCTCCAGCTCTCAACTGTGAAAACGCATGATCTCAGGACTCCAATTACATGAACTGATATCTGGAATCAAATATAGTTTTCACTTATCAGCTGCAGTGACCTCACTGAAAATTTGTAATCAGGTCAATATAAGTTAATATCTCATTTTTGTTTTTTAGTCAGCAGGTATCAGTTTTTAATGCCTCTTACCCTTTTCATTTAGGGAAAAAAGTCACTGAAATCAAGGCAATTTCAAGGAGCACTGATACAATTTATTGCAAAGCCCGATTTTTATGGTGAAACCTATTAAAAGGCTGAGCATCTTAGAAAAACTCGTATTGATTTTTTTTTTTTTTTTTAGTTTTTTCATAGTTTGTTTGTCCTGTTACCTAAATTAAGGTATCCTGCATTAGACCCGAGATGAAAGTTTCATCTCAGCCAACAAAGAGAAGCAAAAAGGACTTTTAAAAATTGTGCTTTCTACTTTTTTCATTATGAGTTGTCTATGCCAATCTCATTGTCTTGCCTATCTCATCTTTGACACAAAATTAGGCTACCAGACAAATGCTGGAATCTTTGCTTACAAAGACGAGTAAAATCAAAGTTTTCTTGCCCTTATTTAAAGCTTTCTTTAAACTTGAAACTGTAATATGCAGAAGGTTGAGTTACAAGTCAAACTTTAGTTAAAAAAAGAAAAGCTACCTTCCATCTTTGTCTTTGGCAATTGGAGCTCTAAAATATTAAAATAACTTTTTCCAAAGGAAATTGGATTTAAAAGATAATGTCATGGCTCTGATACATAAAGAGTATTCCTAGAGCCTAAATATTTGCATGACTTTCCTTGAAGAGCAATTCAACCTATTTCTTTTAGATTCTCAACTAATAAAAAAATGAGAACAACTGAAAAGTAATTTACTAACACATCTGTAACTTTACTTCAAAGCTCACACTATTAATTTACAGCAAAAGGATATAATGTTAAGTACTGATATTAAAAATAATATTAAATTGTTTATAGATGTTGAAAAACAGTGCCCAGCAAAAATACTTAGAGCAATTTAATGCAATAAGGCACTACATCTACGAGAAAACCTGGCTGATATAATGAAATTCATTAAATCTGCAAATCTCGACTGAAGATCTCAGATCTTCTGCTTTTCTGTGTCTCGTTTGTTTTTTCCTTCCCTCCCTAATAAATTCAGTTTCTGGTCATGCTTGAAATATCACAAATAACCATCTTCTACAGTTGACTGTTTTTGTTTTGTGCCCCAGCTGGCACCTGGCAGTGCCTATAAATGAAAAGTAATGAGGAATGAAAAGAATGAGAGGAAATTTAAATGGTTTAGTTCTAGTTTGGGGAGAATAGTTGCTTGCAGGTGTTTGTGTCCTTTTTGAAAAGTCTTGGCAGACTTTCAGGAGAAATGCATGTAAGGATCTGTTACTTTTCTTCCAGTACGTATGGCTTGATAGAGATAGATTTTTGGTTTGGCCCATTCTCTAGATTTAAATCTGAATGTTGCTTATTGCTCATCTCTGACATTCATGACTCTACAAAAATAAAGTTACGGCATTATTCTGAAAAAAAAAAAAAGAGAAAAGGTGGGAAAAACGGGCAGGAAAAGGGAAAAGAAAAAAGCAGATAAACTGGAAAAAAGGAGAGAAAAACAGAAATTAAATTGGAAAAAAGGACAAGAAAAAAAAGGGGTATTGCAAAGAGGACAGGACTAATTATTCTCGTTATTCAATGAGANGCTTTCCCATGCAGCTGAACTGAAACAAAAGCTTATCTAGATTTGCTTATTCAAATTACTGAAGCCATTTAATTTTAATTAAAAATGGTGATAAATTAGGGAATATCTAACACATTTGTGATTTCTTCATTTCTTAAAGTTGCATAGCTCTCACATGAGTTGCTGCAACACTTAGCTTGTTGCCCCTGGACAGCTTGACTCACATTGAGCCTGTGAGCACAAGCAGATAACCAACGCACTATTACAGTGGTGAGTGTAGTGAGTCATCAGACATGGGTTATCTTCAGTCCAAGTGGGACCCCGTTTGAATCATTATGTTGAACAAATTGCAAAAACCAGTCTGTTCAGTTAATGAACAAAATCTGAGTTTTCTTGACATGAAAGCTGATACGAACTTACAAATTGTAAGTTTTACAACGATCTGTCTGACTGGTGATTTTAGAGGGACAGTAGAAAAGACGAGGATCAGGTTGCAAAGTTGGAGTCTCCTGATCTTAGGAGCCTGAAAGCCATTCCAGAAAAATGAAGAAAACAAAGTATGGAAGGTCATTTATACACTGAATATTTTGCATGGATCTGTGCATCTGATTGGCTTTCTTACACTTCTTGTCTGTCTCTCAAATACTCTACTTAGGAAAATAGCTCAAGAGGTTCCTTGAGGGAGGAACTGAACAGGGCAGCAGCCTTGGGAGTATCTAGGATATGCAGTCCACCATGGCCCAATGTAGACAACCTTTGTTTGCTTCAAGTACAAAACTACAATATAATTCACAACACTTCTGAGTCAGGACCTTGTTAACAACTATTGATTATTTTCCAGTTATTCTCCTTGGATTAACAGGTACTGGAATTATTTAAGGACCTCAGTCAGCTAATACTATAAATTAAGATAAACAATGCTAGCTTTATCTTGCACTGCAGTTAAGTAAAGATAATTGAGAGGCCAAACTTAAGAGTTATTTCTTAACTATAATCACCAACTCTTCATTCAACTTCGGCTGAGACTTTCTTATGTAAAATTAAGCTTGCAGATAAAGGTGTATTCTGTGTCTGTTAATCTCTGAAAACACTTTTCAGCAATAGCTATTCTGAGATCCAATTCAATTATGATTAGATGGGACGATTTGATCAGGGACTCAATGCACATAAAACAGATTTTCAAACTTCTGCTGGTTATTGTTGGCATGCAAATGAGAAAGTAGAGTCTTGGCTCCAAGTGTGTCTAAAAACTTTGTTTCTGGAAAATATATTAGGAATATTGGAGGGAACAACAAATAAGACTATTCAGTAAATCCTTCAGCTGTACTTTTTTCCTCCACTTATGTTTGTATTTTATACAACAGTGGGCAGTCAAGCAGTTAGTTCAGTGGACAGGTTGGGCCTGTTCCAGGTAACTCCCTGACAACTAGAATTCCTACTATTCTAGTTACTGGATAGAGTCTCTCAGATTTTAGTTTCTCTTTAAATAGTTCTGGAATGACTTTATCTGTTAGGATGCTGAAGGTGGAGATCTTTTATCTTCATTGTTGGAGCCTAACAAGAAGTGCTAGTAATTGATAGCAAGGTGTCAAGTGAAACAGCAGGTATTTATGCAGTAGTTAGCAGACAACATTTCCCAACAAATGGTTAGCTATTTGTTCTGGAAAGGGATATTTCTACTAATAGGAAAAAAAAAAAGAGCAAAAATGCATTCAGATAAACCTGGCATGTTTTCCTGTTTTTGTTTGGGACTTCGTGAATATAATTGAAGTATTACTTGCTGAAGAGAAGTTATTCTAGTCTGGGCCTGTGCATTTTGTCTTCATGCTCTCCTCTGGCTTTCTGGCTTCAGAGAAGTCCACCAACATATTACTTTATTCTTGCTCTACCCTTTTGACATAGAGAAATTCCCATATTCTAGTAAGGAGTAGTATAAGATTTAAATGAAAGCCCATGGGAGATCAAGCTCGGGTTTCTTATTTCTGAACTCCCTACATATTAAAACATATCAAACTACTAAACATGAGGCTTTATCTTACCTACTTAAAGCAACAAAAGTACTGAGAAAAAAAAAGATTATTTTACTGTGTATTAATTCATCTTGGAGATAAGATTCAGAGTATAGTTTACTAGAAAGTACGCCTGAGAGGAGGAGAAAGAAGGCCATTTCCTTCTTAAGTTTAGGAGTAAACCTTTCCAAAAGGGGATGCTTTTATAGCCCCATGTTGCTTTGTTTTTCTTATCAGTTTTGATCTCCAGCAATTAAGGATTATCTAATGTATCGAAAAAAGTCACTACCTGTGATACACATAAAGGAATCCAGAAAGGTTTATCATTGTCAATACAATATAGCCTGAAAAGAGGACCTGCCTTGTCACAAAATACTTAGCTGCACTCAAGGACTGGCAGAGCTGCCTTGAGATAAAAGCAAAATGGAACAAAACCACCCTCTCTTTGATCTGGTCACAGCTCAGAATATGAGGAATGTATGTGAAGTGAATGGCAGTGGATAGGCCCAGCCTGTGACACATCCACCTACTTGGAAATCAGATGGAAGCTTTTGATGTTCTTGCATGTTAGCTATACCACAAAGGCTTTCTAAATTTAAAATAATATGAAAGAAGATATAAATGATCTGAAGAATAAAGCATGTAATGAACAAAATTTTGACTCAGATGTGCAACAAGTTACAGAGCCCATGGACCTGAAGAGTATCTTATTTTCAGACAGTTCTCTGTAATGAGTAATTTTTGAGAAATTGTATCATTTGTATTTTAAGTGTTTTCATACATCTGCAAATATATATATTTAGAAAGACTGGAGATATTCTACACCTTCTGAGAACTTCTCTTTGGAATCATAGAATCATTAAGGTTGGAAAAAAACTTTTAAGATCATCCAGTCCAACCATCCAAATACCACCACCACTTCCCTACGTACCATATCTACATGTTTCTTGAACACCTCCTGGGACAGTGACTCCACCACATCCATGGGCAGCCTGGTTCCAGTACCCAACCGGTATTTCAGATAAGTTTTTCCTAATATCCAGCCTAGGGAACCCCTTGTTTGTGCACTGGGTGTTGGTAATTCTAAGCAAGACTTGTGTCACCCTATGGCACAGAGGCACAGGTTGGGCTGCAATGAGCTCTCGGGGAGACCTTGCCATGACATGCAGTCAGGAAAAATTAAAGCCATGAAGATTTCAGAAGCCTGAGGAAAGAGTGTGGCCTTTGTAGTGGCTATGGCCACCACGTGCTGCTGGGAGCAGAGAGGGCCCTGCTGTGTGTGGAACAGTAAGCTCCCCCTCTTTGTAGGCTGTGAATCCATACCACTGGATCTCCAGCACACACTCTGGATGTCAGCATTTTATCTGTACTGCTGGCTCTGTCACATGGCAGTGGAAGGCCAGCAGCAAATGACACCGCTTTACTGCAAGAATACACTATGTGGTGTCCTGGGTGGGGGGAGTGGGCACACATTTCTTTTGTGCATCTGCCTGCAAGCACAGATGTGTGAACTTGCTTTTGGGTGTGGTGATGATGTTTTTGCAAACAGGGCTGATTACAGCATCAGTAGTGAGCAGGAGAAAAACAAAAACAAGTTTTAAATGGCTCACAGGAAGTCTTCGATATTACAAGCATGCACACTTTTGTTATCTGGAGGGCTAGAATTACACCTTCTTAGAATTCTAGCACTTACAGGACTGTCTGACATATCTGTTGTGCCTCTTGAAAAATCCTTATCTGCACTCTGGAAGAAATCACTTTAGTTAAAGAAAGGGCAGCACTGTGAATGGATGTGTTCAGACAGAGGCTATGTAAGAAAAACTTTAAGCAATATTAATACACTCAAATATTAATTGACCTGCCTATTCTTTCTTCTCCTAACTTCAGTTAGATTTTTAACTGATTAAGTTGAACTGGCTTCAGAATATTAATTGATTGAGAAGTCACACTGTAAATCAGTCAGTTTGCTCTCTGGGTTAAGTTCTTATGACCCTTTGGGTATAGCTGTTTCTCACTGGCAGGGCACTCTGTTCTGTGTCTAGAAAGTCTAATTTTCTGAAGATAGTTACTACCTCCAGTCATTTCAGGTAAGAAAAGTTCACTTTGGGTGTAGCTCTCATCTGCCTCATTGTTTTAAGAAAGGCAGCATAACAGATCAAGTAAAACAAAGTAGTTATTTCTACTTTCCCAGAAAGATTCAAATGCTTAGCATTGGGAACCTGTATGAACAGGATTTAGTAAGCTCAGTCTTAGATCTAAATTAAAAAACAAAAAAACTCCAACACAACAAAACAACTCTCCCAACAAAATCCTACCTGCTTTAGCTACAAAGCTTTACAGCAAAAATCCATTAAGAAAAAGTAACAACAAAGCATGGAAATGTATAATGGAATTTAGAGAACAAAAGCTAAGTTAATACAAGAAGAAAAACAAAATTAAAGAACAAAAAATTAAAAACTATGGTTCCTCTTGTTATTTCAAAAAAAAAAAAAAAGCATGAAGCAAGATAAAGAACAGCATGCCCAGCCCCCACCTTCGCTGCTCCCCGCAGCTCATTTATTCCACTGTGGTCTCCCCAGCAGATCTTTAGTTTATGTTTCTATTACCTTTTAGTTTTATAAACAGGTGTGAAGCTGACAAAATTGAGAAACAGTGTTGCTGGATAAAGGGAAAGAATCCTGCTTGCTTGGTGGAAAATTTGCTCACGTAGTGGGGAATTTGTAAAAGCATCACTTTAGATCTTGGAAAGCTTGAAGCTCTTCTCTTGGACTGTCTACCCAAACTAAATACAGAAGCTTCCATCAACACATTACCACTAGCATGGTCTCTGTGGAAGAACATAGACCTCAGTGAGCTGGGTGAGAGCTTCATAAGATGTAGGTTTTTTTATTACTTTCAATTTTTATGCATCTAAACCAACTCAATTAATTACACGGAATGGTTCTTCCCTTTCACTTTCCTTCTAGTTATTCAGTAGAAAGCAAAAGAAAATTCCCAACTACAGAAATAATCTAATTCCGCTCTTTAGGCCTCCTCCAGGTACTTCGTGCACATGCCACATTGTCACATGCCACCTAGAACAGTGAGAGTGCAATTTCCTTGCAAAGAAATGCAGACTGGCAGCAGCTGGATAGGCAGCAGCTGGTGTTTTCTATGGCTGTGATGTGTGTACAGTGCATACAGATATAGCTGTATGAGACACCATAAGGCTGTTCCAGTTGCTGCTGGTCTGGGATAGCATGTTATTGCCCCATATCTGCACTTGTCACTGCCCACCCCCTGCAGTGTCTTTCATGATGGCAGAGGAGGCAACCTGCAACAGCAAGCTATCAAGAGAAGGCTCTTAGATCTTTCTCTAATGCTATCTCAAAGCTATGAAGAAAATTTGAGAGAGGCTTGCTTGCGGTGAGAGGTCAATTACACATATCTATCTGAGAGGAACCGCAACTTACAATTGTCTACTGCTGTGTTCATAAGTTGCACATGAGGAAATGACTAAAAATATTTTAGTTTTTTAAAAGAAGGCACTTGACAAAACATCTGAACATCCTATTCTGCTCACTTTTCAATCATCCACTATTTTGTCTAAAGGCAAAAACAGTAATTAGAGCAGGTATGTGTTTACACAGTGCACACAGAGGCACAGAAAGGCTAAATATTGATTACACTTTTCATCTTCACATGCCTTCTAGGTAATCTTCAAAAAGAAGCAGTCTCTCTTTTAGTAATAAGTACCAACACGGGATAAATGAAAATGCAAAGCATGAATAGGCATATTAAGGGGGTCTGGAGCACAAGTCTTATGAGGAGCAGCTGAGGAAACTGGCATTGTTCACTCTGGAGAAGAGGAGGCTCAGGGGAGACCTTATCGCTCTCTACTACTACCTGAAGGGAGGTTGTGGTGAAGTGGGGTTTGGTCTCTTCTCCTGTGTAACCAACAATAGGACTAGAGGGAATAGCCTCAAGTTGCACCAGGGGAGGTTCAGGCTGGATATTAGGAAAAATTTCTTCTCCAAATGAGTTGTCAGGCACTGGAACAGGCTGCCCAGAGAGGTGATGCAGTCACTGTCCCTGGAGGCGTACTAGAAATGTTTAGATATTGCACTAAGAGACATAGTTTAATGAGGAGATATTGGTGGAAGTGGATGGCTGGACTGGATGATTTTGAAGGTCTTTTCCAACCTTGGTGATTCTATGATAATACATCTCTGACACAATTAGTCCTAACATGAAATTAAATAGTATAACAATTTGAGGAGACTGGGAATTCTGCACAATGAAAAGACCTTACTGGGACATGGTCAAGGAGCCCTGATTCTCTACAGGCATATACAGATTTATCTACAGGGCTAAGACAATGGAAGCCCTCTCAATGGCACTGACTTTGGAGAACTGCTTCCTCCTTTCAGATCAAGGCTGAATCTTGTTCTGAGTACGCATGGACTGCACTTTAATTCCACTTCCATAATATTAGTTATGTACTTCAATTTTGTTTAGAGGTCTTGCTAACATGGACACATAAGCACTGACATGAGATGAATAAATTGACTTCATATCCTGAGTGCAGTCTTCATCAGCATCGTAATAAAATACATTTTCTAATTTACTGATTTTAATTTAGAAAGTTCAGAGATTGCAAAAGAATAAAACATGCTGTGTTCCTCCTATGGACTGGAAACTTAATGATCTCTGTCGTTTGAAGGCAAGGTACTTGGTGTGCACTTGAGGAAAGGGAGGCTTTTCTAAACAGCCTCTTAACTTTTCTTAAAGCAGAGTGCATTTATAAGCATAATGGGCTGCATTTGCTCTACTAAATAGTGCTCTGACAACCAAACAAAACAGAGCAGATCTTCTACATATGGCATTAACAGTGTCCAATTAGCCTACTACTAATGACAAAATATGCCCAGATATCTTAATGCTCCCCAGCATTTGTAAATCACTAAGAGTTGTTCCAAGAGAAGCTTTTATGTAAATAAGCGCTAGTAAGGCTGGGTAGATGTATATCGATACTGATTGTATTCATACTTGCTCAGCATGAAGAAAAAGCCTGTAGCTGGACATTCAGCATGGTTTCTGAATTGTTCTTTATGGCCCTGTACTTTTTACTGTTCTCTAAGAAGATTTGCCCCCTCTTAAGGGGTTTCCTCTCCAGAACTGCTTGAGCTGGAAAGAGACTGAAATTCCATTGTTCTTCTCTAAAGCATAATGTTTTTTGGACTTCCAGTCTTTCACTTACTTCTTAGCAACTGAAATGGAGCAACTAGTTTCCTCTGTGTACTTTTGGTCAAGTCATGTAATGTTTATAGGAAAAAACAGACTTTTTGTGCCCTCAACATTAGATTATCATATATTTTTAAACTGAATGCCTTTAACATTAAAATTCCCTTTAGCTGAAGTGATTTTGCTATCTGTTTAGAATCAAAAGACGACAGGTGTAGGGAAATGGATGCATTTGGACACATCTGCTAAAGATCAGCCCTTCTATACTTGGGCTGCAAGTATTTTTCCTCCAGCAACAGAAGCATCATATCCACAGATGGGGGCTGGCACGGGTACGGAACTAACAGAGAAGTTGTGAGTGCACCAGATGCATCAGTTACTCATGGATCTACCTATTCTGTTTATTTTTATGTAAGTGATCACATTTTATTAGAACACTGGAGAGGCATTCTCATCCCTATAGTTATACCCACTATCCTACATAGGCTACCATTTAAAAGAGAACCTTCTCCTCTCATTTCAGCCTCAGACACTAAGTTGTTTTTTGATTTTGCCAAGTTAGGTATCAGCAGGATCAGATTCAGCTCACTGTGTGGCTTTGGGAACCCCAGTGCCAGTGTAAGAGCGATGAGTCCCAGGGTAAGCAAGGGATTGAGAGGGTGGAAGAGAGGGACCTACTCTTTTGACTACATTAAATTGGCTGCTTAACTGCACTTTCAGTGGCACTTAGCTGCTTCTGCACTTCTTGCGCAGTTGCCAGTGTCTGTATTTTAAGACAAAGGAATCATTTAGCCATCTAGTCCACCTACTTGTATTCATGGGCACTTCACCCAGTTACCCCTGCGTTAAACTTCATGAAGACAGCACATTCATGCTTTTCTATTATTGGCCTAGAAGGCATTATTTTAATTCTTCCTCGAGTATTTACTGTGTAGTATATCATTTCTGTTGAGATCATAAACTATCATGGCACATCTTCACTTATAGTTGGAAGAAGTACAAATATTTTTGACAAGTTCAAACGGACTAGGAATAA
This sequence comes from Pavo muticus, assembly GCA_016647715.1. Lineage (NCBI taxonomy): Eukaryota > Metazoa > Chordata > Aves > Galliformes > Phasianidae > Pavo > Pavo muticus. The sequence continues at coordinate 1,628,843 of JACDJE010000052.1, forward strand.
AGATACCATCACAATTTCTGGCCTTTTCGCCCTTCAGTTGTTTAATATGGCTACCACAAAGCAAATTTACATTGTGTGCGTGATCCTTTTGCATTCTACCAAAAATTTAAAATGGTTCCTAGAGCCAAATGAGAAAATACTACGAATTTCAGCCATTGTTTCTCCAATTCTTCTCTGCTGACATTTGCTTTATAAAGGAGATGAAGAGGTTTGCTTATCTATCATATTGTAGTGTACTTTCTTGTATTTAGACTATAAAGGTTGTTATACAAAACCAAAACCAGTCCACTAATCCAATGATCATTTTAAGAAATACATGAAGTGTATAAGAAAAAACGTAGTGAGAAGATACATACTTTTCTAACTATCAGGGACTTATAAATCATCTGCAGAAGATAGCTAGAAGTGACTTTTGATTCTTGTAGTCAAATTCTTACCTATGAGGTAAGTAGTTTTAAAGCATTTCCATTAAATACATCTAATAGAACGAGTTACAGATTTTCCTCACACAGTAACCTGCTACACTATAATTCTGAACCATACTGATACAGCAAACTGAAAGGAAACATTCAAATTTTTAAAATGTCAAAAATATCACTGCAGTTAATATTACACCGTGTTGACGTAAGATGATCTGAGCTCCAAACGTCATCATTTTTTTCAGTTTCTGTTCCACAAGAAATTAAAACCTTATTTTTTTCCCCCTCTAAGTTTGGTCCAAAGGTTGGAACTGCCTGCAACATTGGAACTCCAGTATGTACTCATCCTTTAAGCAGAACGCATTGGAATTCTTACAGTGTTTAAAAATATTTCAGTTATACCATTTGTGGACCATTACAATCTTGAATATAGTTAATTGGGACTTTTGATCAGGTTAGATGTTTTCTTCCAAAACTAAGTTCACCAGGCAGCGCTAAAACTTGACTCCATTACTCTTGATTAACTTTTCAGCTACTTACTTACAAAAGCTTTACTTCCAAAATCAATTTGATAACACTGAAAAAAAGAGAATCAAATAAGAGAATAGATCAAAGAGACATTTTCCAAGGGGAAAAAAAAGAGAGCCACTAAAAACAATACTTATTTTCAAATAAAGTATTACTAGCAGTAATTTTTAGCAACATGGGAATGCCTTTTCCCTATTTTGATGATGCTGTTTTCCATATGCTGACTCGAGCCTTAACAGTGCGGATTTTTGTTTTTTTTTGTAAGGTTTTAATTGTCTGATTTTTCTTCCAGAAGAAAAGCAACTATCACATTCTAATGTAGTGAGCAGTATATAAGTTTAAAATGATTCTGTAACACAAAACTATTTTGCCCTAGCATCAACATATCAACTAAGTACCTGCAATGTCAGGTACTTAATATCCATCCCTCTACACAGCTACATGGGGTATAGTTTTAGGCTAATGATGAAAAAGGTTATGTAAAATTTACCTAAGTATTTTAATTTTTTTTGTGACAAAGATAATTAATTTATTGGATTACTTTGCTGGCAATTGGCCGTGCATTTTCTGAAATAAAGAACAGCATATATTTAGATCCAGTCTTCAATACTAGCTTTTACCAAATAACTCTCAGTCAGAGGCTATAGACGATATGATCTATGAGTCTTACTGTTTTGGCAAATTCCACTATTGTTGACAGTTATTTTGACAGAACTAAAATGTCCCTAGAAAACCTAATTTTATTTGGAAGAGCATGCTTGTGAGGCAGTGCTAGAATGAGCTATGCCAGCAATTTTGCCTGCATAGTAGAATGGTACTAAAGGTAATCAGCACAGCCAGTCTCATAAGCAGGCTTGCTGCAAACCTAGATTCTACTGCTGCACTACTGTCTACATTAAACAAGGAGTCTTCAGTACGGTTTCAGTATTACACAGCACCTTTTTGTCTGTAATGCTATATTATCTTTTAAAACATAGGTAGACCACAATCACATACTCAGTTTTCTATACACAGCTTCATAGGCAGGATGTTCTGGACAAGAATAATGAACTACATAGTGGTTTGGGTTTAAAAACCAGTAAAGTAACTTGGCAGACTGACAAAGACTGATCCAAGCAAAATGACACAGTCAGAAAGAAAGACAATGATGAAGACAAAAAGGCAAAGGCTTTCAAGGAATTATTCTTATGAAATACTTGTGCAGAGAGAAATTAAGAAATAAGGACAATATGTATGGGGTGGAGGCTGAAGCAAGGGCAGAGAGAAAGAAACAGGAAGAGCATTTGGCTGGGGAAGTCACACTGGGGCTGAAAGAAGGGAATTTTACAGAGGTATCTAGAGGAAGTGTGCATTTCATATCTAGTTTCATTCCAAAGTCCAGAGGTGAGACAGATTCATGAACTGTTTAACTGAAAGCGAGAGGAAATAGAGGTTATGTAGCTTCCTTGTTTAATTACAACTCTATATTTTCAATGGCAAACTGGGCCTAATAAACGCATAGAAAAAGCTCTTACTGGTACTCATCAGCACCACAAACATAGTTGGTGTCCTCCTTTTTCCCCATTCCTGTCAATTTCAACTTCAGAGGCTGCATGCAGCCATCACTGTGACTTCACATTCAGTTCAGTCAAAACGTGGGTGCACCACAAGAACTGCTGGTGTGACAGTTACCGTGCAGTAGAAAATTATTAGGAGAAAATGAGAGCTGAGACAGAGGGCTGCTGGAGGACTTCAAGGTTGTTTCTGGCTGAGTGCCTGAGGCTAAAGGCAGCTGGGGCTTGTGCTAAAAGACAGCAGAGCAGGTAGGAGAGCAGAAGTGAGAGGTTGTAACTTGAGAAGAAATAGCCATGAGTAGAAGGGGTCAGTCTGGAAACCTTTTAGCATGGGACAGTTCTTCTGATACGGGTCCTTGGTCTGCTAAGCAGAGTACAACTGCATAGGCTTTCCTCTGGAGTCTGTATAACTAAAAAGGGTAAAATATACTAGAGCTGGCTACGGACTCAGGTGCCCAGTTCTACCATGGGGAGAATTCCATAACTTGCCTTGAAACTCCAGTTTCTCTCCTTGGTGAGATTTTACTCTGAAATAAACTGTAAAATTTGATTTCAGAAAAAGAGGAGATGAAGTTTCCAATTCCTCCTTTTCACTACTAACAGGAATTAATCAGTAGAACTAATGTAAAAAAAATATTTTCTAACAGTGCATAACTAATGTTCAGATACCTCCAATTTATTTTCTCAAAAAGGAGATACTCTCCATGATAAAATATGCTATACGTAGAAAGTATCAGTTTACAATTTCATAGCATTTCACCCCCAAATGAGTTTATTTTCTGCCTATATGCTTTCAAGAGCAAACTGCCCCAACAGATGTCCTAGTAAAGGAAAGACCAAATAGTTAGAGTGAAGCTATCTCTATCAGCAGAAAATTAGTGAAGACCATAAAGCCCTTCAAATTTGAAATAGGCATTCGGGCCTTAAGGAAACCCCTCTTGATTTTGATAGAATTAGGATTTAAACTCTCTATTTAGTAGGAGCTGTTGACACAAAAGGATTGTGTTTGGAGTACAGATAAATTGATGTACATCCAACCTGAGGGGGGAGTGGGGTAGGGGAAGTCATTTGTCAGTTATGGTTTGAGATTTTGGGGGCCTTTGTAATGGGAGAAATCCACTGCAAGTTAATGAAGTCATCTGAAGTCATCATGAAATTGTTTACTTTTCCAAGAGCACTTCTGTTTTCAGTCTAGAAGATGTTGGCGGTACGACCTTGGGCAAGTGAAAGCATGTGGTACACTTCCAGTTCATGCCATGGTTTTTCTGTCACTGCAGTGGGAATGGTAAGGATGCCTTTGATAATAACTTTGAAAATGAAGGCAGTTGAGAGCAAAGGGGCATTATTAAGGTTTGTGGTCATAATAAAAAATGCAGCAATTCTGAAGAGATGCTATAGCAGTCGTATGTAACAGCTAGGAATCATTTAAAGAGGAGGAATTAGAGGTACGTTGTCTAAGGAAGCCGAATCACAAAGGAGTACAAGTTTGGTGCTATATTGTTTGAATTGCTAACTTCCATGTTATTTTGCCAGCTACCATCCTCAATTATGAGCATATCTTATGTATAGCTTTGTCTGAAGTACAAAATTATTTTCTGAAATCAAGGCACACTAGAGCCTGCCATGTCAGCACAGCTACTGCTTGTGTATTTCACTCCACACACTAGAAAGCCATTCAAAGTTACAAAGTCTTTGTATGCACCACATAAATTTGTCTCATGATAAACAACCAAGCCCTAGACTTCAAGTCTGACTATTTGGAAACATTAGAATACAGTGTACTCTGGGGGAATACTTGTATAATACTGTGCATATCTTACAACAAACACTATATTAAAATAATAATGGAATTCCATGAAGTTCCAGCATTCCTGTCCAACTGATATTTAAGTTAATTGAGTGACTTAACTGCAAATGCAAACAACACTCACGTGCCTCTAACCATCGTGCTGTGGTATAAGAACTTTTGGTGTTGCGATACAAGTTGAGTATGTTAAGAATTCAGATCTGATACAATACCTGCTAATTCAACAAAAGGCCCTGTCTGTTAGGATCAGATATACCCATGGAGAACAGATGAGATTATCAAAGCAGCAGAACATCTAGCTTTTCAGGTCTACGCTTAAAAAACATCAAAAGCTCAGACACTGACTCATCAGCAGCACTGCTTCAGTTTTTGCTTCTACAAAGTGAAAATTTTAAGAAAGCTGTCTTTAGAAAAAGATGTGGACTATAATTATATCAATTGAAACTATGCTTTGTAGGAATAGTTCTCCACGATTACTTCTTGGCATGTGGTGGAAGGCTGACTTTTAATGTAACTCTTTCATTCATGTAACATCTCGCACAAGCTCTGAGCCACCTATGTCTCTTCTGTGTAGGTAGGAAGCTGCATTAGGAAGCCGCATTAGGAAGCCAACTACAAGTCACGTAGTGCAGGGTCGTATGGCTGTTTTGCAGTAGGAAGCAATGGTGTGTTACACCAATCTCCTTCTATATTCACACATCTCTTCTACATTTGTACTATGGATACGTACTCAAGGAAGTTTCTGCCATTAGTTATTAAAATCCTCATGTGGTAGTAAGGTCAGGTAACCACATATCCAGGTCTTTGCCTAATGAGAGACATGCTCTTAAACATGCCCAAACTAAAGCACACGTGTATTTCTGCTGTGCGCAGTGAAAACATAGACAGGCTGGAGAAACTTGGTGCTCCTTGGACAAGTACAGTGGATTGACCATAAGGAGCAAAGAAAAATAGATTTAAATACTTAAAATACAGGAAAGCAGAGCTACCTCCTCATCTTGTTTATTTTACAGCTTTGAAGTTCAGTCAAGACAAAAACATTGGCCTGGGAGATGACACCAAAGGGATACAGTGGCGCCTTTCTGGTTCAAGGCTTTTGAATTGACATACCAAGAAACTGAACTGTTGTAACCTTCATACGTAGGACCTCCTCCACATACTTGGAAGTAACCCTACTGTTAATCTTATTTTAAGCACGTACAAAAGGAGCAGAAGATGCAGCCTGGCTACAGTTTTATCACAGAGGAAAGTGGGTGTTCAATTTCTTTAAATACTGGTAACTGTCTTGATGGCATCAGGTTTTCCATCACATGGCTCATTATTTTGAGATAGTTAAATGAGACCAATATTGGGTGAACATTGAGAAAGGTAGCTGTCTTACTTCCTCCATCCTTTGGGTCACCAGGAGACCTTACTCAGGCTATAGGGTGCAGTCTGCCAGGCTGAGAAACATAGGATCACTGTAGCTCTACAGGTATGCTCCCCAGTATTTCAATAGAATGGAGAGGGTACATAGCAAGAAACGTATCAAGAGTAGCTCTACAAGGGAATATTTGAACGTGCACAAAGTGTTCTAGGGAGTGGCACTTGCAAATGATTTATAAAATAATATTCAGTGCTCAAGTAGGAGTTGTTTCAGAAAACAAATACACACGTTTTTAGTATTTGTTTCTTAGGAAAAAAAAAAAAAAAAAGAAAAAAGTTCCTGTGACCTTAATCTGAAACAAAACTTCTTCAACTACTCAAGAAAACAGTCATGATGAAAGAGCCTTGAGGTACCAGCTCCACCAGCACATCAAAGCAGGCACACTAAAAATACTCCAGTAATGATTGGCTTCTGCATTTTTTCCCCTCTCAAATCCTGTATTTAAAGTTATCCTTCTTCACTTGGGAGGTTTCCCCACTTTTCAGTTCCCCCTATTCTACCAGATCTTTCGAAGACCAGGAAACATCACAGAACTCAGCTCTCAGAGTCAAGTTCACACAACACTGATTAAACCATTAAGCAACGAATCCAACTTTCCTAATTCCCATCGGGTTCGTACACCTTAATGAGTCACAAACTATTTCCTTAAAGCGCTGAAAACATAAACTTTTAAAACATTTCCTTATTCCTTGCAGACGGAGCAGACCCGACGCGTTGTTGCTCTGAAACCTGCGGCCGACCAACCGCCACGTAGCCGTATTTACCCCCCGCACTTCCCCGTACCACCCGGCAGCCGTCAGCGCCCGAGATCGCTCCGGGACCTCCGCCAGCCCCCCGACGGCCGCAGCAATCCGCGCCCCGCGCCCGCAGTAGCTCTCGCACCACCTCCCAGCGCCCGGAGGAGAGCGAGCTGGGACCGACCCCTACCTGAACTTTTCCCCGGCCGGCACGGCGAGCTTGTTCAGCTTGTCCATGCTCCGCGCTGCTCCCGCAGGGCGCGGCCACGCTCTTCCCGGTGTCCCGCAATAAGCACAGCGGGAACTTCCCTATCCGCAGAGCCCACGCAGGGCCGAACTGCGGCCGTGCTCGGGTATTGAAGCCTCTCCCTGTCCCAGCCGCAGGCGCACGCAGAGGACGGACTCGGTGCTGGGGTGCCTGGCCCGGCCCCTCCTGGCCCGCCCCCGCCAGGCCCGCGGCGCGCACAGGTGGGAATTCCTCCGGCGATGGGCACCGCTCCTCCTGCGGGCCTGGCCGGCCCGGCGCGGGGACTTGGTGCTGCGGGGACCTGGCTCCCCTCTGCTCCTCACCGCTCTTCCCAGCGGAGGTGCACCCTGCGTGCTGCTGTGGGGACTTGTCCCTTCCCGAAGGTGGTGCAACAAAGCTAGAGATCACTGTGTGACTCCCATCTTTTTGGCTATCTCTGGCAGGAAAATAGAGATTTTTCCTCTCTCTCCTTCTAAACTGAACCCTGATCCTTCCAGCAGCGCAGGGTGAAGCCATTCCCACCCAAAATGTAAGCAAGCAGACTATGCTTAAAGGTTCTGATATACCTCAGCCTGGATTTAGTCTGGATTTGGTTCAGCCATTTTTTCCTCTTTAAAGGTCACATTACAGGGAGCTGATTTATTTTTGAGAGTCAATGTAAGCAGGTAGTCATGCTCAGGCTTTGTTCTGAAGCTGTGATGAATGGATTTCTTGAATTCTGTACTTTATGTACTGTTGCCAGTCATTTCTTTCTGTATCTTTGGCTTCTCTATGGCTCAGTTTAAATGCTCAGGCTGGTCTAGGCTTAGGAAACCTACTTATTTATTTATCTATTTATCTATGATTCTTGTTATTTCTTAAATGTACATTGAATTACATTAATATGTTCTGGTTAGTATAGTATGTTTTGATGACACTGGGAAGTATTTCTTGAGATTCTCCTGACACTTGAGCCAGATGTTCTTTTGGATGTGTTTCTTCTCTAGACTGGACTGATTTTTTTTTTCTTGTGAATGATGTAGTGACAAAATGCACTTTCCTGGTTGGCGCAGCTGACTGCAGGGAAGCAGTTTGCCATGAGCTGTATGTCTTTGCTAGCAGTATTGTTCTGATCTTGGCATGGCTGATGTCTTTGGTCTCTGAGACCTCAACACGGTGTCTCTGGATATTTGCATATGGTACTTCTCTAAGGAGGGTCCTTAGTGAACAAATTACCCTTTGGGGTATCTTACAAACATAATGGGCTTTAAGTAATAAGCTAATAGTATTGAACATTGTTTACTACACATGTATGTGGAATTCCACCCCACATTATGTCTGGTTACAAACTGGATGCCTTTGCAAGTTTACTCTCTAAAAGTTATTTTGAAAATCAATGTTGCACTCTGGCAATGTGAAAAAATAGATGTAAATCAGTTGCAGTGTCACTTTACTTTTTGCTTATATAATCTTCCTGCTATATCTAAACATATATGGAAATACAAGCTTGCTCAGCAGGCCCTTAGAAGCAATTGACTATCATAGAGGCCCAAACTGGTGTCCTTCCCCTTATGGATCCCTGCCATTCAGTCACTCAGTGCACTGGTTTCATCTTGTCTCTTCCTGACTTTGTCTTCTATGAGTCTTCTATGACTCATCAGTTCATGGGTTTGGTTTTAATGCTCTACAGTACTCAGTGCTTTCCCTCCTGTCTTGGCAGCACTTCTCCTGGAAAGGTGCCACTGCTGAAGTCTCATCCCAGGGCAACCCTCAGGTCCAACCCTCATCCCCTATCTCTCATCCCTACCTTTTTCTGGCACAAATGTCTGTGTAGCTGCACAGTGAAATGGAAGATATCCTCCACAAATGAATGAGCAAAATGTAACAAGAAGGGTGGGTTTAGCTGCATTCTGTGCCTTGATATGATTCAGTGCACAGATGTTTGACAAGATGCAGCACAGGGCAGGAGAAGGAGGGTGTGTGGCTATTTAAAATGGTACTGCTGACAAGAAGTTACTCCCGAGAAAGTCCCTATTGCACAATTTTTATTCATGAGATTTTGTGGCATCTGCCATGAGTACCTCAGCTGGCTTGTTTATTCCATGTCCACCTGGCCCAACACACAGCCCTGCTTTATTTTAATATCTGCAAAGAGCTCACAACAAAGCCTAACAGCAATAAAAAATAAAACAACCTACTAGTTATTCTTTCCTACTAGTCTCCCAGGGCATGTCCCTCTGAATAACTCACTCAGGGCACATCTTATTTCCTTTTATATCCACTCCCACCAAGATGTACTGACGCATTCTCGGGGAGAAGAGTCCTGCCCTAGATTTAGCAGAAGCCTCTAGTACCAGGCAATGTGGTCTAGGCTGCCTCTTTGCTCATGTAGAACATAGACAAAGAATAAATTACCCTCTTCCTCCTGAGAAAGCACAAATGTTATCACTTAGTTATCTAAAACCCAGGGCAACTGAATAGAAAAGCAGTTTCTCCTGACAGTCTTGGAATACGCTTTTCGTGGGAAACTAAGGGAGAGCCAAGTGCAAGTTAAGTCCTGAAACTAAGAGAAGGAAGTCACCCACCCCTAAATGTCAAAGGAAGCCTTTCTAGCTACAGTGAAATTCCTCATCTTCCCCAATTTATATGTATGTATGTGTCAAAAACCTTTGGATCTAAACTCTGTAACCTCACCAGGAAATGGCTAGAGCTTACTTAGCTATTTCTGGTCTGCCTCCTGATCAGCCTTCCTGGCCATCTACCCCAGTGCTGGAAGGATTCTCAGGGTGGAACAAGATATGACATCCACTGGAGAAAAACCCTAAATAAAGAAGAACGCACCCAAGGTCCTCCAAACAGCTATAGGCTTCTTTTTTTGCCCAGCTGATGGTTTCAAAGTCCAGACTTCTGGCACATATTGGGACTGACAATGTTCGTGGTTGTGAGGGTTTCTATATAGTCCTTACAGAACCAGTCTTTTCTGCAGACCACTGGGACAGGGCAGCTCTTCCCTCCCTTCAAGGTTGCTTGTCACCTTGAAACAGGGAGGCAGGATGACTCTCGCCTTGGCTCCAAGAACCTGCAAGTCCTGAAGTCATGCTATTTTTGTAGTCGTAACCCCGGCAACTGTACCTCTCTGAGCCAAAATGCTCATTTGGAGAATGCCAAAGAGGAACTGGAATTTCTTTTACCGCGTGAGTGGCATCTTGGCCATAATGGTGGTTAACATGAAACTCTCCTCGCCAGCCATGATTGCTGGTTGTGGCAGAGGGTAATTTGTTTTGAGGGATGCCTGTGCCACCTCCATGCTTCCTGGCATATCTGGGGCCAATGGGGATGGTAGGGTGGCACACCCAACTCAAACTCTTCAGCTCAATGGTATTTTAATATTTTAAGAACGTGCATTCACATGGATCTGCCATTTTTTTGTGGTTAGGTAGTTAGAAGTATCTTCATTTTCCTGTGTACGGCTGCAAGTGTACAGGGTGAATTCTTATCTCCATTTCTCAACACAGGTAATGTAAGATTTGCTAGTAAATTCCCATGGCAAGATGGCTCAGAGAACATGCATAATTTTTTATTTTTGATGCACAAAATGCCATTGAAACTTTGGGGAAAACCTTCCTAATGCTGGGGCAGATTATCTAAATGCTACTGACTGTTGCAACATCATTTCCTCATCACTGCAAGTGTTGTGGCTTAGTCTGGGTTTATCTCTTTCATCCTCTCACAATATGACTGTGTACTTCTGCTCTTATGCTCTAAAATGAAAAGATTTCAAAGACCAACTTCTTTATCTTTTATATTTTTGTGCTATTTTCTGCTGTTTGTTTCCCCCTGCTCATTCCTTGTACATGTTGCCTCACTGGTGGAATGTTTTGCTTTCTATTTAGGACCCATGAGATAATGAAAGCATAGTCAAATCCAGAGTTGGTGCAGTGGACTTTGGAACTATGAGTATTGTATCTTCGTTTGGTCAAAATGGACTGATATTTCCTGTTTACACTGGGCTCCAGCTTTATCTACCCTATTGTATTTGAGTACCTCCAGTGGTGTGTGCAGTTTTAGCATCACAATAAAACAGACATAGCACTGTTAGATAGCATCCAAAGGACAGCTACAAAGATGGTGAAGGGTCTGGAGGGCAAGGTGTATGAGGAGCTGCTGAGGCCCCTGGGTTTGTTCAGCCCAGAGCAGAGGAGGTGAGGGGAGGTCCCACAGTGGCCTACAGCTCCTCACAGGGAGCAGAGGGGCAGCGCTGAGCTCTGCTCTCTGCAAAGTGACAGGACCTGAGGGAATGGCATGGAGCTGTGTTAGGAGAGTGTCAGGCTGGGAATTAGGAGATTTTTCACCGAGTGAGCAGTTGGCCACTGGAACAGCCTCCCCAGGGCAATGGACATGGCCCTGAGCAGCTGGAGCTCAAGATGCATTTGGACAATGCTCTCAGATGCAAGGTTTGAATTTTGGGTGGTCCTTTGTGGAGCCAGGAGCTGAACCCAGTGATCCTTTTGGGCCCTTTCTTACTCAGGGTAGTCTGTGATTCTGTGATTGTTAAGATAATTGATAATTGTGATTATCTGTAACTTGACTTTGCTTCCCTGAGTAGACAGAAGACTCCTGAAGCAGAGACAAGAGATCAAAAGACTTGTCTGAAGCATTCACATCCTCAGAAAGTGGTGTTCCTAGGTCAGAACCAGTACCTTCATCCAGAGCTAATCATTATGGAGAAACCATTAGGCAAAAGCCGGAGTGTGATTACTATCACTGACAACGCTGATGGTTTTCTTGGCTGAGGGTTTCTGACTGATTCCTTTGACGACTGCTTTTTCTGATTTCCACTGAAGTTAATGCTGTGTAGTTCAATTCCCTCCAGTATATGGTTTTTATGGTGACTGATTTTCTCAGGGATTCCTGCTGAAGCTGCTGATATATTAATAAACAGTATATAAAATATTAGCTGTACATTTCTTCCTTTAAAATTCTCAAACATTGATGGTAACATCTTTTTAGGGAGATCATTCAAGTCATTGTCTTTGTGTGGATTACAGATTATGACTATGTTTATCCTAGGGAACCCAGGAGCCTGTTTGAGTTCCTGATCTTGGTCCGCAGCTGAAGCCACATCCTGCCTGCATAATGGGATGAAGCTCAGTGATGCAACATCATCTACCCATAGCTTTGTCTGTGTGATGAGAAACCCTAGGAATGTGTCCCCTGCAGGAGCTGTGGCACACAGGACAGGTGGGCAATCAGGCTGGAGAGACAGTATGAGAAGTCCAAGCCAGTATATAGATAAAAGCCTTAGCTGTAAGCTGCCATTTCTGTTCATCTATGTTTTCACATAGTTAGAAGAACAAGCTGATTAATTTTAGACATCAATTTGCAGAAAATCTTCTTAATGTTTATTTTTAATGCTTTAAGAAGACAGTGCTGCATTAAAGAGTCTCAATGAGTTATGCATGACTATTTCAAGAGGAAAATATTTTTCACAGATTATATTAATACTCACAGATATAGTCTAGTGCCTTCAATGTATATTAAATAGCTGAGAAACCCAATTTGAAGTGAGCAGTCAGTTTGATAATCAGATTTCAATTTTATTCGTAACATGACCATATAAGACTCAATTTTTCTCTCAGTCTTGTTTGAAGACCCATTTCTTAACCCCTTCTCAATTAGTAAAATCTTGTCTCCAACATTAATAAAGGAGATTGTGCCAAACAGTGTTCTCAGAGATACTCAGAAGTCAAGATAGCAACTGCTCTTTGTAGAAAAGAATTCTTCAGATTAAATATGCAGCCTGTCCTGCTCAGCAGTAATGCATTTGCTCGTATTGACTTCACCACTTATGTGGAACCAGAAGATATTGCACATTTATGATTGTATGATTCTATGATTTAACTCTTTAAAGGGCAACTTACTGAGTTTTTGCTTGGCTTTTCCTTCAGGAATTCTTGACAAAAGAGCAACAATGTAAGCTTTCCTGAATAATATGTAAAATGAAGGAGAATCCACTTCAAAATCCCTGCCTGTTACTGTCTTGATGTCATCTATCTTAGAGGTAATTCTTGCTTTCTATATCTCCCTCAAACTCTGATAATTGTTTCAGAAAGAGTGCTTATTCATATGTAAAGACCTCTATTTAAAATCTGAATCTATCTGAACTCTGTGCAACTACTGGGATAGCATTAAAGGTCCAACCATTGAAACAGTGTAATGTGAATGTAAATGTGGACAGTCGGAGGCAGGAATTTGGCTCAGTCAGTTTGTGCTCACATGAAAGTCAGAAAATAACCACTACAAGTCTTTTTTTAAAGCTTGTGGAAGTTAGTGAAAATAGCCCAATTTGCTCTCACTTGTCTGAATTGGAAAATAATCAAAATTCGTAAAACCTGATTCTGAGCTGGAATCTGTAGCAGTGTTGCGGGCTTGCTATTTTAAAGAATTCTGTACATATTTGGTTTCTTCTGCTTTCAGAATATCCTTAGCAAGCTGTGCCAGCAACATGCAGTGGGGATGGAGAGAGAAGGGGAAATAATGCCTTTAGCACTAGACTGTCACGTGCTGCCTGGGTGGGTTTTGTGCTTGATCATCTGGGTCTGAATGCAAATTTGTGGTACTTGATGCCGTGCCAAAAGACTACTCAAACCTTATTGTCTAAAATTGTGCCACTTTAGACATAGTTTTATTTCCCCTTGATTTCTATTTCAGTTGATGCACTGCCTACTTACCGCTTAGTGTCCTATGGCTGGTGTTTGGAAACCATGAGTTTATGGAACATGATTTCTCATGACTTTCTATGTATTTATTACTTTCTGATTGCTATAATCAGTTGAACACACTGCTGCTTCATGCTTAAAATAATACATCTCTCTTTTTTTCCAAGCATTGCTCTCAGGCTCTCTCTATCTAGACAATTTGAATGATTTTTTTTTTCTACTTTCAGACTGTTGATAAACTGTTCTAAACTAGAGAATGCTACTTCTTATGCAGGAAAAGATAGTAACAGACAGTTAGCTGTGTCTAAGCAGATGAGAGGAAGGAGCACTTCTGTTCCAAGAATTTTTACACAACATTCATTTTCATAAATTTTAATTTCTTTGCTGTGGGTTGAATAGCTCAATGCCACAGTGTTAATTTTGAAAGATTCCTAGCAACAGCCCCAGAATTAAAGCTTAAGTTTGTTATCACTTTAGATACTCAATACTGATACCAATACTGAAGTTACTCAAATAATTACAGTAGTAGAGGATGCATTTGAAAATGCATCTATAAGTTTAATTGAATGGATTTGGATTTGCCTTTAAGCTCAGTGGAGGAAACAGGCATGTACTATGGGGTAAGCAAAGTTGTGAAATCAGTAAATTCAGTAGGATTTTCTCATGAAGGGGCTTCTGAGCAAACTTATTTTAGCACCTGTGGAGAACATGTGTATTATTTCCCTGGGGACAAACTCACTGTGCGAAAAGCTGCACTTCTGCTTTTCCATTTTACCATCATCTGTTCCACATGCAGAGAAACAAAACTTGCTCCTTCAGACAGACTAATTATTTCGTGTTAAACTGAAAGTGCTGGAGGCCAGATTGCCTTGGAGGCAGTGACCTGTGCTGGAGCCATCTGAAAGCTTTGGGGAAGAAAAGCGCCTCTGAAGAGCAGTGCTGCTGCTTGGTCTGCAAATCTCATCCTCCTTCAACCTTAACTAACAAGTGACTGCAGTGGAGATGCTCACAGCTGGCCAGCTTTCCCTTGGCTCTAAGTGTCACCATGGAACTGTGCCACAGTGGCATGGGCTCCTTGGCAGCCCAGCAATGCTTCCCTTAGGTCTCCTAAAGCACCAATCAGAGTTCACATATACGCTGTTAATGGCCTAACTATACTTGCATCTCTGCTGACATAAAAAATCGCTCTGTATAATCGCACAGACAAAAGCTTGCCCTAAAGGAGTGCCTGAAAATGAGGTTACTTTTGTATAGTGCTGATACTGCTCATATATATCATTATGTCTTTGCCACCTGGAAGATGCTGAAAAAACAATAGTTTTTTAAACTGCTTCTCTCCTGCACTGGTCCATAGTGCATACAGCCAGGGAAAATAGTTGGTGTATCTCTAAATTACTCAGAAAAATCTCAGAAACAGAATAACTTTTCCTACTATTTTTGGTTATCCCTTTGGATTTGGAATCTGGAGACAGAACACAAGGAGATGTTACAGAGGAATGAAAATATGACAGACATCTACATCTAAAGAGACATGTATATAAATTTGATTATTCACTATATTGTACATAATAGTCTTATAAATAAACATTTATCATTTTTCATTATTTAATGTTCATAGAAGAGTATCATGGAATCAGTAAGGCTGGAAAAGAGCCACTAAGGTCATCCAATCCAACTATCAACCCATCTTGTTCTAATAAAGAACAAGAAGAAGGTTACTACATTGAGGAAATTACAGTATAAACATTTTGGGGGGATTAAAGATAGTTTCTAGCTGGGTATGTGAGAAATAATACATACAAGTGATAATTTTATGAGGGTTTTCATTTCTGAATGCTAGTGGATTTTACCAATGCCTGCAGTATGGACTTGGGTACCTAACCTTCTCTATGTTGTAGAGCTCTGCCCAGGTGTAGCAGAAATGCTGAGTCATGGCCTGATGCAGTGATTGAGCATCTGGTGGGAAGGCAGGGCCAACCCAGGAGAGCTCAGGTGCATGCAATGTACCTGAGTGACCAGAAGGAGTGGAGCCACGATCCACCCCTTCCCAGACCTCATTTAAGGGTTGGCAGTGGAGGTAAGGATGTCTGGAGATCTCTGCCTACTGGAGGCCTTCTAAAAGTAAGCACTTTTTTCTTCTTCTTCCCTTTGTTTCTATGCATGTGGTTGTTGCGTTTGGGCTTATCCTCATTTGCTGTAGCTTAGGCCTTTGCTACCCTGCCATTGCTGCTGTACTTTCTATTGTGTTATAGCATTACACCAGGATATAAGAAAGTTACACAACTGAAATTGTCCTGTTTGCTATTGCTGCAGTAACTTTAAGAGAGCAATGTATTTACCAACAAATCAGTGTTAATAAGTGGACTGATGAGTGAGAACTAGATTCCAATGCACTATTTATAATTATAAGCTATTGATAAGGAGTATATTATTTGTATCATTTATACTGAGAAATTTTTGTTGGTTATGAGATAAGAATACAATAGCATTATAATAAAGTGTTCTGGGGGTGAATACACATTTTTAAGGTATCACTTTCTTAAGGATTTTGATTCCTTTTAAGTTTAAGCCTTACTTTCTCACCTGAGAATTTCCCCTTTAATGAAAAAGAACTCTTCAAAGTATCATGAACTTCTAAAGAAACTACAGGATATATGTATGTAATTATCATTTTTTTTCTCATAGAACTGATTCCATCAATACTTCCCTGAATCAAAGATCCAAGTGTTTTTTAATTTGTTTCATCCTTTTTCCATTGGATTGTTATAGCAACCCAGATATTGATGTACCAGTTATATATATGTATGCAGATGAAGCCACTCACACTCATTTGCTCCATTATTTTCTTCCTCCTTAGGCTATTGGTGTTGTCTAATGCCACAAAAGTCATGCGAGTTAAACCTTTGATCTGACTTAAGGTTGCTTTACTTTAAATGGGAGTAACCAATACACAAGAATACTAGACTGGAAAGGGATGCCATACAGGAATATTAGACTCTTGAGTGTTATAGAAAAGATTTTAAGCCTGCCCAGGTATCTGCTGGAGCTATGCCATGGGGATCTACTTCAAGATGGTTTTGGTACATTTGTTGTGAATGAACAGTGTTTCAAGTCTGTACATAAAGTGTTGCTTTCCCAGGCACCAGTATACTGTTCTGTACACTCTGCAAAGTATGTAAGTTATACATATACTGTATATTTTTTTCCAGATTATATTTAAGCCTACCTACCTGTGGGCTATATGTTGGTTAAAAAAACAGATTTGCTATGTAAGCATCTAGCTGTGAATTATTTCTTAAACGTTATTTGTACCTGTAATGTAGAAGGAATATAGCAGTATTTAAAGCAATACAAACAGTCCTGTTACTTCTGTGGTCTTATCCATTAGTAAATCCTTGCAATGGTAAGAATGTTCCTTGTATTTCCTCACGTTTCTTCAGAATATTATTGCTTGAAGCCAAAGGAATGTGATAAGGTATTTACTGCTAAAGTTACTTAATTATATCAGCTAGATCAGGGGTTTATAAGAGGATCTGATGACTTTTATGGAACGTCTGGTAAGGCAAATTAACTGAAATGGTGAGGTATTTTTAGGTTATTGTCAGTACTCTGTGAGCTTTGTAAAATAATAAAAAGCTGTGAAACTGATCAGAAAGGAACTGAATAGGAGAAATGACAGAGCTGTGGTAGCAGGTGCCTGGAGAAGCTAAGTACCAGAATCATGAAGAAGAAACCAAGACTTAATGCCCCATCAAGGAAGGCCACCTAAAATGTACAGTGATATCAGGTGCAGGAGAACAGTACTGTTCCATTATCATTTTTAACAGCAGTTTCAGCCCAGACCAACATAGCTTCAGATCAGATACTGGAGCCCCTCTCAGCTCAGGGGAATGTCCTTTTCATCTGCCCTCCAAAGATAAGCGAAATAACTTGAGAGAGGTGGTTTGAATAGTCCTAAACTGTAGCACTTTGCTGTGAAGGTTGTGCTATTGTGCAGTGGCTGGCTGTACTCTGGCCTTAAAACACTTCACCTCTTCAAGAAATCACAGCATAACTAAATTTTACTTCTAAGAATTATAAACAAGCACTGAGAGTGTAACAAAGTGTGTTTACACTGTGTGCTGGAGAATGTTGCCAGAGCTGGTAGCAGCTGAGTGCTCTCTGGAACAAGGAGTAGCCAAGGCACCTCAGGTCACATGCTGTGTCTAGCAATGGTGCTTTCCTGCTTTGGCAGCTGAGCAGCTTCTTTGTTTTGTGCTGGATCTTCAGTACCTATGCAGTGAGTGTACAGCTTCTCTGAAGCACTGGAAGTTAGAGAAAGCTAGCATGGATGTGGTCTGGGAATCAATCCAAATTTTCTCCATATGTGCAGTGTGGTACTGTTGGTATATAGGTGGCCACATGGGATCTATCTCCAGAGACCCCCTATTGCTATGAATCAAGTGCTGAAGGAGAGTTAATGCCATCCATCATGTGCATCAATACTGTCATGTCAGTGTCCATTTTGTTTCTATGGTGTTTCTTTATTCTTCACATCAGCTTCACTGTTGGAAAGAGTTTATGAGGAAGGTGCTAGTGGAGAGGTGTTTGTTTACATGATTTCTAAGTTTGTCTGGAGCAAATTGAAATATGTTTTTGGCATATTTAGTAATTCTATTGAGCCTCCACCAGTTGCTGTGCTGCCTGTTGGGTTTCTGGTCTTGCATTTATATTGCATTGTGGTGTGATTTCTACCACTTGCACTTCATCTTTTGCCAGCCCAGCTGTGTTGCGCTGACCTTCCTGAGGCTGTTCCAAGTGACTGGTTGCTGTAGGCACCAACTGTCTGACTTGCAGCTGCAACAGGCCCTCCTGTCTGTAACTTATCCTTTCTGCTCTTCCCTGTTTGTCTAGCTCACTGTTTTGATATAGTGCAGTTTTCATGGCCTAGTATCTTATTTCAACCTTTTAGGCATCTTCTCATTTCTGAATTCATTAAAGTCTGGATGACTGGATTTAATACATGTCTTCATCAACTTAGAAGCACTGCATAGACTACCTGCCGTCACAGCACAAGCAGGAAAACTGAAAATTAAGCTCTGCATGCTTGCACAGAAGCAAGAAAACATTTTTCCCTTGTTTTCATAGAGGCTAGTTTAAAGTAAGAAGAACAGAACATCTCTCCTATATAGTCAACATAGGTATATGTTGATAGCAAATTATAGATTAAAAACTGTATATATTTCTTCCAAAAAAATGAAGACTCCTGTTTGGAGACTTGGAGGAAAGTGAGACAAGACATCTGCTCTGATTTCTGTGCAGCATTTGAGCTTGGGCACATGTGGCATTCTACTAAAATGAGATTATATATAAGCAGTTCTTCACACTTTATTGCTTGAATGACCCAGGAGTTATTTTCTTCTGAGCTTTGAGTCCCAGGTGCAGCACCTTCTGACTACCAAATATGATTTTCTAAAAGGGAAGAAAGAGCAGTGAATCGAAACTACAACAACCTGTTCTGTGCAGTCTGAGTACAGCCTTGTAATAGAGAAGAGCAAAGCAAATTAACAGCCAGGGTGGAGGCAGAAGATCCTGTCCAGGCACACAATGACAATGAAGAACTGGTTTGTGAGTCAGGCAACAGCTTCCATTGGTGGTTCTGCTTTTGCCTTGGTGTACAAACATGGAAAGCTCATTCTCTGCAGTCAGAAGGTGACCTCTCACTGGTTTCTTGTTTTTAGTTTTGTTTTGCTTTCTTATTTTTTCTGATATCCAACTGTAGTTGCTCTGTAACTGATACTTTGTTTATGGTTGAGAGTACAAAAGATAAATGTCTCTACTTTCACCACAGCCTGGTGAGAATGAGCTGGTTGATACTGAGCCAGGCTCTCTCTACAAGTGGACCACTTTTTACTTTTTTCCTGATAGGCTGATCAACTCTTGCTCTTGAAAGAGGGTTGACAGACATAGTATTATTTAGCACCAACATGTCACACCTTTATTAAAAAAAGCTATGATTTTGCTTGCTTAACTTCCCTAAAAATGACCATTTCCAATACCAAAGAAACACTATCATGTTACTGTAACTCCATCAGAAACAGCATCCCATAGATGGCTGGACATCGTAGTAGGGCACTATGGAAGGAAATTGTCTAAGGTTTACTAATATTTTTTTTTAATTCAGAAGTTGTCCTGAACAGGCTCTTGAAAAGAAAGTAGCAGACAATCATGGGGTGAAGAAGAGGAGAATCTGGAGACCATTCTAGGCTTGTGCTTGTTTATATACTATCTGTATAGTGCCAGCTGAGTCTGCAACCTGTGCACCTCTCTCTGGATTTTCCTAACTGGCACTAGGAGGGAAAAAATGTGCCATGCAAGATATTCACACAACTTCAGACTGATTTCTATGGCAGGCATCAAGAGTGTCAGGAGAAAAAAATTGAGTTTCCTCTGACATTCTTATTCCATTAGGTAGATTTCTGATGAACTCCAGATGATACCAACTGATATCAATTAGACTACATTTATTATTTGATTGGAAATGTGATTTTTCATTGTTGTTTTCCCATCCTTTCTCAATAATTTCATTGAATTTTTCGGATGCATTTTTCATTACAGAGGAAGAACTCCAACACTGATCTTAAATTAATGTGTTTTCTCCTCTGTGGTACAACAGATCTGCAACCCTGAGATGCTCTTTATCACTGCAACACAAATATTTCTGTCCAATGGCAGTGTCTACATAAGGAAAGCCTTTCATTGTGTCGTCTTTCTACAGGGTCCAGGGGCAGGAATATGATCCACAAAACCAGAAAAAACATTCCCAGGTTATTTCCACTCTAACCACAGCTGTGACACTGTGCCATGGCAATTACTTCCATTGCTATTTGGAAAACTGTAAGACTTCAGCAAACATCTGGATACTGGAACTCAAATACTATGGTCTTCTATATTTTCAACTTGTGAGAGAACAGTATTGCTAATATGTGCACCTGTTTTTGAAAGATTGAATGGCTATTTCATTTGCAGGCTCTGAATCGCAGGTTCTTATATACAGGTGTCACTTTTTTCCCTCTATAAACTCTGTCAAATGTGGTTTCAAGCTGCATCTTTATTTTTGGTAACAAAGACTAGTTTGTTATGATGGTTACTTCCCATGAGCTTTGTTTAGTATCCCTAATACAACTACAGCTGATAAAATTGTGTTGTGAGAAAGGCTACTGCAGTAAGGGCTTTTAGACATCATGTTTGCTTAAAATATTCTTCATTTAAAACTTAAAGGGATGCTGCAGGACAGGTGAGGCTGCTGTTCTGAGTCTGTTCTGACTGTAAACTACAAGCAATGCTGGACTGGCAGGAAGGAAGTTGGTCAAAATCTAAAAGCTACATAGCACAGGACTGAACATAAGGTGATACATGCTTCTCTTCAGCTGGACTCATTACTGGCCAAAATGGCTTCTTTACTGGGTTTAGTTTTTGTCCTGCCTAGAACACCATTAATGTACTTCTGCCTTGCGTCTTTCTGTCTTTATTAGAAAGAAGATATATACAAAAGTTTTCTGTGATTGCGGACTTGAGAGAAAATATTTGTGTATCACATTCTCCTATGTATAATTTCCAATATAAAACAGTTGCATTAAATGAATTCACTATTCATCTAAAAATATCAAACGTTCTTGTACTTAAATGTTGGGCAGCATATTTTGCCAAGGGAAACTAACATGAACTTCTAGTGAATCTCAAAAGTACAGTGAAGTTTGGCTAGAAGGCTGGGTTGGATTTCCTTGTAATGAGGAAAAGCACCCAGTTATAGATTCACAGGACTGGCATGTGTCTGTTTTTCTGCCCGTGTTCTGATTATATACTTCCACTGATATGAACTGGGCACCTGAGATGGGGAAGACTGTGATCTCAGGTTCAAAACCATGCTGCCTGTGATGGTGCCACAAGGTTTCTAATACCATGATCTTAATCTTTCACTTCTTCCACTGTTAAATTCTGGCAAAACACTTCAAATATCATTTAAGAGTTTTGTCTGGCTTTGGATTCAAGGTGGCATGTTGAACAGTCTTGCTACACAGGAGTGAAAGTGATCTTTTTGGCAGACCTGTGAACAAAACAAGCTACCGAGCTGTGAGGGCATCTTCCTTCTCAGACAACTGTGTTATGCAGAAGCCTCATGGCAGGATGGAAGAGGAATTGCTATAATGCAAGTGTCTATTGCCCCCTTTCTGCTACAGGAGGAGTGTGATACTCTGTCTCTAAATATATGATGCCCAAGTAGGCCTTTGTCATGCATTCAGTGTTTAGCTTTTCTATAAATAATAGGCAAAAATGTGGTTTAAAGTCAAATTCACAAGCATGTATAGTATATATAAACATGTAGTATTTTCCCCCTTTCGAGTATATATGGCTACAATGAATGTTCCCCTAGAATGGCTAGATGCTGGGAATCTCTTTTAGATACCATTTTTTGTGAAGAGATCACTTTATGAATACGTATTTTCTGACTTTGCAGCCCTGGGCTCTTCCAGTTTGAGAATAATTGGAGGTTTTTTAAAGTGGCATTTAAGCTACAACAAGAACTACTGAAAGCAAGGAGATAAACCTACATATTTAGACATACAACATTCAGTCTGAGTCAGCACTGGTATTTAAGGGCAACAGAGCAATTAAAAATCCATTGCAGTATATCCCAAGGAGAGGGGCAAACCTTTCCTTCTTGTTAAATATTGGGACAGAAGTCATCTACTACCAATGGTTTTTCAGCTTGAAGCTCTCTCTGGAGTGGGGGAAGTCTGAATGTACAAGATCAGGAGACTTTTGTACTGCAGCATCTCACTTAGAGTAACAGCTCTTTGTCTTCATTATTTGCTAAGGAAACAACCCAGTTCTCATAGAAATCTCATTGGTTTTATTAGTACTAGTCCCTCAGTATGAAATTCTTTAGTTACTCAAACTAATTCATAAAAATAAAAACAAGAAATCAATATTTCAAATTGAAATATTGCACACCCTGCATTTATTAACTAAGAATGCATTTAACGATAATGCCATTACCTCCCCCCACCCCAAAAAAATCAGAAAAATCTCTACATGTCATTCAGATTTCACCTTGCACTCTGTCTGAAGCCTATTATTTTACATCCTGACTTTCCTTCTGTTTTGTTCCTAAGCTTAAGTGTTGCCTTAACGCCTGTGCCTTCCATTTTCTTGTTTTTGAAGAGAAGTAAAAATGTAACAGAAGAAAATATATTATGCATGCCCGCATTTGAAGCAATGATACTAGGGAAGCATGGACAAGTTTTTTTTTTTTTTTTTAAAAAAAAAGCACTCGGCATCTGACTAGGTAGTGGAACAAAAAGATGGGAAGCTCTATTACATTCAAACTTGAACCAGTGCTGCCTGTGGAGCCCCTTCAGACTGCTTGCACCTCTCTGGTCTGCCAGCCTGCAGTGGTCCTGGCAGTATGGAGATTTGTTGCCAGTGGCAGTCATGAGAATGCTGGCCACTGTCATCTTGCCATATGCACAACACACACTGATGTCTTCAATGTGTGCATCTCTTGTGGTTCTATGGCAACACTGCTTGGAAATAGGGCCTTTAGAAAGCAGTTTATGGCTTTCACCTGCAGTGTAGCTTTATAGTTCTCCCTATTATTTTAAGTAAGGTCATCACAACAATGGATGCTTCTCTTTTATAAAACCACTGTGAGATAGGGAAATGCTGTTGTTTCCTTTCCCACCTACAGAGTGGAAGCAAGGAATGCTGCAACAGTTCACCTGGCTTTGCTTAGGAAGCCTGTGGCAAAGCAAGCTCTCAAATCCACATTTTTTTTTTTTTTAAATTCAGATTTAGTCATTATTATCAGACTCCCTTGCTCCTAGAGCTTTTGCCATACAAACTCTCCTGAGTTAGCTCCAAAGTTGATCCAGGCTTTTTTATCTAATGCATTGGCCTGGAGCATGGGTAGAGTAACTTGTTCCTGGAGCTTAAATGTTGACAGCTGTGAAAAAAAGCTGAAAAGTGAGTTTTCAGCATCAGGTTATTTGCCTGCCTTAATGAAGAAATAGAAGAATGCAGGTGGAGCAGAGAAGGTAAAGTTAATGTAGAATGTTTCTAGCTCTTGCAATGTGAATTATGCAAGTGCATCCAGTTCAAGTGGAATATCTCAGTATTATGAAAGCACTTCTTTGATTTGTAGTGTCTCTTACACTTCAGAATTTATTCATATGTGTCAGAAAAAGAGATTTCCTTGGCTTGGAAGGCAAGGATGAAAAATTTCAGCGTGGAGTTATCTCATTTAAAAAACCGAAAACAAATGAAAAATAGATGTTGGAAAATAATCTAGAAATCAATCTTAACTACATGACATTTACTTGATTCATTAATAGCATTTTTTTCTGCATATGTACTATAAATTCCTGATAAAATAAGTAACATTTTTTGTCAGCCATGAAAATTAGTAGATATTTACTTGAAGAAAAGGAATTAAAATGCTTACCACACAATAATTAACCAAAGCTTAGAATTATGTGCTCCTTATCACAGTTCACCCAAGATCTCCCAGAACTGCATGTTGATGCATACAAATGATAAACTTAAGTCTTGATATCATGCATCAGATTTGATGGTGGAGACCATGATCTGACACAGCCAGAACAGGCTTCTGAATTTGCACATGTGATAGGGAGAGCTGATCTTGTGATGAAAGAATTCACCCTGACTTTGGAAAACCGTTCCTAGAACTCATAGGCTGAGAGTAAAATTGATTCTGAGCTTGGTTTGGTATGTACTTCTCATCACGTTAGCTGTAAAGGAGGCCTTTATTTTCCTGGGAAGGTGATACTTGAGTAATCTGAGGGTGTTGTGAAATAACTTCTGCAGAAGTATTTGATGCACTTGGACTATCTACAAGGAGGTGACTGAGCTGTAATTATGTTGCTTTCTCAAGGTGTACTTCCAATTTATGGATGTATTTAACTAAGTTACATCTTCTGTGTCAGTTTTGCTGTATACAGTTACAAGCCCCGGCCTTATCTGCACTGCTTATTAAATTATAAAATAAAGATGGCAAGACAGCATGTCTGGAAAGTACTGAAGTTCCAGTGTTCTAAGGTATCAGTGGTATGTAGCTGATTTTGATATCTGCTCCCTCTTAAGGAGTGTTCCTGAATGTAGAGTAATATTCTAGAGAATATTCTTGTTCATGGGATAAATTTTAATAATGAATAAATCAGCCTATGACCATAGCCAGTGGGGTGTTGACTTCTCCAATGGGAAATATCTTTAAAGTGGAGTTGTATTGGTGATCTTGAGAGAGGACTGTGCAAGTGCTTTGAGTGACCCCAGGCTTTCAGCGTGAGGGTTTCAGCTGAGTCTGAGTGCAGAGCGAAAGCTGGAAGAGGGCTAGAAGTGGGAGGAAGGACTTTGAGCAAGACTCAAGATTTCAACATGAATTCAAGGCTGTTGAAAACATATAAACTTGTGAGAGCAGTTTCTTGTGTAATCTTATCAGTCAGATCCAGAGCATATTTGGACCAGTCTCTCATTGCTCTGCTGTCTCATTCCAAAGCAGAATCTTGTGAAGTGTGAAAGGAAATCTTCTATTATTGCTTTTTGCTGGTAGAACACTAGTGGAGATTGACAATTTCACTGCTGTACTGAGCAGCTGTTCAGAAGCTGTCTGTGGCTTTCAGCGCTGAAGAGAATCAGTTTACGTTATGCTCTTGTTAGGCTGTCAAAGCTGAGGTTAATGGAAATAACAGGATGTAATTAAAGGCTTTATGAAAAGTCTGGTGTGCAACAGTTTATTTCAGAGTATCAAAACTGAATTACTATGAATACACTCTTCGCAGAGAAAACATTTGGCTTTTTTTTCCCCTCCATTGTTTCCACCCTTTGGAAAATAGGTGTAATACTGACTAGATGGAAAATAGATGTTATTGAGATGGTGGCTATATGTAGTGAAGAACTCAGGGAATTATGTCCGTGTAAGGATGCAGATTGCTCCTGGTACAACTGTGGGCTCTCCTAACAGAATGTAGAACGACTGAATGTCTTAGTTCACAAAGTATTTATAACCTTGTAGACTCAATCTTTTTTTATGAAGAACATAAAGTTCTTAAGAACATCAAAAGCACCTGAAGAAGAACATCAGATGTTGTATTAGTGAGAATTAGACTGGGAAATGGGAACACTTCAGGAAAGCCAGCTTCTCTCTATTGAAACCCCATAAAGAAACTTCCATAACAGGTAGAGACCTGATCATTGACAGAAAACGCAGGATTTTGGTCTCACCTTATCTAGCAATTGTAGTTTTCCTGTTTATCTGTCTGTAGTGTTTTGGTTGGTTGTGGAGAACCTGCTATATGAACAGATCTGTTGTTCTGTCTCAGATGGATCAATGAGGACCTTAAGCTAAAACATGCAAAATATTTGTTTGCTGAAAACTGGCAAATTTTGCATTAGCAGTTTGTAAGATGCAATAGCAACTGATCTTAGTGTGAAGCAGTTGGTGCTGGGGACTTGACACCCACATTACCCATTTTGGTTTGTTAAGCTGGACTGATCTGTGCTAGCCTTTTTTTTATATATACTTGATAGCAGAATTCCTATTACAAGACATCTTTGTGTTTCCTGTTTACAGTTTTGTAATTCAAAGATTGAATGCGAAAATTAGTACAAGCACAGCTCTTGGTCTCAGTTCAGTAGATTTCTGCAGGCTCCAATATTGTAGTAGTCATGTATTTCACAGAAACAGAGGTCACATTCTTGGTTAACTTTATATTCATATTCTCTGTATTTCCTGTCAAAATGATGTCCCATTAGACTTAATTACCTCACCAGAAGCTCCTCTGACATTTTCTTTATTCATCTATTTAATTATTAAAACAAACCCAGAAGAATATTAACTTATACTCTCATCAAATTCTTATCAATAGGAATATGACTATGATGGGTAAAAAATCCTCCAAGTTCCTCTTGCTTCTTACTAATAGAGTGGGACTTGGAAAAAAATCTTATTTTGTGAATAGATTTAGTGTTTTCCCAGCAAGGAAAATGTTGCTACATGGAGTAATAACAACCATTAGGTGAAAGAGCAGTTCATTCCATATTAGACTGAACTTCTCCCTGAGAAAACACCCTGATATTATTTTCTATGCAGTAGTACAAGAGAAATAATATACTTGAACTTTAAGGATATCCTTCAGAATGAACCTGATTTGTCACATGCTATTGGAATGATTTCCTATCTGTTGTATCTGTGTTCACTTACTGAATATTTTATTAAAATGACAGGTAAAATTACAGGCATGAAACTGCCTGTAATTATGGCAGTAGATGGAATGCATCACCCATGTCTATGAAGATCTTTTACTCAGTTGATGTAATCAATGAGTAGCAATAGCTTGTTGTTATTGGCAACTGCATCCAGTATTATTGGGTTACTCAAACATTTTGAACATGATTACAACGATTTTTGAGCTAGCTAATATTAGAAAAGCTATCCTAAATTGACAGCAGAGACTTCAGTGTTTTGGGGTTAGACCCTGATTTTTCTTAACTTTAATCTTAGAGCACAACAGTATTTGGGTAAGCAGCTATTGCTTTGTTTCTGTTTTGTAATATGTGGCAATATACAATGCCCTCCTGTTATACCCAATCATTTTGCTGGGTGGATTTTTACCTCTCAAAAGCTTCAGTCTTCAGTGCTCTGAATTGACAATCTGATCACTTAAATTGGTATCTAAGCAGCAGATGAACCATTTCTGAAAAATTTACTCCACACACACACTGTGCAAGAGAAGAGCTTATGTATACAAGGAAAGGTTGAACTTGTACTCTTTTCCTAATCTTAAGGTTATCTCTGAATGTTTTGAGAATGACTATCATCCTGCAGAAAAGACTTTTTTGTCAGCTGATCTGAACTGCAGTTCTTGTAAACTTTCCAGGAACTTTGTTCCAAGCAAGTTTCACTCCAATCAACTAAAGGCCTTCACATGAAGAGAAAGTTTCTATTCTCATTTTTTCCATCTTTATTAGCAGAGAAACTGTCAAAAGGCAACAGAGCATTAGTCACTTCATGGGAAAGCAGAAAAAAATGGGGCACTTACGGCTGATGCATTATTTTGAATCGGCTCAGCTCATAGTCTGATAAATTCTGAAAAGAGAGAAAACAGTTCTTGTATTTTAAAGTTAAACTTATTGAGACTGCTCCATTAAGTGAACTACAAAATCTTTTAAAAAGAGAAATAAGCAAAGACAAAAGTTTTCTGTTCTGTAGCTACATGTTTGTCTCATCTTGGTTAATGCTTAACGGTTTATTACTTACCTGTTCTAACACTTCTGGAAAGTGGGTAGCATACAGTGTATTGTTAAACTGGAATTTAACCGGGCATGTGGCAGGCCAAATAATGCTGGTTAATGAATCATGCAGAAAATGATAAGCAGGCCACTGTGGACTCTTTCCAACTCCACTACAGAGTTTCTTCGGGGGCTGTTACTGAAATCAGCAGATCAGTGTAGTAGTGGTTGAGTGGAAGGTGGCTTCAACAGTACTTGGGAGACTATACAGTCACCATTTGCTCTGTTCTTGTGCTGGACTTCTGCATGACTCCTCAACCAAAAAAAAACCCCAAAAAACAGCAGAAACAACAACAACAAAAAACCCCCAAAAAAAAAACAAACGGGTGAAAAATGAGAGCAGTTTTAGTGTGTCACCTTGGCACACAAAGTGCTGAGTCAACACCCATTCTAGCGCTGAGCAAACTAACTCTGCTGCTGGAAGCAGATTAGCCAAAGCGTTTCAATAGTCTGTGCCCTTGTCTTCGCATCTAAGAGACCAGGCACTACTTTAAGGCAGAGGAAGTACTTCTGGCCAGTGCACACCTTGCTGCTGAAATTCTGATGTCAGACATTTAAGCTAGACTAAATTAAAGCTATTTTTTGCTTCTGATATTCTATGGGTTTTCATTTGCTGCAAAGTTTGCAGTGAATTCTCAGGATTGCGCTTAAACCAAACATGTTATTGTGTGGTTTCGGTTTAGAAACCTTGTGCTAGCACTATAATACTCTCTTTTTCAACATAGGTTTCAATGGAAAAAATGACCATTTAGTACATGGAATTCTAAACCTTCTCTTTTTGCCTCAGAAAGAGGAAATAGAGACTATGTTTTATTTTGTTTCCTGGAACTTCCTAGGCACAGCTAGAGAAAATGGGAAGCCCTGAAAACTGATGGTTTCCAGCAACTTCAGTGATCCTGAGTTCATGGTACTTTGTTAGCCCAACTCTATCTCTTTTTCTGAATAATCCTGAATTATCAGGCCCATTCTGAACTCTTTTGCCTGTTCTCTCTATCTTATCAGCATGATAGATGAGTTTGCACTGGGCATACAAAGAGAGAAACTAAGAACAGCAGCATAAGACAGGGAGATCAAGTGGAGAACATGCTGGATTTCAATAAAAATGCATTTCCTCAGTCTGTTTCTTGAATTTAAGTACACTCGAATGGAAAAAAGTTCTTTGACATATTTGTTGTGAAAATACAGCATTTCAGACTCTAGAGAACCTCTTGCTTTTAATACTTAGCCTGTAATTATAACATAACAAAAAGCAGCTGCATATCTATGTGAGGAATATATGATAATTAGCAGATCTAGTAGGTCTAGAAATCACTGAATTCCTGTGGAAATTTCAAGCTATATGGAGTGGACTGATTGTCATACAGGCCCATCTGTGCTCATTCAGATTTCATCAGCTGATAATGAGTCACCAAATTGCCTCCGCAGATCAATGACCAGCAATAGTAAGGCCATTTTCACTCCTATTATTTTATCTTGTAAATAAGAGGAGGAAACTATCCTTTTCATGGTAAGGACTGAATTCTACTTTAAAATTAAACGTTATTGCTTGGTGATTTCAGCCCTATTGCTTGCTGTTCTTCGAAGCTGCTATTCTCTAAAATCCAGAGAATATTTAGGTAGTGTTCTACTGTAGGTATTGCTTCCTGCATAGGCACAGGTTATTTCTGCGGTCAGATGAAGCACGTTTAAATATCAGTTGAGCGTGTTAGTTGATGAAACTGTAGACCTGAACTTTCTTATAGTGGTAAATATCTTCTACAGAAGGCTTTAGCTTGGTTCTTTCCTCTTTTCCCCCCTAAAGACATGCTATAGTAAGAGGATTAAATTACTAATTCCTCTCAAGTCTGAGGAAATTGGCATCTATCAGCCTAGCTGAAAGCTATCTTTTCTTATTTAGTAAGATCATCAGTCTATTTATTCATTTATTCCCAGAAAATTTATTTTTTTCCCAACAAAATTCTGATCTTAGGGAAGAGTACAAAAGTATCTTGCACAATCAACATTCATGAAACTACATAGTAGCTTGTCAGAGATGACTAATACTTCCAGGTTTTAACAGGAGCAATGAACAGTTGTAGTTGCTTATAATATACATTGTCAGTGATCCATATTAATATGGATGAAATATGCTGCAAATGGATATATATGATACAGGAGGAGTTGAAGTAGTTTCCTTCATGGAGGGGTTTGAGTTGAGGTACATACCTCCCAGGTTGTCCCTTTAGTTCCTCATTGTGTTTTCTTTTTAAATTCATGTTAGAGAGCAATTTAGAAAGCATATAAAAGTTATGTTCTTTTCAAAGGTGGTACTGATTTCCCATTTTCTGTTGGCTCTTTCATTCATCTGACATCAACCTGCATAGCAGGTCACTTCATTATCTCAGTAGATAGGAGTAACCAAAACTCTCAGCTTGCAAATCAAGCCAACCAGTTTTGTTCATTAGATAACATCGTGGAAGAGGAGAAATGCTGCTGTGGTGCAAATGTTTCAGGTGTGCCACTCCTTTACTTGCAGAGGCATGTCTTGGATGTGAGCTTGTGCTGCTGCAACTGTTTGCCAGCATGGGTGCTGAGGAAGCAGAAGCCTTGTATCAAAGCAGAGAATTAAAACTTCCGTGCTATCCAGAGCTGCGGAGCTGTAAGTAGGTTCAATGCTTTTTTCTGTTTGGAAAACCTGAAGTAAACTCGTGCGTAATAAAACCGAACATCATTTGATAGCCTTACCTACCCAAGTAGCACACCTCATAAGGAGCGCGTGCTCCCTCTAGTTGTTGGAAGTAGAGAAACCTTCTGTTCTCTGAGGAAGGCTTCTGTAGGGCGTAAACGTGGCTGTTGGGTCGTGGGACCTGATGTAAGCTTGACTATTTCCTTGGTTGTCTTTTTTTTGCCATACTTTCACAGTTCTTAGATGAGATCGTGCAAGGGGTATTTTAATTAGAGGCATTGCTTTAAAAAGGCTTTTGGAGGTTGTTGATGGAGTTGTCTGTGTGGTACAGTCTTTTTCACTATATTTTGAACTTCACTGGTGTGTATTTCTTTTCCCTTCCTTACTTCTCAGCCCCTCCTTGTAGATATGTGCCTGTATAAGATGAGTGTGGCTGCTTTTGCAAATAATGCCTTAAACAATCCAGGAGAACCCTATAGGATCAGTAGGACTCTGAAAAGGTCATTTCTTATATGAATTAGGATGAGGAGATTCCCTTGACTTTGTGAAACGAACAAAAAAATCCCCATCCATGTGGCTAGATAAGCTGTCAATATCTGTGCAATAAAGCTGTATGTAAGGTGCCAGACTTGTCATTAAATTCCAATAGGACTGAGTTACATTCTGTAACATTGCTAGCTCTGGGCGTTGATCCTTCCAGAGAACCTTGCTATAAAGTAAGGTTGTTTCGTTGTGTGTATATCTGTATTTGAATATGATAAACTATAATAAATGTGAATTCCTTCTAATTGTCTTCATTTTTGGGGTGGGAAGAATACAGGCCCAGACTTATTCGCAGTAATGCAATTTCATGCTGTTACAGCAAAGTAAAAGCACAATATTTCATAAAGGCTCTATGTTCAATATGAGGAACTTCTTTGTCAAGACTTGTTTGTAGCATCGTTTGGTATGATGACCTGCCAGAAGCCAGGATTAGGAGGGATTTGATCATTGAAGAACTACACTTTTTCACTTCTGAGAGAAATTTTGGAGTATAAATATAAGTGATCCACATTCAGGCAGTCAACAAAAGTAAAAATCTGAACAGCCATAGGACAGTAATAAGGAATGCTAATGATATCTTCTATTAACTGGCATAGAAGATGATCTGTAAGTGGCCAGAGGAGATGCAACATTTCTTAGTAAAAAAAAAATGTCTTACAGAACAAGATCTCAGTCCTATCCTCTAGAAACATAATCTAAGCTATAGAATTTTACCAGAGATATCTGGGTTCCTCAAACTGAGTAAATCATGGGACAAATGTATAATGTAAATACATATAGTTCTTAGATTAAGGAAAACTGAAACACGGGGGAAAAGAGAAGAAGGGGAAGTAGTACATAAGAGGTGGAATCCTTAAAATTAAAGTTCCATCCAGGAAGAATGCTGTGGTAACGAAATATGTTTCTATTGTGACATTTGGAATTACTATTCCAAATGTATTTGTTCATTTTAAAGTGTGTTAAGCTGACATCTAGTGGTAGCAGAAGCACTTTGTGTGCAAAGTGGCTTTATGAATTTACCAGTTTGAGTAGCGTACTAGCAGGTTGAGACTTGTAAGGAACTGCAGTTTCAGTAAGCACTTCTTTGGCCTACTTGTAAGTGATACTCGGTGTCGTGTTGTTTTAAGTGAAATATTACTAAAGGAGAAGTGTTATCATCCTGGTAAATGGTTTCACTAAGAGAGGAGAGGGTTGGAAGGGATGTTAAGATTAATATATTCCCATCCAAAAAGCTGAGAAGGAGAGTTAAAGAATCTCAGCAGGGTCACTGAAGGACATTGTTTGGCAGCTCCCAGTTATAGGCTACTTATGAACAGGGAAATCAGTCTTCAGAGCTGTGGTGTTACTCAGAGGTGTAGACTTCTCTGGGAGGGGAATCAGGATGTCATGGTGAAGTGCCAAGTCTCACATGAGTTCAGGCAAGATGCAAGGAGTCTGAATCAAGAAAGCATGTGGGCACGTGCTTCTCATTCCCTCTGAAGATAAGAATGTGTTCACATACTGAAGTCTGTGCTTAAGTGTTTTTTCTGAATCATAGCTGATAATCTCATTTGTCATTCATAATATTACTCAAACAGCACTTGTGTTTTATACATCTCTTGCTAAAACTCTGCATGATACCTATGAAGCTTTAATTTATTTTTGCCTCCTCTGCTATTGTATGTACAATAGATAAAGGACTAATAAACAGAAAAAAGAACAAAATGATGCGAAAATGGAATATTAAATACTTGTTCTTCAGATGCCATCTCTATGGTTAAGGGATGCAATTTAAATTGAACATTTGCCATTCAAGTCTGTCTAAAACAAAAGATACCAGGAGAAGGCTCAGTGAAGACAAGCAGAAATCTGAAGGAAAGGAAACATGCTTCAGTGGAAGCGTATTTAGAAGAGGGCAAAAATAAGCAAAAAATCATGGTTTATTTTTTCAGGGTTGACAATTTATGGCGAGAACTGTTCAGTTTTTTGGCTATAAATCTGTATTTTATGCTATTTTCAGTCCATAATAAGTTTTGTAAATACCTGAGGTATATGTATATATGTATATAACGTAGCATAATTGCAATGAAACATCTGTGCAGATTCAAGTGACTCATGACAGGCTGCCTCTATCATTTCACCTCTATTACTTTCAAAACACAATGAATCATGTTTGTTGACAACTAATGTTGATATTCTGCGGTGAAACTGAAGTCACAGTTATAGATGTGGTATAAGAAACAGCTGCTGTGATTTAGGAGAGGGGAGCCTACTGTTTGAACATAAAGCAGAGGTGATCAGCAGTCCTGTTAGTCACAGAGCTGCTCAGTAAGGACAAGATTAGTTAAGTCATGCCAGCCGGAGCTGGGTGATGTGCTTATCTATCCCAGCAGCTAATCCTGTACAGGCGCTCAACTGTGGTGATACACTTCTGACCTTTCAGGTCTGCATGTGAAAGAGGTTGCAATAACACAAGGCTGGCTGCAGTGTGCAGAGGCTTAGTCTGCGCTCACTGGGAACCTGGGAGTTTCCTTGCTGCTTGGGTGCTGGTGGTCCTCTAGCAGTGAAATCATAACGATAAGTCATGCAAATGGCACCAGAGTTGAAACACGTACTCTTTCTATGATTTCACAGTAGCTACCTCTGTTTGGCTTGAAGAAAACTTCCCAGAGTACAAATGAAGTTGTATTGGTAGGGAATATGCTCAGGAAAACCTTGGTGTAAATAGGATGGGGATAGGCTCTGTGGATTTGTCGGCCATTGGGAACTGCTGCCGCTATCATTCTGCTGCTGTTTAAGGGCTGTGCTTAAAGCATCATGGGAGCTTGAGGTCTAGTTTTCTATCATGCTAGAAGGAACAGTAGAGTACTTGGCATTTTTAGGATAAACTAACAGTATTACTTTAGCACCATTGGAGATCTGTTTTGTAGCAATGCTGCTTTACCATTTTAAGTGAAAATCAAGTCACTTCCCCCTCCTGTTTCCCCTCATGGGTAGTCTGATTAATGTTCAATGCATGTTAAACTTATACATTTAATATGTAATATGTATACATAATACATATATGTATTGTTTTGCCAGAACTCCAAGGCTGAGGAGTCTGCACTGCGTGTACCTTGCCACATTTATTTGACTGCTGAGATATCATAAACTTGTTTTTCCTTCAAGAGAGATTTTCCTGCAGTAGTATGTCAGTGAATCCCCACAGCTTGTTATTTCGAGGGAAATACGCTCTGCAAGAGTACCTTAAGTGCACACATTTGGGTTTTTTTGTGCTGAAGGAGCCCCTGTGAAGATTAAACTAGTTGATCCTTTATTCTTTTATGTGTGAAGGGTGGCTGTTTCTGTGATTTATGTGGCTATGAACTAGCACTTCCAGCCCATTCTACACCCAGAACCTGCTAACTCACATTTGGTTATCCAAGACTTTTTGAACCTGTCATATCAAATCTTGCATGCTGAATGAATAGTGTCCTCCTTGAGAGCTGCCTGCAGAGAACTGCTGTGGTCTGAGGCAGTAACGCCTGGTCTGCAATATAAATCTTTCTAGTGTGTGAGATGGGAAAGTTCATGTTATTTTTCCTAGAACATAGGAGTTCTGATTAGTCTTCGACTGACTTGATGAAGAGATGAGTTTCTGAAGTTCTTCAACAAAAATTAAAAAATTATACTGCCTTTCTCACTAACAGTGATGCTCTGTGGGCTGAGTTCTGTATTTGTAAGTCTTTATTGAAAGGATACTTACTGGAACACAGAAAATAAAACAAGTTCCCATATTTTTACAGTCATGCACTGCTAAATGCTTAAGCAAATTAAGTGAGGTTTTAGTGTTTGAAAAGGGAAACAAACCCCACATATGGGGAAAAAAAAACTGCTATGACTGCTAGAATTTCAGCCTCAGAAAAAGTCTGCAGAGTCTGGTGCTAATGTGGACTGCAAGATTAGGAACTCTGATTTTTATATACATATATTCAGAGAATTCATAAGAGCCAGACTTCTAGCAGAATCATTTATCTCTAAAGATGCTATATCAAAATAAACTGTTTTGCAGGACTGAAGTTCATCAATTAAGAATGTAGAAAAAATTGGCAAAGTTGAATTGCTCTGTTTTAATGTTTTTAATAGAAAGTGAAAGTCTCAAATGAAGCATGTCAATGCTACTGCTTTAGTGGTTCCAATGAATTTTATTTTTACTTCTATGGGAAATTTGCAAGCACTCATTCTGATACAGAACAAAGGGGAAAATATTGAAATTCAGAAGTTCCATTTTTGGCTAGCTCTAGGAATTAATGGCCTGGAGAATGCTTTTAGTCTTAGTCAAAATGCCGGTGAGCTGGGATGTTCAAAGAAGCAGGACATGCTGCAGCAATGTTCTCAGTGGGGTTCTGCTGGATGCAGAATCGACAAGTTAGGAGCTGACCAGAACTACTTTGTTGGGAGCACACTGAGCTGTCAGCTGGTTTTGGACTCCATTTAATAATGGCATCTTGTAGGGAACTGTTAACTTCTCTTAATAATCTTCCCTTCATCAAGATCAGGCAACATCTGAGGCCAGTTGCTGCCTGCAGCTACCTGAGCTCCATTCCAATATCTGCATGCAAATGACTTGGGTCATGTGGTGCCCTTTTGCACTGTTGTAAAATCTGGCCTACCTTGTGCTATTTCTTTTTAGCCTGTCTTTTCCTTGTTTAAATGATCTGCTTTTCTACCTGGTGGTATTTCCTGAAGTTAGCAAGCCCTTCTCCCACTGCTGGTCTACCAGTCTGCAGCTGAGATGATGGCAGTTCTTCCAGGAGACTCCTTGCCTCCAGCAGTCACTCTCCCCTAGATAACCTGCACAAGTCTTTTAACTGTCATATCCCAAAACACATCTGATATACAGTCCTTTTGATGCCTCATTCCTGACATCAACAAGCTGCTGCCGGGAGGGGGAGCCGCATGAGGCAGCAGCACATCCTATTGCTTGTGGCTGCTAGAAGGCTCAGTCCTGCTTCTTTCCCTCTATCTCAACTTCTAGCTCAGTGGTACATCTTCCACTCTGTTCTGGCTCTGGTGTTTCTGTGGCTCTTTTGGGACTTGAATCAGCTGCAAGTTAAATAAAGGAATTGCCCTGAAATCTTCTGGCAGGGAGGAGAGGTGAGAGGGGAAATAAGAAAACTGTCACTGGGAAGACCCACCTCCGGCATGGTACCTTCAGCATCTTGGTTTCTGTGAAATCAGGCACTGAAGCTGTGTTCTCTCAGTCACTATGAACCTCTTAGAGAAGTTCTCTGGACACTGCTTCCTCTATTTTCCCCCATGCTGTCACCAGTAGTTGTGTGATAAACTGAACTAGGGAAATAGTGTGGCTGAAAAGTAACCCTACAGGAAAAGTTGTCCTCTTGGGTGCAGGGAAACATAGGAAAGGTGGAATGGGAAGCATTGCCCTGTAACCAGTTATGAAGCTGTTGCTTCAATTAATCTAATTTGCTTACTGAAGAAATGAAGGAAGATGAGCTGAATTGGGTGTGGTGGTGACATTTTTCAGTATCTGAACACTGATCTAAAAAAAGGAAATGTGCTATCCTGAAAAGATGGCAGAGTCTCAGTGAAAACTGCTCTGTGCGCTGCACTATGAAACAGGAGCTCACTCTCTTCTCTGGGATTAAGAGTTTCCATCATGCTCTCATGAGGGAGACTGAAAATGACAACAGGAAATAGCACAGCAGAAATCAATTTTCAGGTCACTGATAGATGAGACTGGCAAAGACCCTTGTTACTAGGGAAAGTTAAGTCATAACCCTACTTAAAGGCTGCTGTACAGGACAAATAACTGACTGGAGACTGAACAGGTCTCTCGGCCAGTTGGAGGCAATGGGATCAATCCTGGAGAATCCCAGACAGTGGGGGGGGGCTTTGAGCCTTCAGCTTGCCCCTGCTGGCCAAGGGCCTGGGAACTGAACAGAAGTGCTCCCAGCTGACACTGCCTGCAAGAGCAGCTGCTTTCTGCTTTCCTACATCTGGACATAAGTAATAATTATTACAAGAAGTGCTGGGAAATAGCTGAGCCTGAAAAGACTCTACAGAAACTGTGAGACTCATCTCACCACTCAGAGCAAATGCAGTAGAGGCAGTCAGCAATCTTAAAACTGCAACAGCAAGTATGAAAGCAAAACATTTGTGTGAGAATAGCCTTGAAAGATCAAGAAAGACCATATGCAGAGTTGTAAGCGCAGTAAGTTTGATCAAGAGAACCAGAAGTAGCTAATCTTAATGTTAAAAATAAATAGCTTTGCTCAATTGGAAACCGAACAGTGACTTTGTATGTATCTGGCAGCTGCAAATACTCCCATGATTGGCCACCTTCTTTGGAAATAAACCACATCATAAGCTCCCTGTTCTTTCACATTGAGCTAACAATTTCATGTGCTCACTCACAAATCTAGAGAGCGTATTAGCTTTGAGCATGCATCCCTAGGCAGTAGGATAGATTTGCTGTATCTCCTTTGATAGTATCTTATGTTCTGAATGTAGTGTGTAGTGTTTCAGTTCCACTGTTTAGCTTCATTTTAATAATCACAGTGGTTATATCTGATATCTGATATAGTTTTCATACCATCACAAAAACGTTGTGTATATATAGGCATCTTGAAAAATAACAGCTCATTTTCTCCAGCCTTGCTGCCTCTGTCACAGTAAGAAGCTTTACAAATAATGCATGATTACTGCGTCCATTAGCAAGATCATGACTGCTGTGTTTCAACAGTAGATAGAATAACTTTGCAAAAAGATAAACTTTAAGGTCATGGCAGCTCATTGCAAGCTTGAGAAGGAACACCATATACAATTGTGGTAATGTAGGTAAACAGCAGTATTACACTGATTTTTATAATGAAGATCTACTGCTAGTATGTAAGGCTTACATACCAGACCTAGGCTGCTAAAATAACTCAGCCTTCGTGACAATTTTGAACAGACTAGCTGGCAATACTTATTGCATCATGCGGCACTGGTTCAAATTGAAAATGCTATTTCTGTTGCTGGAAAAAATGCTTGTAGGTGTCTATGTCAGTAGGTGTCTTCAGTCAAAGTGTGAACCTTCTCTGTATTGGATGACAGCATGAGGACTGTAGATATGGACTTCTAAGGGGTGTGTGCTTGTTGGGAGACATGTCTATTGTGGAGTAGCAATCCCCTTCCTGCTCTGTGATGATGTGCTGAGTGCTTTTTAGTGTGTTATGGCCATAGCTCCAACAGATGACAGCCACCTCTTGAAGGGGCAAAGCTAAAGACGAATACTGCAGTATTAACCCATGCTCACCACTGAGCTATGGAAACTATGGAAGTACTTGGCTACAAGGGGGTTAAGGACTTTGTAAGCATCACCTTTATTTTTTTCCTAGTGTGGAAATCTGAAAGACAGCTTGTAAATATAACGCTCCCCTACATGTTGTATCCCTGCTGACTTTCTGTAATGTCATTAGATGTGTTAGTGCACTTCAATGGTTTAATTAAAATCTTTTCTGGTCCACTGCAATAAACAGTGTCTTATGTCAGAGCACCATGTCTGATGCTAATGATGCTTCTGGATGATGGATTGTTGTGGGGACAGCTACAAAGGTGAAGAGTAACTGAATTTGAGAGTTTTATTTCCTTTTTCTTTGGAAATTATGAACTAGACAATGCCAGTTAGAATAAAGGGAAAAAGTACTTTGGAAGTTTCTTATTTCTTCTGTTGTTTTGTGGAAATTTAGCAGTCCGTATCACTGACAAATGGATCAGGTTACCTATTTGGTATGTGTTAAACTATTAGTTGCATTTCAGAAGAAAAAAAAATGAGACCTAGTTTTGGATTCAGGACACACATTAGGTTAAACAAAGTTCCATATGTTTGTGTATAGATTTTTCTTGGCAGAATCAACATAGTATCTGTCTTCTCTACTTTCATATTGCTGCTTGATCTTAGTACACAGGTTTTATTTACTGATTGAGGTCCTAGGGCATCCAGTATATGCCTATTCCTCTTCCCTCACAACACTCTGAATCTTCAGAAATGTGAATACCAGTCTTTTCTCTTTGACACTTCATGTCAGACAATGGGGGCCATACCTACACCTGAAGTTCTCAAAGTTTGTAAGTATTCAGAGTATATGATCCTAGTCTATGTTCTGCACTGATTATATGACATTAGATGCTGTTTGGGAATGAATAGGAAAAATATACTTTTGTTTCTTTCTTGAAACAACTTATTTGCGGACAGAGTGATTTAAAAAGTCTTATGATGCCAAATACTGAAATTACTGTTCCAATATGTGTAATCATACATGAATCTCTTTTAGAGCAAAAAGTAATCTGACAACCTATTTCTACCTATTTAAAACAATTATTCTACTGACTAACTGGCCAAGTTACAGTGGTTAGGAACTGTGGTTTTTGCAGTGAAAGAAATAGGATATGTATGTAAAATATGTTTAAAAAAAAAATAATATATATATATATGATATTCTTTACAAGGCAACAACCCAACATTTGAATTTTAGTCAGATTACCATCTGACCATTTGAAGTAATATACCTTTAAATCAGAATTTGATGTGGGACTAGAAAGGAAAAGAAGCATGTTTTCTTTGTGAAAAGTTGAGCTTTGAAAACTACTGGAAGTTTTGGAATGTTAAAAGACAAACCATCTGAGACACATAAATAGGCAAAGAGCAAGAGTAGAGGTCAAAGCTGTGTATGCAAATGCACTTTCACATCTGAGCAGCTTCTAAGATTCACACGGCTTCAAAAATAAACTCATTCCAGGAATAAGATACACATATTTGTAACCCATTCTATATTTCTGTCAATATGATGGTATCTGAAAACAAGTGGTATTTATGCTGGGACAAAATAGACTGGTTATAAGCACATCTTAAATTAGTCTCCCAGGGGTATTGTATATGTGAGTGATTGCTTTGTAGGAAAAAGTTGTCACCGGTTGACTTTGCTCTCTTTCTCACCCCTTTACTGTTGACTAATATAGGAATTTAACTTAGAGTGAATATTTGTATTTTTGCTTGTATGGCATTCAAAAATTTTAATTGGGATTTTTAGGACAAGCACAGAGTAACTGTCATATGCTGTTGTCAACATGCAAAAGCAAACTAGAAATTGGATAAACATTGAGCTCTAACACAAAAAATCATGTGCTGTGTACTGAATGATCATGAATCTCCATAGGCACTAATGGACAGTGATCATGTATTATGTATTAGTTATTAGATATTAGAAAATAATACAGCGTAGTGTTAAAAGCCTTGCTAGTAAGTCTCGTAGCAGTGTGAATCCAAGGTACACAAGCAAAAAAAAACCAAACCAAAACAAAACAAACCAAACCACCTAATTGGATAAAAATGGTCAATTTTGATTACATGAGTTTTCTTCATGCTTCAATAAATATTATAAATACCAACCATCAGCATGGCTTTTCACATTAAATTTGGTAACTATAAGTACTAACAATGATTTATATCACTTAATTACAGGACACAAACACTTGTCAATACTTCTGCTACAATTAAAATGTAAAAATGCTTTTGAAAAGCTCTGCTTTTTTAAAAATAGGAAAATAAGCCCGTCTTTTTAATGAATTAAGATCACCACAGAATGACTCTTATATCTGTATTTTATATTTGTTTATTTTTCTCAGTATTGTTGATGGGGAAAAATTTGTTTTAAACTTCAGGCAGGTAGGCTTAACCAAAATCCATTTACAAGTGACTCCTTATAAATTATTAAAATAATCAACAATGGTATGCACCTTCTATGTAAAGCTGAACAGCAGTATTATATTTCTACTAAAAAAAAAAAAAGCATTATGTAAAAAGTCAATTATCTTGTCCCATAATATTCAAACTCCTTTTCATGTGAGACTAATCCATGTAATGTATCTGTATTGTATAAACAGATGCTACCTGTGGTAACTAGAAGTAGTTCTTATTTCTATTTTGTTTTATGTTGCATCACCTGCCAAGTAAAAGAGGCATTACATGTTGCTATATATTTGGAAAATGAATACTGCTTCCCACTGTTGTGTATGTGAGGGTGAATCTGCAGCTCATCTGTATGCTTATGTGAGCATGTAGGTGTTCAGAGGTGAGTGGTGGGATGGTTGTTGACCTCCTGATTGGTCCCACTTTTAATGAGAGTTTGTAGATTTGGGTACCACTGAGCTTGACAAAAGTGGGTATAAATTTGAATCAGCTAAAGCCAACATTTTATGAATATGGGCTACGTCAAACTCAAGCTCAACAAATGCAAAACCATGTTCAAGAAATTCTTGTTCTCAGAACAATATTCTATGCTAATTTGTGAAAATACAGCTACTGTCTGTAAATGCCAGTTTATATCCATTTTACCTGTGCTGCCAAAAGGATATTTCTCCTGTTTGGAACCAATGTGATACTGAGTTCTGATAGGAAATTACCAAGGGCCTTCAATGACCTGATTGATGAGGCTTCTGGTTCCTTGCATTCCTCAACATCTTCATGAGTATAATCATAAATATACTTGAAGACCAAACAGAAAATATAACTCCATGCTATAAAGTTTAAGAACACCTAACTGGACAGGGAAAGAAGAAAGAGTGATAACACCATAAATAATGGATGGTACAGGTTTAACACAGATTGAAAGTTTGTTGGCAAAGGACTTTCATTTAGAGAAGTGCATGTGCTATGACTAATTGTAACAGATGGCTTTTTGGGTTATACCTTTATGCTAACAGATTTTTATTTACTTCCTGTTGCCTCTTTGAAATTCTGTGTTATGTTTCTGCAGATATTTTTTAGATACTCTGTGTACCACCCAGGCTGAAGTAAGTGGCTAGGTTTTTGATTTATCTTATTTTTGTTTTTTTTGGAAAGCAGTGAAGAGCTTCCCTCTCTCACAACATAGTACTGATACATACAGATGTTCTCTAATCTGCTTTTTATATACTAGCCAGACAATATAATGCACAAATGAAGTGTTGTTTTTTCCCTCGTCATAGGAAACTAGAGGCTTGGGGCAAGCACTAATATATTCCTTGTGTAGCACTGAGAGGGTAATAGAGTTTGTCAGCTAAGAATATCAAATACACATTTGTAATCTACTGTCTGTTTTTTTTGTTTCAAAAAATACAATCACATTCAAGTGGTTAAACACAGTGGATGTTTTTAGTACATTGTGACTTTTAAGTAAGATTAATGCAAAATCAAGTGTTATGCTATTTTCAGAGCCATGCTTTGACAAACTCAGGGCATGTGCAAGGCCATTAGTACTTCTAATAGTGATTAATCTTATGCTTTTCAAAGACAATGTCACAAGGGAAGCAGGCAATGACATGTTTTAAACACGTAGATTGGATCCAAGTAACAAGGGGCAAAATGTTAAGCCAAAAAGCCCAGTCACACAGGAACTGGGAAGGAAGTAGAAAGAAAAGCATAGAAACAAAATGAAAGCATTCTACAGCACGCCTTGTGGATACTAACTAACAGTATCTCACTAAATGGTGAGAATTTTGTGCTTATTTTAAAAATTTCTTTGAATGCAAATTGAAATATTGAATTCAGTAGTACCTACAGGAAATCAAGATACCCTACCTCATCAGCAGAAATTATGCATTTGCCACAGTAATGTGAATTTTGCAAAGATTTTACTCTTAGGTATTCCGGAGGCCTAAAATACATAAAACGATTGAAATTCTAAGTACCAGATCTCTGGGTACTGAGGGAGCTCTAATTTACTTCCAGCATAGCTCTTCCTGAGCATCAGTGTGTGTGATGTGGCTTTTCAGCTGCGCAGCCAGAACTTAGAGCCAGATTCCCTACTACTGAAGTCCATGATTTGACCCTGAATTGGCACTAGGAAAAGTCACTAGTGAAAGAGATCTCTGCAATTGTATTTGTATGCTTTTTTAAGGTGGGAAAATTCTGTGTTTTTTTATATATGGGAAGAGTGATAAATATTTTAAGTGTCCACTGAACCATCCTAGGAATGGTTGCAAGCTTTTGTTGCTTTTAACAGTATGTCAGTAACTGACAGGCTGTGCAAGCCATCTCTTCCTGATGATTTAAAGTAAAGACAGCATTACATTATTACAGTGACTGAAAATTATCAGTCATTGTATTTATATTTCCCCTCTCTTTTTCCTAGCATTGTTCTTATTCAGAGCAAAGGGTATAATGCACAAGAAAACAGGATAGTTTCATTTTACAAATGAGAACTTTTACGAAACTTTGCAAATTGATCTTTATCTGTTTCTTGTTTCTAAACTTGCACTGCAGACTGCATAGATTTCATTTTAGCTGTGTTAGGCCCTTTAAAAGAGCCATAAAATTTCAAATGGCATTAGCAAAATATGTTCAGGTTATTGTGGGTTAGACCTTCCTCCTAGGCTATGAACATATCTGTGTGAAATCTGCCTGCAGAATGATGCTGGTGTAATCATCCTTCTATCTCACCCCCTGGATATCTTCTTGGGAATAACTGTTTTTTGTTGAGTTTGTAACTTTATAGCAGTAGATAGCATCCAGACAGGTTAGGAAGGTACTTCAACAAAAATACATTTCTTTCTCTGCTCTTCTGGGAAATTAGACTTCTGTGTCTTTTATTATTATTATTTTATTTTTATTTTTTATTAACATATCTCTGCAGCTGAAACTCCAATTAGTTCTGCTTTGATTCCGCAGGAATATGAGCTCAATTTAACTCCCTGAAAATACTTCATGTTGCTCTGGGACTGATATCACTCACCAGCCCAAGTTGCATGTTTGGGGCCTTTGCATGTGCCCTGTTTGGAACAGCAACTCATGCTAAAGCTTCTGTGTAAACTATATAGCATAGCATAGAAACCTTCTGTATTGATTGCTATAAAATGTGATCTTGTATGCACACTGAAAATTCAAGTCCTCTTTCTGAACCCAATGGAAATGAATAATTTACATCTTCAGAGTCTTCCTACTCTGGCCCCAAGGATTCCCATTCTCTCCGCTTATCTCAGAGTATCCTGGTTTTTGGTTGAATCATATGTATTGGGCTTTTCAAACCAGAAAAGAGCCATGAGATTGGCCCAGTCTTAGAAAAACTCCTTCACAACATTGATTTTTAACCTTGTTAATGCTTCCACAAAGGAATAAAAAAAATATTCCGTTGGGCTTAGTCCTTGCTGCAGGAAGAAGTATTTTCCCAGAAACCTCCAGAAATATCTTCTAGGCTAAGGGTACTATGGTCCCCCAACCCCAAGGAGGTGCTTAAATCAGTACAGTGCCTAATGAACTCCTGGTTCAGCTGGGTTGATGTTGCTTCTACTTTGACTACTGTTCAATTTCTTTTCATTTTCATGATGCCAAGAAACTAGAGTTATGAATTTATCCTCCTCCGTGAGATCCATTAGCATTTATCCTAATGTTCTCTCTGCTGCTCTT
Source organism: Pavo muticus (assembly GCA_016647715.1). NCBI lineage: Eukaryota > Metazoa > Chordata > Aves > Galliformes > Phasianidae > Pavo > Pavo muticus. Next base: position 1,673,217 of record JACDJE010000052.1, read on the forward strand.
CCATTACAGGATTACTAAATACTCAGCATTTGTTTTTATTCTTAAAAAGTACTTTCTAGGGGAACTGTCCACTTGAGAGTTTAAATTTTCTAATTTATTAAAATTTCTAATAATAAAAATCCTTGAAGAAGAAATTAGAACCCAAAATGGACACAAGTTCCTTATAGTTTCTCTAACTGTATTAAAGATATATGTGAGATTTCATATAGATGTAAGAGCGTTGAAATCATCTGGTCTTAAGATTTCCCTTCCTGTAGGTACCTCAGTGACCTACGGATTTATTTTCAGCTTTGCCTTCAGTGCTCTTGCTCCTGCAGTTTTTGATGTAACACCCTTTCATAGAGCTGGCATAGGCAGCACTGATAAAATCGCTGTAGATATACTATATGAGCAAAAGAGACTTTTTAAAATCTGTGATCTTTCAGTCATTTGGGGTTGATAGGAAGCACTATTTACTGAAGGAGACGCTACTGCAAGTTGATTGATACTCTTCCCTTCAATTAGTTCAGGTCTCTCACTCTTCTTTAAAACCCATTTTTTACCTTTTAAATGCGAAGTTCTCCTGCAGAACTTCAATTCCTGAGCTTTTTCTTCCACTCTTGGCAAGAAAGGTGGAGTACCCATTTTATAACCTTGGCTTTATCTAAACCTATATCTTTGGGAAATTCTTACTGACCGTTTCATTTTAGTTCCCGGTTAGTAGTGAAAAATAAAATGCTGCTTCCTCTAGTGCTTCTGCAAGCTGCAGTCAGCCAGTGCTTCCCAGCTGCTGTGTGGCCTGAGTGACATTCAGGCAAGCAGACACAACTAGACATTGTTCAGTAGTTGTGCAGTGCTAAAGACTCATCTATCAGTATGTAATGACAAGTCTGTATAAATGTTTAAATACTGTCAATAAGAAAAGTATTGAGACCTGCTGTCTTCTCTGCTTGAGAGACTTTGCTGACCTCCTGTGGGACTTACTCACTGAAACCTATAATTAAGTCATTTAATAATCTTTCTGTAACTTACAATGTGCCTCTGCCAACTGAAGTGTTTTTTGTAAGATCAGAGCCTCAAACAGAAGATAAAGAAAAATGGAACTTGTCATTTTAGTGTCTGTTTCCCACATTCATCTGCTTATTCAAGCATAAAATAGAGAGAAGAGAATTAGGAATTTATAGCCCTGTACAGGAAACTGCTAATAGGAAAGTAGAAGTACTGAAGACTTCAGTAGAAGTCTTCTGAAATACTTAGCAGCTGGTATTTGACAATGGGAGACTGATTATAGTTTCTGGACAGATTTTTAAAGATGACTAATGATTTCAGGCATTAGTGTTATTAAATTCCAACTTGCAAGCATTGTTTAAAAAAAAAAAAAAAAAGCTCCCAATTGGCAGGAAGGAAGCAGTGCAAAAGCACCCAAAATGAAGATTCTTCAAATCATGAAAGATCTCTAAAGGCAAGTTCCTAAGATGTTCTCTGAAGGGGTGCATTTATGTAACTGGGATATTTGAATAAACTAGAAATGGGAAGTTCAAAACTGGAAATACTGAGACCATGTGGAGTTTTTCTGTTGTTTAGTTCAGAGCTTACAAAGTCAGTGTTGGAAACATTGTGACACAATAGCTTAAAAATTTCCACAAGTTCTCACATTCTTTATGTTCCTTGAATTTAAAAGGTCCGCAAGACTTGAAGGATATTTTTAATAATGTTTAAAATTATCAGTAAACTTTAAGAACAAAGTATTCTAGATCAAAAGATATTCCTTTAATCCATATTTAATATAATTATGAATAATTTGACAGTTAGAATTTGATTGGATTGTTGTGTGCCAGAGCATAAAAACTAGAAAGCAGAGAAGCACTTCCCATCATTTGCAGCCACTGCATAAAACAAACAAACTTATGCTCAAATCACTTTTGGCAGCAGCATTTGGAATATGAATAGAAATGTGATTCTGTCACAGAATAAAGTAGGGAGCCAGCCCTGAATTGAATACATTTGCACTGACTCAGGATTTTTACTGCAGGACTGCATTGATAGGTCATGGCATTAGACAGTTTTATTCACTTGTTTTCTTTACTAATGTTACCTTAGTGTACTCTTAATTTAGCTATCAATTCATTAATTTAACTTGTGTTATGTCAGATAAAGTTGCACAACTTCAGTGTCATGGTTTACTGACTGTAGATATAATTTGTGAAATGTATCTACATACCTTTTGCTTTTCTCCATTTTTTTTGAAGAGTAAGGATACTTTTTCTTTACAGATGTCTTCTGTTTTGTTAAAGCAATATGAATAAATATTGTCCTTGTACATTATTACCTAACAGGATGACTGATAGGCAGCAGAAGTGGCAGGCTGTAAAATGTCTCTCTTTTAGCTCTAATGTTAAGATCTCTTTAAGGTCGCTCTTAGTTTCTATTTATTTATTTATTTTTACATTCAGCTCCTGTCTATGCTCTGCTCTGCTCCTATCATTTTCCTCAACTTGAAATAATGTAAGAACTTGTGACTTTGCTTTTAGACTTTGTTTCCTATTTGATTAGAAGCAGCTAAAAGCTGACTCCATACCCCTCCCCTTGCTTGGAGTGGAGGATGCTCAGAGTGACCCAGAAAGCTGCTGCTGCCCTCCCTGCACTCATAGGTAGCCCCACCACAGCTGTCTGCAAGAATGGCTGATGGGCAAACACTATGTTCCTCTGCTTTCTGTTGTACACTTTGCACTCAGTTTTAATGCTTTCCATCCATCTCCCTGGAGGAGAAACTATTTTCAGTTTCCATCTACCCTGAGAGACTTTAATTTCAAACAGCTTTGTTTTAAGTGTTTTCCAAGTCCATAAGGCACTTGCTATAGGGAGAGATGCCAAGATTGCTTAGTGCAGAAGAGTTCAAGCTCTGAAGGTGCCTGGCTCCTACCAGCTTCTAGACTCCTCACTGACTCTGTGAGCCCAGAGCCTGAAGGAATACCTGAATTGAAGCTGTTTCTGAAAGTATACTTTTCATATCCAAGCTGGTTCACTGTGTCTGATGGGGAACCTTTACAGCAAGGGGGGGGGGGTAGTAATGAGGAAAGCCCTGAGGAATGCAAATCAACCAGCCAGAAGCAATGTCCTTTCATAAACAGGAACTAAGTGTGGAGAAAATGAAAGGAAGAGGCTGGCTTGAAGCTGACAAGAAGGAAAGCATAGGGTGGGTAGAAAGCACCCAAAAGAAGGCTGTGATAAGGGGAGGATACAGGAACTCACCCTAGCAAAGTGTGTTGGGGGAAAGAGAGGGAAAATGTGTCAGATACAGGCAAATGTGAATAAGAAATGTTAGCAGAGTAGAAATCATGCACAATGACAAGGAATTTAATGCAATTGTATGGCCTATACAATTGCTGATTTTTGTCAGGGGGAAGATTGTGTGCTTGGTGAAGGCAGGACAAGATTGCTAAGATAACTTCTACTTGCACCAAAAAAAAAAACCTGGGACCCCTGAAATATCAGTACTGAAGATTTGTGTGATTGTGAAAGCTTTTTCTGGCTTTCTGAGATGAGCAGTTTACCATTATATTACACTGGCAATGGAATTGCAACATTTAGCTGTCACGAGAGCATTACTGACCAGTGGCTGTAACTTCTGTCATCATGTTTCTCTGGACCTCACCCGTAGGAGACTTTCTATTCTTGACTGATACGTGGGGAAAGCACGGTAAAGAGTTTCTTGGCCTTTTGCAGCAGCTTTAGTAATAAATCAGCAAGTTTCTTGCTTATGTAGGACTCTAGAAGTCCTGTTTTCCTCAGGATATTTGTGGTCCAAACTTTATTTCTAAAACAGAGTATATAGAGCTGTGTGTCAGATCCAATTGAACAGAACCTGATGCAGCTTGCACCTTTCCTGAGAGCTAAAAAACCAAACCTCAACTTTCATCTGCCCCACCTCATGCTGCTAAAATGCCACTCCCAGTATTGGGAAATGCCCTCTTAGCTGAATCTGGGGAAGTAGTGCAGGTCTTGAGGGACCTTGCAGGGTTTGTGTACCAACAGAGGAGCTGCAGACCTGCCCTTTCCTGTCTGTTGCTTCTGCACTGTGGGGATGGGAGAGCATCCAAGTGAGACAATCCTTGCCTTTTCTCAGTAACATCTGACACAAATGGATGTCAAAGTACAGCCTCAGTGAGCCAAACCTGGCAAGCTCTGGCAGTGTTTTGCACTGGCAGGCAGAAATCTCCCACAGGAAAATGCAAGTTCCCTTCTTTAAGTATTACTCAATAAAACCGCTAGTGTATTGGTGATGGAAATAGGACTGGTTTTCTCCAAGATCACCATGTGATCTGATACATATTTTGAAACAGCAAAATAGAGGAGAAATACATGAAAGTTGTTTAGAAAAATGGTCAGATATTGATTCTATGTTTGAGACTTCTTAGCAGATTTCTATACACAATCTATGTAATAAAACTGAGCTATTTGTGTTCTGAAGTTCAACTCAAAATTCACTCTTTTTCTATATCCTTTTTAGTCTGTCACTGGAAATTCAAACCTGAATTAAAAAAAGACAACTTCAAACAAGCAACCTACTCTTAGAACAGAAAAGCAGAGTGTAGTGTAGCAAATTCAGACATTAAAAAAGCAAGAGAATATAATATGCTCTGTGCAATGCAGCTGTGGCTAAATGCTGATTTGCACATGGGGACGAGATTAGCATCATTCAGGTGTGACCTGCATATTGAATAGCCATCACAAGCAGAGTACTATAGATAAAAAAAGGAAAATGAAACTGCACAGTACATTTCAGAGTTAATATACCAACCTTCTGTGTTTTTAGATTCTACAGATGAGAAAAGGAAGAGTTATTACTTATAAATCTTTATAAAATGCATGCAATTCTGTTCCACATAAAAGATCTGCCTGATACCCAGTATGTTTATAAAACAATGTGATATTTCTATGAAGCAATTGTGTTTTGACCACTCCAAGAAATACTCCAAAACACTCCCTCCCCACAACCTTGATCGTATGACTGTTGGTTATTTCTGTTCTGAAACCAGGAAAAATGGATTTAAGATGTTGTGGCCAACTTACTAAATACTGTGTGGCTACAGTGCCTGTGTGTTTTGGCTTTGAATGTCTTAAACTTCAAAAAGACATTAGTATTGATAAACTCATTTGATTCACTGTTGAATAAACGGCTATTTGCATTTGACATGAAGTACATGTTGTGCAAGAACCCCCTCTCAGATTTCGTGTTAGTTGAATGGTTGTATGGTAAGCTTTAGAGGGTGGTGAGACACAAATAAGTTGCCCAGTGAGGTTGTGAATGCCCCCCCTCAGAAGCGTTCAAGGCCAGTCTGGATGGGGCTTTGAGCAACCTGGTCTAGAGGGAGGTGTCCCTGCCTATAGCAGGGTGCTCGGAATGAGATGATCTTAAATGTCCCTTCCAACACAAACCATTCTGATTCCAAGATAATTATCTCCTGCAGCATTTCTTAAACTTTTGATAATATCCTTTCTTTGGAGAAAAATTTAAATGATAGATGTCTGTGCTGGAACCACGTAGGAAACGGGCACTTCTGGTGTGCTGGTGGTTCCAACAAGGCCTACCAAGGGGCCTTCACTGGAAGGGCATTGCAGCTTTGATTTGAGCATCTGTCATGAGTGCAAAAAGCTTCCTCTGCACAGGCTTCAGGTACTGGTGCCATGGCAGGGAAGCATGTTGTTTGGGGCAGGCTGAGGGAACAGGGGCTTGTCTAAGGCTTGTGAAGAGCTGCTGGTAGGCATTTGGTTGGCTCCTGTCAGACTGTCTCCAGCCTGTGCAGGCTCTCTCATTTGCTTTCTGCAGTAATACACAAAGTAGAAGGTCTTTTTCAGACCACGCACAGGTGAAGCAGAAAGTTGCCCCTCTCTCTATATATAGAGGGGAAAAGTTCACTCAGCTCACATGGGAAGCACCACAGTTTCTTTCTTCATCTGCTAGTCTAGAAGGAATTTTCAGTAACACCTAACAGAGCTCGTTATAAAACCAGGCTACATCTAAACATCCATCTAAAGTTATGTAGATGCACAGCAGTGTTGTACTTACATCATAAGAGATCCACCTATCTTCATAGAGTTTTTATGCACATGTACAGTGGCAAGCTTGTATTTGCTTATTATAAATTATGAATTTGTGTAGGTAAACTGTAACTCCTATCTAGCAGATGGCATTGTGCTCGTTGAAGTATTTTCTACCTTTTTGTGTGCGTATGTTTCTGTCTAGTCTCCACTGATGACCAGCTTTTCTCCACTTACTTTAGCTCAGTGTCCAAAGGTAATACTGGATGTCTGTTAAGACTTTGCAGAGTGTAGTGAAGTAAATTATATGGCACTTGGAACTAAATGATAAAGTGAGATGCAAAACCTAAGGCACTTGCCAAAGGGAGAAAAAAAAAGATAACATATGCAGAACCTCAGTATTTTGGATTTCCAGCCTTCTGCTGACAAACCAGTAGATAAAGTTAAGAAATCACATTTTAAGTGGTATAGAATAGAAACTCAGATTTTTAATATATGTAATTATAGTACGCACCACATCAATCTGGTTATGCTATTATATATTGTGTCAGAGAACATCAGGATTGTGTGTACTTTGTATTATAACACAAGCACAATTTAAGCCAGGTCAGAGAGAAACTGAACTGTGATCATAATGAGAGAACATGTGGGCAGCATCTGCCTGGAGGCTGCAGAGCCCGCACTTTCGTACCTCTTTCATTTCTCTGAAACTGTAAGGAACATCATTCTAATGTTAATAAAGCAGAGTGTGCATTCTTGGGAAATGCGTACTCCAGACGCTCTTTTATATGTTAGTAAGGCCCAGTGCCCATGCCTGGGGGAGTGGAGTCGAGTATCTTGCTAACTGCCACAATTGGTGCTGTGATGCCTCTAGGAGGTGGCACATCCAGCATTATCTCAGCACAAAAGTTGGGGCTGGATACAACTAGATTGTTGCTTTTGGTCTAAAGGAATGTTCCTTTTATTAGGAGCAACTCTTTAACCAGATCTCTCAAATCTTAAATATTAATATTTTTTTCTATCACAGGGGAAGTTATCAAAGGTGATTTGCTAAGGGGGTACATTCTAAATCAGACACCATGTAATAAGGGAGGAACTTCTCATTCCTGGAGTATTTTAATTTTCTTGTATATTAGGCTAGGAGATTGAAATAAAAGTAGGCCATTTGTTTAATTATTTATAAGTTAATTTACATATTAGCTTGAGCATAGGTGAACTACATCTTGCAATTACTCAATGCTATAATTGATATCAAAACATAGGTTCTTGAATCTTTTTTTTTAGTATTGTGTTATTTAATTATTTCAAGCTTAACTTATTACAGATTCATCATGTTGACAAAGCTACTGAATAATTCAATGAAAGAAGATGTGAAAGCTGTAGTAGTGTTACTGCAGGTGTGTCCTGTCTCATTTTTTGCACAATGCCTTCAAAAATGGATGTTCTCACTGTATCACACACATTGCTATGGTTTCTGCAATGCAAAATAATGCTTGAAGATGTGTCAGAGAATGCATAGTTAGAAAAACATACTAGAAAATACTTTCATTTTAGTCATGTTGTTTTTCAAAAAATTCTCTTTCATTTATCATCACCACAGACCACCCATGGTTCCTCTTGCTTTTTTCACTTGTGCTTTATTAGTTTACCACTAATGTCCGAAAATACTTCACATCCTTTTTCACTGCTGCTGCACAGTGCTACTTGCAGCAGGTAAGAAGAGCCAATCCATTCAGCTTTAACTTCAGTCCTTCTCCAGCAGTAGAATTTCTGTGACTATGGCATCTTTTGTAGTTTGATTTATAACACATGAAAGGGACAGAACTCAGCCTATATTTGACAGCTTTGTCAGCCTAGCATGAATTGTTAGAAAACTCTATTTTATGTTGTGGCCATGAGGTATTAAACAAAGTAAACCTGCGTGCACCTGAGTAACTGGTCTAATGCATCACTTTACAGGATGGAATCCACTGTTAACACAAACAGCTTAAAAACTTCTGGTGCTTCCAGCAATCAGCTTTGTTAAGAAACAAAGTGCCAAGTAAAGATTTTTTCTCTTATTATTGTAACAATTATTTTTTCTTTAAAATAGGTCTTAAGGTTATTTTACTTCAGCTACACAAATACCGTTAGTTAGTGCAGAGGAATTGCCCAAGGTCAAGGGGTTACTCTGTTCCTCTCTCTATGTATTAGTTGAAATTAATAGAATCACAGTCATGCAAAACAAAAACAACAACAACAAAAAACCACACAATAACAGAGCTCAACAAAAGATGCTGTCAGAATTTTTCAGATATTCCCAGAATTCTCTGCATTTTTCATACAAAATTTGTGGAACTGTGTACTAGTAAGCATGCAGCTTTTAGGGAAAGCTTGTACATAAGCAATGGCTTTAAAATGTATTTTTTTTCTTAAAAACACCAAGAAACAATCAAACAACAAAACCCACCAATCCTGGAAGTCATATTTCAAAAGAGACATTCCTGGCTATAGTAGAATATGGGTGAATACAGAGAGAATATGTGCTACATATCTGTGCTTTCTCTGGAGGGAAGGAAGGGGTGGCTGGGATTTACAGTGCTTTAGTCAGGGAATTAAACCAGCACACCAAAATGGGAAGCTAGAGCAATTGACAAAGAAGTGTGTATATAGAACAAAAATGTCAGAGTAATTCCTGGCACCGTAAGGAATACAACCCTTACTTGAAATACATTTGACTGGTACCTCTTATAAAATATTTGCTTACCAAGAAATGAGATCCATCCATACCCAGTTTTTCTACAAGCACGGCAGATTCAGGCATTCCAAACTGAGGTAAGAAAAAGCAGAGTTGAGTGTGAAACTTGGCATTTATGAAGAAGTTGATTAATATTTTCATGCTCAAATACTTACGGCTGCAGAAATATTTAGTATGGATAATTAAGAATATTGGGAAGGATAATAGTAATGTTTAGGAATAGGTAGTGACTTCCACATAAGAAGAGATAAGGCATAGTATTATCTCTTTCTTTGGAAGAAAGGGATAAGGACTGGTGAAATAATGAATGAAGTAGAGGAGATGAAATTAAGGAGCAGAAAATGTAACAAATAGAACAAAGAGCCCAACAAAAATAAATGAGATTTAGGAGATTTAATTGCTGTAGGATAAGAAAAGGCCAAAATTAGACATAGGTGAAAAAGATTAGTTATGACATAGCCCATAAGTAACTGTAATCTCAGGAAATGGTTATACCTTGACTGCTGGAAACTGAGGCTGTTCAAGAGAGAGAGCTCTCCTGTTACATGCCTGTAAACCAGCTGTGCATGCACCAGGAGAAGGAGACTGGGCAAGATGTGTCTTGCAGTTCTCATGACAGATGAGCACTGCCAGGAAAATTTTGGGTTCAGAAACGGGATCTTTCTTCTGTAACAAGGTCATTCTTTCTTCCCACCCAAGGGAAACTAGTGTTGTTTATAAAACAGATTGAAACAGGGATATTCAGTAGTAGTATTTCTTTATGACTGTACCTAAATAATAATCTGGAAAAAATAAATAAATTGGACAGATTGATAAACCTTTACTGAAATGCCTTAATAGTCTCGCTGGTTGCTATGTTGTGTTTTAGGTTGGCTTTTCAAAGAAATGGTAGCTATATGTGGCAAGTTAGAAAAATTGTGCTTTTTTTTTTTGTTAAGGAAGTGTCAATCTTGAAATGTGTTTGTGTTTGTGTTTGCAATGCTTATTCAAATAATTCAGTCTATATATTTTAGTTCCATTAATGATGAATTTTAAGAAAAATTCTATAAATACTTTCATTAGTTTTGATTTTTTTAATAGAGTGATTAAGTTTGGAAAAGATCACTAAGATCATATAGTTTAATTACCAACCCATCACTACCAAGCGCACTAACCATGTCCTTCTGCACCATATCTCCACAGTTCTTGAATACCTCCAGGGACAGTGACTCCATTACCTCCCTGGGCAGCCTGTGCCAATACATTGCCACTCTGAGAAAATGTTTTTCCTGATATCCAACCTGATTTGAACAACTGAGCTCTAGAAAGCTGTTAAATATCTGATCATGATGCTCAAAGGGAAGACAGATGTTGGCTACCTATAGCTGTATAGGATCTCCCTGAAATTTTTAAAAAAGCTTGAAGACAGTATCCAGGTTTTTGGAGGATTGGGCCTGTAATTGTTTAAACACTTTATTGTAATCAGATAAACTTAGTATTTAAACTGGAAATTTGTTCATCGTGGAGTACAAATCATGGGGAAAAATTGTCATAATTGTCACATATGTATTAGTTCTTGGTGACTGTTTCCTATATTATAACTGTAAATTTTGTGGCAGTAATGACCAACTTGGACACTAACAGAGAACATTAGTGAAAATAGGTTATACTCATAGAAATACTCATGTAGATTTTCTAAAGTAATTCCTCAGTACTGAGGAGAAGGACTAGGCCACGTAGCAAGTAAACACCAAATAGATACAGTCTATGCGTAACATTGAATATCTGTGTAGTTGCAGTTATAGTGTAGATGCAAGACAACGGGAATAAGTATGTGCGTTTGCCTAGCAAGTTTCCACTATCATCTTCATTCATTTAATCTATAAGCTCATCATCAGCTACAGGATGTAAAGGCTGATGTGACAGTAATGAAACTGATGTTCAGCGCATAATGTTCTGTCCAGTGGTCACTGCTCATCTTGTATACCTATACAGAACAGTATTTAAAACTTCCTCTGAACCTAGAGTAGTTTTGTTTTGAGCTGTTCTACAGAAACCATTTAATTGTCTAAATGCTTCAGAAATATTAACCTACTGTGTTTTCTTTGACCACCTTCTGAGATGAAGTCTGTATTAGTAAGAGGAATTGAGATCCCTGAGAAATAAAACTTAGATATGTAGGTTGCTTTGAAAGTAATGTCATGGAAACTACAACAGATACAAAAAGCACAATAACACTATTTGACAAAGCAAATTTTCAGCTAGAACCTCTATTTTTCACCATACCCACTGCCATAAATTCTGCGTTTTCACCAGTGATGAACAAGAGCCTGAGTGACACATTCATAAAAATCTACACAAAAAAGGTGATCCACTGTTGCTATCTATCATCACTGCTGAAATGCACAGCCCACAGCCTTACTGTGCTCACATCCACTGCTTGGTCTCCATAAACGTTCAGCAATGGTCAATGAATGTCAGTGGGTGTTATTTCTTCTGCACTGAGGAATTCAACGACACACCTTTGCTTCATACACACTTCCATGTCAGATGCCATTTTGTCAGACTGCATCTCTGCTGCCACCTGTCACGCAGTAATAAAATGTAATGGAATATTGGTGGGAAAGGTCAAAATGTACTGCTATACCACCAACATCTGCCAGCATCTGTTATGGGCCAACTTAATGAAATATGAGGCATTACTTTTGGAGCAGCCCACATAGAATTCAGTGGTTTAGGACATATAATTAAAGCTAGGCAGGATCTAAGGTATATATGTATGTATTCAATAATTTGCATTTCAATAATTTGGATTTTTTAGCTTCTGAGCAGAGCTCCCAGTGTTGTTGCAGTTCAGCTCTCACCACTGCTGCAAATTAGAGCCTGGAATTTCAACTCAAACACTCAGGAAGTGTGTTTTGTTCCCCCTTGCCCCTCCTCCCCCCGCCATGTGACTTGCATGGATTCAATTAAAAATACTGTGCTGGACCACTGACAGAATCTGATATTTCAAGGCAGAATTAACTTGACGTCACCGTGAATTCATTCCCTCTTTTTTCAGCAAGCGCTGGCCTTGCACACTTTACAGGGTAGTGCACAAAACAAAGAGGTTTCTCTGCACTGAAAGAGGCAGATTTTTTCCTGAATAGAAAAGATAGTGCACACAGAAGCAGTTGCAGGTTATCATGAATATATAAAATGGAGCAAGCTCAGGTTGTAGAGGTAATCCCATTTATGATATTTTTTAATTCTGAGTGCTTGGTCCTGCAACCCGAGCAGCATGATTTTAGGGCTCATGTGCATTTATAGCTGGTCTCTGGGGAAGTCTCTGACAGCCCTTTGGCACTGGCTGTGGGAGCAGTGGCACTGTATCTCTTGGGGACAGGTGCTGGAGGCACTGTATGAGCTCCCAGCACCAGTCCTTGGTACGCAGAACAGCCAAGCACCCGCTGTTGGCTATGCTGCAGTGATAGGATCACTTGTCCGCTTTAATTTGTGGTGTGATTATAAGCATTAATAGCTTTTTATAAGGGTAGAAGAGGAAGGTTTTAAGTCTTCCACCTAACAAATCAGCAGTTACACTGTGCATGCTGACATTTCCTTGTGAGGCTCTGAGCTGTTAAACAATTGTTATTAATTTTCTGTCTTGGTAATTAGAATCATTGTATCATCTATTAATTAGTCTGATTTCCTTTAAGCTGCAAAGCCTTAAGCTAATTCTCTGAGTAACTGTTTGCAGCAATAAGCTCAAGAGTTTAGTTGTCACATTATCATATGGTATGAATTAATTCCACCTAACAACTCAGCTTTCTCAACGTGGGGACTGTGACCCACTTGTGGTCCATCTGCATTAGGCAACTTCTTATTTTTAAAAGCTGTACATGTATAAGAGTATGTATTTATGCACAAGGCAAACATAGAAAGATAAATAAATACATGAACATTTTAAACTTCGGCCTATTTTCTTTTGCGGTTACAACTGGAACCAGGCATAGAAACGCCTGACAACATAGTTTTCTCCTCAAAAGAAGTTGCATGCTCCTTCAGTTGAGAAGGATGAGAGCCCAGTTACATTCTAACTGGGTGAAGCAAGAATTGCAAAGATCAGCGCTTCTGCAGTTAGAAGTAGGATGAACTCCAGCTATATAGAGAAATTTCCTTTAAAAAAAAAAAAAGAAATCTAAAAGGAGATTATATTTATTAAAATGCAGTGAATGAACTGATTGTACAATTATATGTAGAAATCTAAAAGCTGAGTCATAGTATTGAACAGATAGTGCAACTCAGGTTGTTTTGCATGCATTGGAACGGACATTGTATAGGTAGAAAAGTTACAAGCAGGCAAAGGAAAGACTGAAGAAAAAGGCCAAACTACCTTAAGGAAACATCTAGCAGCTACAGTGGGTATGTATGCACTGAGAAGAAAAGAGTTGGATTCTTACTCACAAACTGCAAATTTTAAAGCAAGATTGAAATCTAAGATCTATGCTCATCTTCACTAAAATGGATATTTATTCTCGGTGTAAAAATGGGGGCATGAAATACCTCTCGTACCCAAGGAGATATTGCTGTGAGCAAGCATATTAGTATGACTGGCCATGTAGGAGATCATAGTTAGCAGCTTCTGCCACGAATAAGGTTTCTATTAAAAAAAAGGAGAACACCAAGAAAACTGTGGTAATTTCTTATAGGTTGCAATTGCTCACTAGTTTATGTTTAGGATAAGACGTCTGTACACAGTACCTGGTAAGACTTTCTGCTAGCTGAATATAGACTGAACTGCCTAAAGTGTTACACTGACATTCTGTACCTGTCTTAGGAGGTCTGCAACTTGAAAAGCTGTCCAGCTCTCACATTCCTCTTGAGACGGCAGTTTTGTGGCCATGTTGCTATCCAGAGAGGGAGACTTGATCTGTGTGAATAACACTGAGTTGCTTCACTGGTCTTTGAGTTGCTGTAGAAATCCTAAGAGGAAGTCCTTTCTGCAACTTTTTTTCCTGTTTGCTTGCTTAAAGTGAACGCCTTTAAAGAGCAGTTTAGGAAGTATCGACTTCCTAAAAAATGAGTGACTTCTCAGTATAAGATAATTTTGTTGCATAATATCAGCATATGTAAATATCAGTTATTACTGAAATCGGGTAAGCAAATTCTGCTAAGATTCAGCATGTAAAATATTTGAGTCATCAGAATATTTATAGATTTAAATATGGAAACGGTTTTTCATGTCTGTTGCAGAAAGTATTAATGATAGCTAAGCCTCGCCTACCTTGGATTCTTCAGTACAGTAGCCTGAATGTGTCTTCAAACTGCATTTGGCTTACTTGTGCATTTTGACATATTGTGCTGCATTGTTTACATGGGAAAAATAGAGCTTAGTTACTCAAAGTTTACATCTGTACTGCCACATTATGTAATTCAATTCTTTGTCTCAAGCCTGGGCACCATAAATTTGTATCAATATGTAATGAATGGTCTGAAACTGTCCCAGCCCAGCCACCTCCAAGAGCTGAATTCCTGCCCAACTGGCAGCACTTTCCTGCCTCCTTACCTCTAACACCAGCTGCACTTCCAGTTGTGGAGCAGCAGCACAGACAGCTCTTAAAGAGCAGGGGCAGGGTTCATAATCTAAAATGGGAGCAATGGGAAAATTTTTTGAGAGACATTGCTCTATAGATTGGGCAATGTAATTGCAAAGATGCAGCTGCTGAAACAAACTCAGATTATTTTGCTCAGCAGATATGAGTCACCTCAAGAGGAGAAATAAGAAAGTTTCCATGAAAGAGCAGAGACCAAGGAATATTATTTTCTGCTTTCCAATTATTATTTCTGTTTTATTTCCCTCTGCAAAATGGATTTGGGGTACATGTTCAAAGGTTAAGATATATTTCAGTGGGTCATTAGTTGCCACTGAATGTTCTTAACTCTTTCCTGCCTTGTGTCTTTGCAGAATGTTGAATTTGGCAAAAACTCAGCAGCTGGAATTTCAGAAATGCAGAATTAAGATAGATCACCATTGCATCTTAAACTTTGCCTCCAGAGAATAGAAAGTGCAAGTGCCTTACTGTGCACACTGTAAGAAAATTTTAATTGAATTTTATAGTGTTTTGCTTGTGAGTGGTTCCATCACCCTGGCTGATGGGAATTAGTGATGCTTTCTTCCACTGTGTGCAGGGCCCAGAGAAAGAGAAAATCTCCCCTTCAGAGATTTTGCCTGCTGAATTTCAGTGCAGAAGTGACTGTGTCATTAGAAGGGCCTTCATGTCCAGTGGAGGTGGGGAGCATCTGGGTGGGAGACTTGTGAATTAAACATTTAATGGTTGTTTGGGGGAAACAACAAAATAAGATGGTATCAGGTGCAAAAGATGAATAAAGTGAAGTGCAGCAATGCTGTTATTTCCACAGTATAGTTTGGTTACTGAGTAAGTGTATGCAGTTCTAGTTCAGAATATCTTAGAGGCAGGCTACATATGGATTTTAGGAGTATAGAGGATGTTGCAATTCAGTGCATGCTGCTAGCAGTACCTGCTCTCATCTCTACTATGGCCCAGTATGCCAGTAGCATTTTCAGAAATCTTGGCACATGAGTAGATGTTAATTACCTCCTGTGATCATCCACTGCTATGCTCATATGCTATATCCCAGTCTGCAGTGTGAGCTGAAGCCTTGTCCTATCAGCTCACACACCCTGCCACATCCAGCTCTTCTCCCACCCTGCTTCTTCCTTCTTGCTCTGATCCCCAAAATAGTGATATTTGGCTAATTCTCCTGCCACTGCTTTTATTGATACTGCCAAGACTATGTATTCTGGGCTTTCAGGATAATACTCTCCTGAGGCCAGTAATTCTGCAGTTATCCTCTCTCTGGGTGAGAGGGACATCTATTTGGGAGAGTCGTGCACAGCTTTGGGATCCCACAGGAGCTGTAGCAGAGGTGGCTGAAACACTAAGACTACAGCTTGCCAGAAATATTTTGCCATTTATGTTTCAATCAAATTAAAAACAATGCCAACAATAAAAACTTAAAAGAAGCAGGGATATGGGGATGCTCATCTGAGAATCTGTAGCTATTCTCTGATGATGACACTTAGTGTCAGTTTGATCAGTGCTGTAGTTTTCTTTCCTCAAGTGTATACAATGGAAATGGAGAATGTTATCATTTACTTCCACTTACTTTCCATTACCTCCAAGGGGATTACTTCAAGAATATGGAGGACTCTATATCTTTTTACTAATTCTCTTTAGTGCTCTCGTGTTACCTTATGCAGCATACCAAATTTCATAGCTATCTAAGTAAATATGTGCACATGAACACATACTGTCTGTGAAGGCTATGATGGGGATATCTTTGCTTTCAGATTTCACCAGCTAAAGGATGGCCATGGTGTTTCTTTCAAAATTGCCAGGACCCTACACGCAACTTCCAGGCAAACTGTAGAAACTTGACTGAGAATCAAGACCAACCCTGGGCAGGGCATGCTCACTCAATGCTTAGTACTCCCTTGATCTGGCATGGACACTAGCTGACATAAAAAAGGGTTTGGTTATGTGTGCAGAGCATAGTCTTCTATTTTAAGCGTGTGTCTAATTGAAGACATTAGCACTTTCCATCAATACTTTGATTTTTCTACATTAAGAAATCTTATATTTTTCTGGAGCCCTCAGTGAAAATGACATCTAATACAGATCTCTATCTTGCTACCCCTTGGGAAGCATAACGTTTTAGGGGAATCTTAGTTAATGAACACATTTTAGACACCACGTAATTTGACCGTTCAACATAAAGTCATTCTCATACATAACTCCTACAAAAAGCAGAGTTAATGCAGTTTTACAGCATACATTTTTTTTTGGAAGCTGAAGACTTTCTTTTTCCTTTAGTCTAGAATGTGCTAGCCACTTAAGAGGTAGGTTTTTATAGGCTACAGCTCCTTGGAGTTTCATAAAATGAGTTCTCAATTTGCAATTTTATAGAAATTGCTAATAAGCAGTATAGAAACTTTTTCTTAGATCATACCACTGGCGTTTCTTGATAAATACAGCTATGTATTTTCAATAACATAAGCGCTAAATGTGTTAAACTTAGTTTAGAATTTTCAAAGTGAAGATGTACTTTGGAAAAAGCTTGTAGCAGCTGCATGCAACTTACGTTGCTGGAAAACTGCTCTCAGGAAAATATACTTGAGAAAAATCTCAGCGGTATAGTAATTTATATAAAATAGAAACCATTATCACTGATATGTTTTATGCCTATTTTATACAAGAATAATGAAAGGAATATGACTTACCATACACTCTGTATTTTTCTTCTGTCAGGAACACATGCTGGAGTTGATTCCAAATAAATTGAAGGAGCAGTTTCTCATGCCTGCTATTCTCCCTTAAATGCTCCCATATGTTTTTTGTTGTTATTAATGTGACGGACAGGCTTGGCATTTGTGGTGGGTGGGAGGAATATATTCTTAAAGTAAAAAGCTAGGATAGTATCATAGACTGAGCAAGTTCACAGCTGGAGAATAAAGGTTTACTTACAGCTATCTGCCTAGAAGTTTGATAAAATGTTGCTAATCAGTTTTGTCTGATAAAATAACAGAATCAACAGAAATCACAGGGTCTGGAAGAGACCTCAGGAGATCCAGGCAGGGCTTCAGTTAAGAGGCAGGATCAAGTATAACTGGGGCTTATTGACTCAATCCTAGAAATCAATTGGGTAATCTCCTTTTTCTAGTTGTGAGGTCTTAGGGTAGGACCAGGTTCATCACATTTTTAGGTGGCAGAGAAGGAGGAAGTATTTATATTCTGTTCTAGACTAGAGGCTGCAAGAGAAAAGCCCATCAATAGGAATAATATTTTCTGTCCAAGCATCAGATGGGACTGGACTTGGACCTCCTCTCTTTCCTGAGGAAACAAACCCAGTTTCTTCACCATTTCTTCCTAAGTAGTACTTTAGTTTATAAACTTGTTTAGCCTTTTTGTTCTCAGCATTCTTTTCAGTTTGGCTCCATCTCATTTGAAAATTAGGGTGGATTTACTGCTCCTAGTATACTGTTCTTAATCATGTTATAACTGCTTCTGTCTCAGTGTACTTTAGAAGTGTCCTCATTACCAAAACATCCATGTAATTGACAAAATACTGAATACAGCTAAAGACGGAACAAATTCCTATGGGATCCTGCTTGAAATACCGTGTTTGAAAGAGGTTCCTAGATACAGTGGTGCAGTCTACCTTGGAGCTTGATGACAACCAAGAAAACCAAGTCCCCCAGACTTTCCTAAGAACGGTTAATGCCACTGCAATATCAAGGAGGCTGTGGTTGCACAATGATTTGAAACCTGCCACCTTTAAAATACTTCTGCTGTATGCACTTTGCTACGAAAATTCATCTTTTAAAATTTATTTTATTATTTTTAAAATTTAACTTGCTTTTCAACCCGTTCCTGGTATGTATTCCCTGTCATTTCATCTGAATAATAATTATTGACAAATGCTTATTTTTCTTTTGTTTGCTTCCTCTGTAGCTCAGGGTGGATATACAGCATGGAAGTTATTGTCTTATGGACAGTTGCCCTTTGTGTTATTGCTTATACTTATAAAACCATGATGGTTGGTTTGACCTTCTCTCTGAATTTAGCAACAGATTCAGCTGTAATTCTAGACAGATTGCACCTATACCCATATCTGTTTATTTGTAACCAGAATATTACACCTAGGTTTCTTTATCTTTTTGGAAATTCATGTTTTTAACTAGTACAATAAAATATAGCAGCAATAAAAAACCCAACCTGCTACAAAAGTGACGTTGTTCACTAGAAATTCTCTTTGATTTTTCTGAAGGCTGCTATTGATGCCGTAGTGCTTAGCTGTGAAACTCTTCCTGAGTATGTAGTGTTCTCAGCAATTCAGCTGAGACAATTTTTATAATTGTATTTGTTTGAACATCTTGGCAGATTTGCTGTCTACTCCTCTAGGATCACAGTCTGGCTTATACTGTTTGCCTTTACATTTTATAACATTTCGTTATAGAACATGTCCTACTTGGAAATTTGTCTGTGTGCTGACTATTCTGATAAAATGTAGGAAATTATGTATAAACATATTTCCATCTGGCAACATTTATATGCATTAAAATCTAGTGAGTAACTTTCAAAATAGAAATACAATATTATTTTAGTGTCTTGTCTTGTTATTTAAATAATATTCCTAGACAGCTTAGATTTGAAAAGCTGCAGCTGCTGCTTATTTTAAATTTTTTTTTTTAAATGAATTTTGTTAGTATACAGAATTCTTAAATACTGTTGATTTATTTGAGGTTTGTACCTTGATATGTGTAGAAGGTCTTTCACCATGCACATGACATTTGATAGCAGATAAATGGAAAAAAATACTTAAACTCTCTGTGAGCACACTAATACATCACTAATACATCATTGCATGGTATTTTACAGTGGAAGATCTCAACAAAAGGTTGACCCTGTATTCGTTAAGACCTGCCATGAAGTTAGTATTAGAGCTAGTGTTTCTATTTTATGCTGCATCTGCTTCCCAGATGCAGGCACTTGCACACACTTGCATTTTACACCTTCTATGCATGGTAGTCTTTGGAACAGCCTTTGATATTTTCATACACCCAGTTAACAAACAGCAGCTATGTTGATTTCCACAGCGAATTAGTACTGAGGTCACTGAGCTGTTAGAAGCACAAACCAGAAAAACTTCATTGACAACAGACTCTGAAGACATAGCTGTCATTTATTTTTCGGACACTTTGGTGAGAAGAAATTTAAGTTACATCATGGAAAATAGGATTGCTTCTGTAGTGAATGGGATATATCTTCCATTCAGCATACAACTTCACAGAGGAAGGATTGCATTCTTTCCATGCTGGGGATCTTAGAGGGAAGCATCAATACAATACTGAAGTACTAGAATATAGCATTGTTATAGTATCACCATAGAGCACTACATATACTCTGTATAGTATATATATTGTATATACTGTATAGCATAGTGCTACAGTATAATAATATGGTATAGTATTTCTGTGCTATTAACATGCAGATTTCATTAAAAACTAAATGTGCCACATGTGCTTCACTGAATTCATTCAAGTCATGGCTTTATTTCTCCTTTGTACCTGCAACAATTGAGACAGAAGTAGGTAGAAAAAATAACTGGATTTGGGAATGGAACACTACAGAGTGTAGGACCTTTTTGCAGGACAGCAGAATGTCTGAAGGAAACTGAAGTCAGTAGTTGTATGAAAGAGGGAAGATCTCGAAACAGAAACTGAGATACAGAGTTCACTGGACAAGATGCTTATTGCTTGCTGTCACAGTGTATGGAAGGACGGAAACAGAAAGTGGTGGTTTTGTGGAGATGAGTTTTCTGGGAAGCATGTTACTCGCAGTGAAAAAGAAATCGAGAGGAGCATGTGTGTCAGCTGGCCAGCACCTAGATGTTGTTTGGACCAAAGCTGGGCAGAGCTCCTCCCTACTTACGGTCAACAGAGCCCTGATAATTGGAAAAATGATCTTTTGAGATTAGGTAAAGACAGGAAAAAAGGACTTCAAAAGGTGAAGGGATTTTCAGAAGATGGATAGACAAATTGAAGGGAATGGACAGTGGGAGGGTGTGGATAAATGGAAGAGCACAAATGATAAAGAAAATGAGATTGGAGGTGATGGGGAGACAAGCTGTTAAAAGTCGAGAATTTTTCTCAAGTTTCCTGGATTTGTAAATAGAGTGTCACATCTTGTGTCCTTAACCTCTTGACACAGATAGAAGTTGTATGTGTGGAGGTTATTGGGCAGTCAACAAAGAGAGAATATGATAAAATCTCAACAAATTAGGATGTATATGTATATTTAATTAGGATATATATGTATATGTATATATATAAATCTATATTATAAAAATGATTATAGGTGATATCAGTGTATTTAAAAATATTACTGTTTTATCAGACTTAATGGAAAGATGAGCTAATATTCAGGTGGATTCAGACTAGTGTCTCAATTATGATTATTAGCCAGTATTTCCTTTGTTTTTGGCTTCCCGTGCATATGGGACTGCATTACTGAGCTTTACAAGACATTAAACTGCATACCAGTGGGTATAGAAGCTTTCTGTTTTCCTTAAGCGGTGAGTGACTCAATTCTCTATGATCTAAACCATACGAAGTGAGAAGAAATGAATATAGGCTTTGCCCACTAGTGCAATTTTTATATACTAGTTTTATATTTTTGAAAGTGCCTCAAAAGCAGCCCTACCTCAGAAATCTGTGCCTGTTTTCAAAAGTTTATTAGATGCATGATGTGAATGGGATTTTGATAATGTTACCTACATTCCCGATAAACTGAAGTTTGACTATTTTGATTCAAGCAGTTTATGAAAAGTCAGTGGGAATTGTTCATGCGTAACCTTCATGAGATCATTCCTTTGTTATTAAAAAGAGATGAAATGAGAACTTAAACATTATTTTTTTTTTTCCCACAATAAATGTCAGGCTGATTAAAACTTCAACACTGACCTTCAGAGCAGTGAGATTTGACAATAATGTGATTATCTTCTGAGGTCGGAAGTTACAAACCAGATGAAACTAATGCATTTAATCCTCTGCAGTTTATGCATTCTGCACAACGTCCCATGCCTCATTTGCCATGTCTTTTCCACTGTCCTGTGCATCATCCATTATTTCTGTTTGTGATTTTGTACTTCTCCATTATTGGCAGACTACAGCAAATAATTGAATTCTCAGGCAATTCTCACCTTTTAGTTAGCTGTGCCTCAGTTCATTACCAAAGCATTTAATGTGCTGTAGGTGTGACTGGCATAAATGAAAGAACAGCTCTTGGGGCATACACCAGCCCTATATTCCTGTACCAGCAACATGAAATGGAATGGCCCATCGTTTATCAGTGATGACAGATCATTTAATATCTTTGTAAAATGGTCACTCTTAACTGTAGTTCATCTCTCCTCCTATCTGTTGATGTGGATACCTGACCTTAGTTTAGTTTGATTTTAGAGGCATAGGAGTAATTTTATCATGTACAGTGAGCACTGAATCACAGCATGTGCTGGCGCTCCTTATCACAGCAGTGTTACTTAACCTGTCAGCTTTTGTATTTCTTCTGACAATTTGAAAAGGGCTTACATCAGTTTCTGGAGTCATGTTTTTGCTTCTGTTTTTAAAGAAAGCTCAATAACATGTCAGAGATAACAACCAAATAGCTTTGAGATTTTGTACACAAAGAAAAAAAAAAGCACTTGAATAAAGACCTTCTTTTTTCACTTTTTTCCACAGAGCAAATCTTGATAAATAAATGCAGGCCCAAGCAGTGCTTAAGTTGGAATGCTGGAAAACTAAAGTGCTGAAAACTGCTTTGCATAGAAAAAGAGTCAGTGGAGATTCCACTCTGGATTGACCAAGCTCAGGAAGCTCAAGACACTGTAAACAATATTTCCTATTCTCACCACAGTTGTATTGCGATCAGCTCTTTCCTCTCACTGCCTCTTTCATGGTGTGCAAAAGCCTGAGTCAGCACTCTGCAAGAGCGGAGAAGAGGGAGAGGTAGGCCAGAAGGGATGCAGTACTTCATAAGAGAGTTTCTCTTGGATTAATCACCTTCAGGTTCCCTATCTGTATTCCAGAGAGCATACATAGGTTCTTGTTAAGAGCCTTTCTGAAATGAAAGTAGGGCGAACTGCACCATTCCTGTTCAGGTAAGAACAAACTTCTCCAGTTAACTCCTACTATTAACTCAAATTCTAGAATCTTCTTGATATCTTTCTGTGCAACTGTCTATCATTTAATTTGAGAGCACTCATCCTAAAATAGTAGACTGTTCAAATGCAGTATTAAAAAGAGAAAGGTGGAAAGGTAGCATTTCATATAAAATTTCTCAGTGTTATTGGATAGTTTCATAGCAGTAGAAGAATTTAAAGGTGAAGAGTATATTTCATGGATGTTCAGAATATTATAGCAGGAGAAAACTTGGCAGGAATAAGCATCCCTACTTCAGAAAGTAGCCAGATTCTTTAAGACCTATTCATAAAATATATACGTAATAAAATAGTTTGTTTTGCAGGCCTGTCTTTGTTTGAAAACTTGGGAAGCAAAATCAAGTCAACTGCTTGTATAGAGTTTACCCTCTGAAGCACTGTTAGATTCTTCTGCATCCTTAAATGCACATGTAGACAACAGTTTTTTTAGATTCTCTCTTAAGCTCCCAAAGGAGATTAAAAATGTATTAGGAAAAAAATTGTATTAGAAACTATTTATCAAATGACCTATGGGAATATTGCTATTGAGGCTTAACTTTTGTGAAGGGATCTTAGGAGGTTTTTGCCTAATTCCCCAGTGGATAGTATCTATGGGATTGTTTGCACACTTGGAGTGTTCTGATAAATGTTCTAAATATATATATATTTGTATATATTACATTCTCTCTCATAAAATATACTGCAGACAATTATTAATCTGATTATTTTGTTTAGAGATCTAAATTGCAAATCCACGATGGACAAATCCGCTTCTTCTTATAAACTGAATAAGCAAAGATAAAAGCCTTATCAGAAAAGATGCCTTTAGCAAACTATTTTATCAAAATAACCCCCAAACTACCTAGTTAAACATCAGGGAACAGAACTTAAATCAAATGAATTGATGTTTATGTGCTTTGCTTAACATTACAGGGTCTTCTGGGAGGAGTTAGTGATTGCCTTTCTCTGAAGTTGCCAGCTGAATTCTGAAGATTTTGCAAGAGAGAGGACTGTTTTGCTGGGCCAAGAGCACAAAGATGCACATCACTGTTAATGAATGCTTTTCAGTACATTTTGAGATTAAGAGTTGCAGCAAACAGGAAGGAAAAACGGATTGATGGTAACTACAGATTTCACTTGTTGAATAACATTTCAGATAAGGATGTCCACATATACTTTTTCCTTCTTCTGAAATATGATGGGAACGTTGTAGAACATGGAAAGCATTCCCTGAACTAATTTTGAATGTATATGCCAATACATTCCCTGTTCTACGATGTAACACAGACTACACTGAGGAATAAGATATTACAGTTGGTTACAGCAGGTGAGATACCCTGTGTTTTAAGTCAGTGCTGTGATAAAGATAGTGACATCAGAAGATTTTCTGAATAGTGAAAATCATTTTACGTTGAAAGGCTTTTAACCTAGTTCAGCTAATCGTACTAAAGCTTTATTCTAAAAAAGTACTACAGTGATGTTGAAAATCCATTCTATATGCTATGAAAGTAGTCTTTTAAATAGAATGATTGATTTGAAGGGAGAGTAGTGAACTTAGACTGAAATTTTTCTCATCAGTGAAGATATCACAGAACGACTCATTGAAACTGTTTCTAGGATAAGTTGTAATGGTATAGGCCTAGCTAAACTCTGATGATGTAAGTACAGTTAGAGATCAATCAAGAGAAATATAAAGCATTACAATGCCATGCTATAACAGACCATAAGGGGGAGTACTTAACAACTACGTTGAGGTGTTACTAATCGGGAATAGAAAAACTGAAAGCAGGAGCTGAATGTAGGTAATCCCTACAATTCTTATTGGCTATGACAATATATTTCCTAAGAGAAGGCTTCATATCTTTAGTCTCAGAACAATCAAGTCACTCTGTGTATATATAAAATCAACCAGTAAATGCCCTACTGAACCAGAACAGATAGAATTACATAAACAGAATGATGTTTACATAAACAGAATGGTTTTTGGTTGCTTGGAAAGATGTCTGAATATTTATTCTTTATTTGACTGGATGGCCAATTTATTAAGGGTAAATTTGGGGATATCTACATATAGATATTTACAAATTCATTTTCTTTCCCATATCAATGCACAAAACATATGGTCTGTCTGTAACTTAACCACAGATAGTTCATGTGATTCTTTTATATTAATGTTGTTTACTAAAAGAGCTTTGTTGTTACCATTGTAACTGAGATAGGAATCTAGCCCACAGTACACATTCATGCAGAAGACATTTGCAGCTGTAGGGTAGTTGGCAGTTCATTGACTTGTTTTGAGATCTGCAGAGACAAAAAA